>JANFOE010000793.1:0-281497 GCA_025667525.1 Glebionis coronaria | reverse complement strand
AGCATTTGCTGCGAGAATTACCGGAACGAGGCTTTATTCGCCCTGGCGCACCACCAGGAAGTGCATCGTTTCTGTCTATCAGGAAGAAGGCCGTTAACATGAAATCATGTATCGATCACCAGAAACTTTACAAGATCACCATTCATAATCGATGTCATCTCACGTATAGAAGGTTTGCCTGACCTGCTACGACGTCTTAAAACATTTTCTGGAACGATTCACGATTATGCCACCAGCAGTGGTGAGAGAAAGAACATGAGTTTTTTTTTCAGACTGCTGTTGCACACGTTATAGTCTCTCTAAAATTCAGACTTATATTTCTGAGCCACCCTATTTTAGCAGAAAGAAATTTGAGACAATCCTGCGAAGGTAAAGGCCATCACATGATGGTCCCGACTGACGCCTATGAACGAAATTCCACCAGAATGTACAATAATCCCAGGTAAAATTTTGATAGAAGCAGTATAACACAATTGATGCAACTACGTTCATATCTAGATGCCTGACATACCACAGGTTCAAGATAGGACACCGACATGCTAATGAGTTATTACAACCACTAGAAATTTTGAACATAAATGAGATAAGATTCCATGGAGGTTATTGCCAGTTACCACAGACTCAGACGAAGCATGATGCTATCTAAGTCGTTGTTAACCAGTTAACCCAGCCTACACGTCTTCTTTATCCGAGATGATTACGTAGTAACAAATCTACATGAAATTTAGAAATAGATCGTATGATTCCAAGGTATTCCATCCACAATCTTGTCAGATGGAAATTAGCGTTTGCGAATCGCGCTCACGTTCATGTTCACGATCACGTGTACGTTCACATTAACGTTCACGTTTATTTTCACTTTCACGTTTACATCTCATTCGTAATATGATCTGTTTCAGTTTATGTTTTATGATATCTCATGATTTAAGCTCACGTTCGCGTTCATAACATGTGTTCCATTCCGCGATACACGTTTCACAGTTTATTACCGAATACGGTTACAGGAAGCTTGAGAAACTAGACTCAAGTATAGCACAACTATTCCATAACCAGACGGACGTTTCACATCTCAGGCCGTATCGTTTGGCATTCCTTCCTCAGTCAGCATACGTTCATGATATGTTCTGGTAGCACGATCACAGTATGCTTCACGTATCACGTTCACGATATGTTCCATGTCCAACGTTCATCAGATGATCGCGAACCACGTTCACAATTGCTCACGTAGCACGTTCACAATTGCTCACGTAGCACGTTCACAATTGTTGACGTAGTTCGTCTTTGTATATTTTCAGCAGCTTGCTCAGAGATATAAATGTTATCTTTCCAGGATATTTGTACGTACCGTTTAATGTATCCTACATGCTATGGCTTTTTTCTACCAGATTCAAAAAATCCATCTTAAGTATGGAACCAGAAACTATTCAGCATTCATCAGGACAGGGTCATCAAGACCAAGATTTTTCATTATGTTTAGACATGTGAATGAATCGTTTCAAGCGGGAGTCCACTTGAAACGGAGGAGTCCATCTGGACCTCTCATTCCTTTCCCTTTAATAAATCCAGTTAAGTCCTTTCAGTCATGCCACATTCCATGTTCTCTTCAGCCATGTCACGTTCTATGTTCATTTCAGTCATGTCACGTTATACCCTTTCAGCAGCAGTATGTTCTAAATCAAGGACGAATGATCTTTCAGCTTTTATGTCTTTCAGCTCTCATGCCCTTTCAGTCTATGTGTCTTTCAGCTTATATAAACCTCATCAGCTTAAATTACTTTTAATTCAAGGACGAATTTCCTTTTTAGAGAGGGGAGAATTGTAAAACCAAAACATTATCGTGTCTCTAATTCAAAAACGTATTATCCTTTTTAGAGAGGAAGAGTTGTAAAACCCGCAACAATACCACGTTTCTAATTCGAGGACGAATTATTTTCATTTTAGAGGGGAAGAGTAGTAAAACCCGCTTAAAAATACCATGAATTTAAAATTTTAATAATACCGTAAAATAAAAAAAAGACGAAACTGTTGGAACGTAGAATAATTCTTAGCTTCCAAACGAATTTTTAGACATTACTGCTTTAATTGTTTTACAGCCATTAAGAAAATAAATGCAATTTTTAAAGTCTATAAATAAACATAATGTAAAAGGCATGAGAATCTTTGAATAGAAAATGAAACACATTTTGTTTAAAACTCGGTCAAAGCTATTACTTCACATCCGATATTGTCGACCCAAATTGGTGTTTAATTAGTTAATCTTTTATGATAAAACATTGCACCTTAAGTCTCACCAAGAACGAGATTGGGAGAGACATTACAACATGTTTCTTTGTTCACATTCGAACTGATTTATTAACCGTGATCACGTCGAAGTTATGATTTGGAGTTTTTTTTTATCGATTTTGGAGTTCACATCGCGTCCGAGTTGGTGTTCATACCCGCGTGAATTCAAAATGTTGCTGGCTTGCTCACAGCAATGATGAACAATCATTGTGGTCTGATGTGACAAGAACGAGTTCGGGTAAGAGGTATCGGTTTCGTCTACTGGAGCTCGGAGTTTTGTACGAGTGAAGTTTCTGTTGCATTCATAGGAGTTTGAGGATCGTTCGGGTTGCGGTTCTAGTTTAGATTTGGTTTCTGTTCGTGCCAAGGTCGGAAAGTAGCATAAATCAGCGTGAGTTGTCGTGTGATGATCTTTGGTTCGTGTTCAGGGAGTTCGTTTCGGTCTCATTGGCACGTTTAGGTGTTTGGGTTCCATGTCGATCTATTGTTTTGTTTGGAGTTGAGGTAAATTTTAACTCATTTGTTACTTGTTAATTGACGAAGTAATATAATACATACAACATGCATGGCTTAACCATAGATCAGATAAAATGGGTTTCAAAATTATGAATGTTTAAATGATGAATCACATGGTGTTAAGAAACGAAAACATGAATGAAGAACTCGAAATAGATTTCGATACTAATCTGTTGGTTATAAAATATGGGCGGAACTTTGAACCGCGAATTAAAGCCTTATTGATTCCTAAAGTCGACTCGAAGTCGGTACTTAAATGAAGCTGCTATACAAAAATATCTTATGAACCATATGGCCGCTACATTATCAGTAAGAAAAAAAAAGAAATGCATGTACATGCAATTTAACGTAAAGAAGATGTATGTTTTATCTTATAACTCTTGTCATTTAAAGTCTCATCAAAGTATTACTAACTAGTATATATATTGTGTCTTAAACTGCTCTATTAAACCATATGATGTATACATAATTTATCTTTGATATTTTATAATCAGTATTAGTCACCAAAACATATCAGTTTATTATTTCGCCACTTACATGATGGATGTACATTAGTACAAAATTATAAGACGAATATTAAGTAACTTCGGCTTATTATGATTTACGGCTTAAATTAAATTGGCTTGTTATTAATCCGGCTTGTATTAAAATGGACTTAATTAATACTGATTTACTAATTCATGACTTATTAAAAATCATGAAATACGTAAGTCAAGAATGAGTAAATCAAGTCAAGAACAAGTAACGCATGTCATACACAAACAACTCATACACTTCCTTTATTATGTAGCTCACGTGAAATCAGAGTAGGATTTCCGTCTTTTCATCTTCATTTGTTTACTGGACATAAGGTACGGATATTTCTATCTCTCTATTATTATTTGTCCCTTTCGTTTATTCGATTGGTTGTACGGATTTTTCGTCATTTCAGTAAGAATTTTCTTTCCTATGCATGATTAGGATTCCCCGTCTGCAGCCAAATGTTTTACCCAGTATGTGCTTAAGCTTATCAGTAATCATGTTAATAACTAAATAAATTGCCTGAGCATTATATACAAGCATGACCAGTTTATGTACTAGTTACGGAGGTACCGAAAGCATGGCACTAGAGGCACCGGTGTCATGACTCACATGCAGGAGAGTGATATCCTACATCGTCCCTTCACGTTTTGGCCATTATTATTATCATGTCATGTGGGGCGTATGGATGCATCCTAGGCTTATCAGTTTACAAGTTATCAAGGTAAATGTGGTGTGTGCTCTACATCCTTCACATTGGAGCTGATCCCTCCACCCAGCACAGTATTTAGAGGTCACCCCTCTACAGCATTTAGAGGTCACCCCTCTACAGCATTTAGAGGTCACCCCTCTACAGCATGACGAGGTCACCCCTCCAATTATTCATGCACCGTTGTTACAACACATGACCTATATAAGCTCTGGCAATTAAAATACAGTAAATGCATGTTTTCAGATTTAACAGATAACAATTCAGCTTTATTATTTATAAATCAGACTTTACAGATTATACACAGATTTCCGCTGCAACTTTACTTATCAGTCTTACAGCTCCAGTATTTTTATCATCTGTTTCATTTCAGTAATTCCTTATCATGCTTTATATCCGTTCACTGAGCGTTATGCTCAGCCGTAGTTCTTTCATGTTCTAACGGCAGGTACACCGGGACGCTCTTAGGATTCTGAGAGCATGTGCATTGAATGGAAGCTATCCGGACTTCTTACTTTATGCACTTCATACATTATTCTGCTTATTTGGACATTGTTTAGTCTTTCCTTCAGTATTTTATTTTTCATGTTTTGATCTTAGGTTGGATTACCGATGTTTGATTCCGGTATTTCCGTTATGGCCAGTTAATGTTTTAGGACATTTACCTTATGCTTTGATGACACGCCACAAATACACGTAACGGTCCACTTATCCAAGTAGGGTGTTATAATTATGGTATCAGAGCGCAAGGTTTGACCTGTAGGCTCTAAAACTTGACCTGTGACTAGTGGGTAGTCACCAGGAATTTCCCAGATTTTGGCGTTGTTATCTTTCATGTTTCTCATGCATTTATCAGTCAGCTTTATTCATTAATCAGTTAGTTTTCTTAAAGTTTTTGACTAAATAAAAGGTTGGTACAGGACTGGCCATATTTAGTCGCATGTGCTTTTATTCGAATTTTGTTTTGGTGAACCGACCCATAGGCGTTCACCCTTGCCCATTCAGATTTTGTCTTGGTAAACCGACCCATATGCGTTTACCCTTACTCATGTTAGATTCAAGTTTTCAGTCAAATATTACTTGGTGAACCAACCATAAACGTTCACCATTATTCAGGTCAAATTTTCATGCTTTCAGTCGAGTATTATTTTGTGAACTGAACCAGAGACGTTCACCTTTGCTCATATCATAACATTTAATAAAGTAGTGACAAGTATGAATTGGACTACAACCATCCATATTTAGTCCCAGATTGTAATTTTCTATACATGACAGTTCTTAGAAAATTTTGACAAGTATGGATTGAACCAGAATCGCCCATACTTAGTCACATGTTTTTTTCCTTGTATTCTGTGGATTGAACTGTAGCCATCCACATCAGTTGATGTTAAACCTCAGTCGATTATCCTTCCAGGTTCTTTGTAACAGTCAAATTCCATGCTCTTACGTGAAGGTCGTTTTCATGCTGAATAAGTTTCATGTCTCCTTTCGAGGATTATGTTATCAGCATAGTGATGACGTGTTCATGTTAAGATACAGAAGGGTTACAGTAAAATCCTATTTTCATAATAAATCATGTTTGGTCTTCATCAGTCATGTATTCATGCTGACCATTGTCGAAATTCCGTTTAAGCATATTCTTGAACTTCTATACAACCAGCTTTAAGTCCACGCAGAAATTATCAGGCTATCATGTTACTCATTTCAGTTCAGATTACTACCGTTTAAATCAATTTAATTCTTTGATCATGTCAGACAAGCGACACCAGTATCGATGAACCCATAAATTTTTTCCACCAGTGCCATATACAGTATTCCATCTATACCCCATGTATAGTGTCTCAGTCATACTCCATGTACAGTATTTCATGAGTACTCCACATACAGTGTCTCAGATATGCTCCATGTGCAGTATTCACTTTGTACTTCATGTACAGTAGTCCAGGTGTACTCCAGGTACCCTACTCCATGGGTATTGCTAATCGATCCTTAGTTATCTTAGGCGTTTCCATTTGTCGATATTCTACCAGATGCTGATGTTGCTCGTGAGTTGAAGATTTTATCAAATACTGATGCTGCTAACACTTTGAAGACCTCACAAATGCTGATGCTGATGCTTTGGAGATTTCCCAAGATGCTGCTTCTGTTTATACTATGAATACTCTGCAGAACAAGGACGAAAACTATGAATTTGAAATTTCTGACAAGAATAAATTTCAACCATCAGACACTACCATTCTATTCTATGCTTTTACCTCCCTAGTTAGATGCCACACTTCACTCAGCTAATTTTGAAGTCAGAGGAACCGGTAACCAGCCGGCCACTCAGCAGAAATAGTTACATGAATCACGGTCACGATTACGATCGTCAGGAAACTGACAGACAAGGTAGTAATGACAACCACTGTAATTATAATTAATCCGGCAGTAACCATCGAAACTCCGGCACGGACGTGATCGGAAATACAAGAGGTCAGTAGTCTAACCGGTCCGCCGATCCTAGCAGTTACCAAAAACTTTTAGCCTTGTCCAGGTTCATCCACTAAAACACATGTCAGGACGACAGTCAAGACACAGGTCTCAGGTATCATTTCGGAAGACACATATCAGGACACCAGTCATGGTACACGTCATACGAATCTTTCCTTAAAATACGAGTCAGAACTCATAACTCCAGTATGTTTCTAAGCCAGGTCCTCAGTAATTCAGGGTACCCTTCAGAAAGGGGTATACCAGTTCTATTATGCCACGCATGAATCAGATCAATACAGATTTAGTCACCACCAGAGTATCATTCAGCTTAGACACGCGGTATTTATTCTGTAAGGTTACAGACGAAAACATTCAGTGAAATTCGCCACGTTTACTTCACGTATTCATATGTCAGCTTTATCTTAAATCAGGTATTACCTACCTCCCAGCCAGAAAGACTCCACAGTACCACTCATATTATTAAGGTTTTCCTTTTTCCTTGCAGTTACCGACGAGATCCGTCTTACTAAATCCCAAATATAGTCATTTTATTTTCTGCCAGGAAATCAGTACAAGTTGTTATACTATACAACAAGTGAATTATTCTTCCAAAGATACGAAAGACCTTTCAGCTACCAGTTATAATTTCACTTCTTAAATTCATGACCAACAGATTTCTCCAGAGTCCCAGACGTAATTTCAGAAAGTTTTTTTTTCAGAAATTCCTTTCTAACCACAAGACAGAATCTGCATCAAGCTGGTCTCAAGAACAGGACAGGTTTTCAAAACTCCCTATTGCAGGCTGCAGCTAAGTTAAAAGAGTTGCAGCATTTGCTGCGAGAATTACCGGAACGAGGCTTTATTCGCCCTGGCGCACCACCAGGAAGTGCATCGTTTCTGTCTATCAGGAAGAAGGCCGTTAACATGAAATCATGTATCGATCACCAGAAACTTTACAAGATCACCATTCATAATCGATGTCATCTCACGTATAGAAGGTTTGCCTGACCTGCTACGACGTCTTAAAACATTTTCTGGAACGATTCACGATTATGCCACCAGCAGTGGTGAGAGAAAGAACATGAGTTTTTTTTTCAGACTGCTGTTGCACACGTTATAGTCTCTCTAAAATTCAGACTTATATTTCTGAGCCACCCTATTTTAGCAGAAAGAAATTTGAGACAATCCTGCGAAGGTAAAGGCCATCACATGATGGTCCCGACTGACGCCTATGAACGAAATTCCACCAGAATGTACAATAATCCCAGGTAAAATTTTGATAGAAGCAGTATAACACAATTGATGCAACTACGTTCATATCTAGATGCCTGACATACCACAGGTTCAAGATAGGACACCGACATGCTAATGAGTTATTACAACCACTAGAAATTTTGAACATAAATGAGATAAGATTCCATGGAGGTTATTGCCAGTTACCACAGACTCAGACGAAGCATGATGCTATCTAAGTCGTTGTTAACCAGTTAACCCAGCCTACACGTCTTCTTTTATCCGAGATGATTACGTAGTAACAAATCTACATGAAATTTAGAAATAGATCGTATGATTCCAAGGTATTCCATCCACAATCTTGTCAGATGGAAATTAGCGTTTGCGAATCGCGCTCACGTTCATGTTCACGATCACGTGTACGTTCACATTAACGTTCACGTTTATTTTCACTTTCACGTTTACATCTCATTCGTAATATGATCTGTTTCAGTTTATGTTTTATGATATCTCATGATTTAAGCTCACGTTCGCGTTCATAACATGTGTTCCATTCCGCGATACACGTTTCACAGTTTATTACCGAATACGGTTACAGGAAGCTTGAGAAACTAGACTCAAGTATAGCACAACTATTCCATAACCAGACGGACGTTTCACATCTCAGGCCGTATCGTTTGGCATTCCTTCCTCAGTCAGCATACGTTCATGATATGTTCTGGTAGCACGATCACAGTATGCTTCACGTATCACGTTCACGATATGTTCCATGTCCAGCGTTCATCAGATGATCGCGAACCACGTTCACAATTGCTCACGTAGCACGTTCACAATTGCTCACGTAGCACGTTCACAATTGTTGACGTAGTTCGTCTTTGTATATTTTCAGCAGCTTGCTCAGAGATATAAATGTTATCTTTCCAGGATATTTGTACGTACCGTTTAATGTATCCTACATGCTATGGCTTTTTTCTACCAGATTCAAAAAATCCATCTTAAGTATGGAACCAGAAACTATTCAGCATTCATCAGGACAGGGTCATCAAGACCAAGATTTTTCATTATGTTTAGACATGTGAATGAATCGTTTCAAGCGGGAGTCCACTTGAAACGGAGGAGTCCATCTGGACCTCTCATTCCTTTCCCTTTAATAAATCCAGTTAAGTCCTTTCAGTCATGCCACATTCCATGTTCTCTTCAGCCATGTCACGTTCCATGTTCATTTCAGTCATGTCACGTTATACCCTTTCAGCAGCAGTATGTTCTAAATCAAGGACGAATGATCTTTCAGCTTTTATGTCTTTCAGCTCTCATGCCCTTTCAGTCTATGTGTCTTTCAGCTTATATAAACCTCATCAGCTTAAATTACTTTTAATTCAAGGACGAATTTCCTTTTTAGAGAGGGGAGAATTGTAAAACCAAAACATTATCGTGTCTCTAATTCAAAAACGTATTATCCTTTTTAGAGAGGAAGAGTTGTAAAACCCGCAACAATACCACGTTTCTAATTCGAGGACGAATTATTTTCATTTTAGAGGGGAAGAGTAGTAAAACCCGCTTAAAAATACCATGAATTTAAAATTTTAATAATACCGTAAAATAAAAAAAAGACGAAACTGTTGGAACGTAGAATAATTCTTAGCTTCCAAACGAATTTTTAGACATTACTGCTTTAATTGTTTTACAGCCATTAAGAAAATAAATGCAATTTTTAAAGTCTATAAATAAACATAATGTAAAAGGCATGAGAATCTTTGAATAGAAAATGAAACACATTTTGTTTAAAACTCGGTCAAAGCTATTACTTCACATCCGATATTGTCGACCCAAATTGGTGTTTAATTAGTTAATCTTTTATGATAAAACATTGCACCTTAAGTCTCACCAAGAACGAGATTGGGAGAGACATTACAACATGTTTCTTTGTTCACATTCGAACTGATTTATTAACCGTGATCACGTCGAAGTTATGATTTGGAGTTTTTTTTTATCGATTTTGGAGTTCACATCGCGTCCGAGTTGGTGTTCATACCCGCGTGAATTCAAAATGTTGCTGGCTTGCTCACAGCAATGATGAACAATCATTGTGGTCTGATGTGACAAGAACGAGTTCGGGTAAGAGGTATCGGTTTCGTCTACTGGAGCTCGGAGTTTTGTACGAGTGAAGTTTCTGTTGCATTCATAGGAGTTTGAGGATCGTTCGGGTTGCGGTTCTAGTTTAGATTTGGTTTCTGTTCGTGCCAAGGTCGGAAAGTAGCATAAATCAGCGTGAGTTGTCGTGTGATGATCTTTGGTTCGTGTTCAGGGAGTTCGTTTCGGTCTCATTGGCACGTTTAGGTGTTTGGGTTCCATGTCGATCTATTGTTTTGTTTGGAGTTGAGGTAAATTTTAACTCATTTGTTACTTGTTAATTGACGAAGTAATATAATACATACAACATGCATGGCTTAACCATAGATCAGATAAAATGGGTTTCAAAATTATGAATGTTTAAATGATGAATCACATGGTGTTAAGAAACGAAAACATGAATGAAGAACTCGAAATAGATTTCGATACTAATCTGTTGGTTATAAAATATGGGCGGAACTTTGAACCGCGAATTAAAGCCTTATTGATTCCTAAAGTCGACTCGAAGTCGGTACTTAAATGAAGCTGCTATACAAAAATATCTTATGAACCATATGGCCGCTACATTATCAGTAAGAAAAAAAAAGAAATGCATGTACATGCAATTTAACGTAAAGAAGATGTATGTTTTATCTTATAACTCTTGTCATTTAAAGTCTCATCAAAGTATTACTAACTAGTATATATATTGTGTCTTAAACTGCTCTATTAAACCATATGATGTATACATAATTTATCTTTGATATTTTATAATCAGTATTAGTCACCAAAACATATCAGTTTATTATTTCGCCACTTACATGATGGATGTACATTAGTACAAAATTATAAGACGAATATTAAGTAACTTCGGCTTATTATGATTTACGGCTTAAATTAAATTGGCTTGTTATTAATCCGGCTTGTATTAAAATGGACTTAATTAATACTGATTTACTAATTCATGACTTATTAAAAATCATGAAATACGTAAGTCAAGAATGAGTAAATCAAGTCAAGAACAAGTAACGCATGTCATACACAAACAACTCATACACTTCCTTTATTATGTAGCTCACGTGAAATCAGAGTAGGATTTCCGTCTTTTCATCTTCATTTGTTTACTGGACATAAGGTACGGATATTTCTATCTCTCTATTATTATTTGTCCCTTTCGTTTATTCGATTGGTTGTACGGATTTTTCGTCATTTCAGTAAGAATTTTCTTTCCTATGCATGATTAGGATTCCCCGTCTGCAGCCAAATGTTTTACCCAGTATGTGCTTAAGCTTATCAGTAATCATGTTAATAACTAAATAAATTGCCTGAGCATTATATACAAGCATGACCAGTTTATGTACTAGTTACGGAGGTACCGAAAGCATGGCACTAGAGGCACCGGTGTCATGACTCACATGCAGGAGAGTGATATCCTACATCGTCCCTTCACGTTTTGGCCATTATTATTATCATGTCATGTGGGGCGTATGGATGCATCCTAGGCTTATCAGTTTACAAGTTATCAAGGTAAATGTGGTGTGTGCTCTACATCCTTCACATTGGAGCTGATCCCTCCACCCAGCACAGTATTTAGAGGTCACCCCTCTACAGCATTTAGAGGTCACCCCTCTACAGCATTTAGAGGTCACCCCTCTACAGCATGACGAGGTCACCCCTCCAATTATTCATGCACCGTTGTTACAACACATGACCTATATAAGCTCTGGCAATTAAAATACAGTAAATGCATGTTTTCAGATTTAACAGATAACAATTCAGCTTTATTATTTATAAATCAGACTTTACAGATTATACACAGATTTCCGCTGCAACTTTACTTATCAGTCTTACAGCTCCAGTATTTTTATCATCTGTTTCATTTCAGTAATTCCTTATCATGCTTTATATCCGTTCACTGAGCGTTATGCTCAGCCGTAGTTCTTTCATGTTCTAACGGCAGGTACACCGGGACGCTCTTAGGATTCTGAGAGCATGTGCATTGAATGGAAGCTATCCGGACTTCTTACTTTATGCACTTCATACATTATTCTGCTTATTTGGACATTGTTTAGTCTTTCCTTCAGTATTTTATTTTTCATGTTTTGATCTTAGGTTGGATTACCGATGTTTGATTCCGGTATTTCCGTTATGGCCAGTTAATGTTTTAGGACATTTACCTTATGCTTTGATGACACGCCACAAATACACGTAACGGTCCACTTATCCAAGTAGGGTGTTATAATTATGGTATCAGAGCGCAAGGTTTGACCTGTAGGCTCTAAAACTTGACCTGTGACTAGTGGGTAGTCACCAGGAATTTCCCAGATTTTGGCGTTGTTATCTTTCATGTTTCTCATGCATTTATCAGTCAGCTTTATTCATTAATCAGTTAGTTTTCTTAAAGTTTTTGACTAAATAAAAGGTTGGTACAGGACTGGCCATATTTAGTCGCATGTGCTTTTATTCGAATTTTGTTTTGGTGAACCGACCCATAGGCGTTCACCCTTGCCCATTCAGATTTTGTCTTGGTAAACCGACCCATATGCGTTTACCCTTACTCATGTTAGATTCAAGTTTTCAGTCAAATATTACTTGGTGAACCAACCATAAACGTTCACCATTATTCAGGTCAAATTTTCATGCTTTCAGTCGAGTATTATTTTGTGAACTGAACCAGAGACGTTCACCTTTGCTCATATCATAACATTTAATAAAGTAGTGACAAGTATGAATTGGACTACAACCATCCATATTTAGTCCCAGATTGTAATTTTCTATACATGACAGTTCTTAGAAAATTTTGACAAGTATGGATTGAACCAGAATCGCCCATACTTAGTCACATGTTTTTTTCCTTGTATTCTGTGGATTGAACTGTAGCCATCCACATCAGTTGATGTTAAACCTCAGTCGATTATCCTTCCAGGTTCTTTGTAACAGTCAAATTCCATGCTCTTACGTGAAGGTCGTTTTCATGCTGAATAAGTTTCATGTCTCCTTTCGAGGATTATGTTATCAGCATAGTGATGACGTGTTCATGTTAAGATACAGAAGGGTTACAGTAAAATCCTATTTTCATAATAAATCATGTTTGGTCTTCATCAGTCATGTATTCATGCTGACCATTGTCGAAATTCCGTTTAAGCATATTCTTGAACTTCTATACAACCAGCTTTAAGTCCACGCAGAAATTATCAGGCTATCATGTTACTCATTTCAGTTCAGATTACTACCGTTTAAATCAATTTAATTCTTTGATCATGTCAGACAAGCGACACCAGTATCGATGAACCCATAAATTTTTTCCACCAGTGCCATATACAGTATTCCATCTATACCCCATGTATAGTGTCTCAGTCATACTCCATGTACAGTATTTCATGAGTACTCCACATACAGTGTCTCAGATATGCTCCATGTGCAGTATTCACTTTGTACTTCATGTACAGTAGTCCAGGTGTACTCCAGGTACCCTACTCCATGGGTATTGCTAATCGATCCTTAGTTATCTTAGGCGTTTCCATTTGTCGATATTCTACCAGATGCTGATGTTGCTCGTGAGTTGAAGATTTTATCAAATACTGATGCTGCTAACACTTTGAAGACCTCACAAATGCTGATGCTGATGCTTTGGAGATTTCCCAAGATGCTGCTTCTGTTTATACTATGAATACTCTGCAGAACAAGGACGAAAACTATGAATTTGAAATTTCTGACAAGAATAAATTTCAACCATCAGACACTACCATTCTATTCTATGCTTTTACCTCCCTAGTTAGATGCCACACTTCACTCAGCTAATTTTGAAGTCAGAGGAACCGGTAACCAGCCGGCCACTCAGCAGAAATAGTTACATGAATCACGGTCACGATTACGATCGTCAGGAAACTGACAGACAAGGTAGTAATGACAACCACTGTAATTATAATTAATCCGGCAGTAACCATCGAAACTCCGGCACGGACGTGATCGGAAATACAAGAGGTCAGTAGTCTAACCGGTCCGCCGATCCTAGCAGTTACCAAAAACTTTTAGCCTTGTCCAGGTTCATCCACTAAAACACATGTCAGGACGACAGTCAAGACACAGGTCTCAGGTATCATTTCGGAAGACACATATCAGGACACCAGTCATGGTACACGTCATACGAATCTTTCCTTAAAATACGAGTCAGAACTCATAACTCCAGTATGTTTCTAAGCCAGGTCCTCAGTAATTCAGGGTACCCTTCAGAAAGGGGTATACCAGTTCTATTATGCCACGCATGAATCAGATCAATACAGATTTAGTCACCACCAGAGTATCATTCAGCTTAGACACGCGGTATTTATTCTGTAAGGTTACAGACGAAAACATTCAGTGAAATTCGCCACGTTTACTTCACGTATTCATATGTCAGCTTTATCTTAAATCAGGTATTACCTACCTCCCAGCCAGAAAGACTCCACAGTACCACTCATATTATTAAGGTTTTCCTTTTTCCTTGCAGTTACCGACGAGATCCGTCTTACTAAATCCCAAATATAGTCATTTTATTTTCTGCCAGGAAATCAGTACAAGTTGTTATACTATACAACAAGTGAATTATTCTTCCAAAGATACGAAAGACCTTTCAGCTACCAGTTATAATTTCACTTCTTAAATTCATGACCAACAGATTTCTCCAGAGTCCCAGACGTAATTTCAGAAAGTTTTTTTTTCAGAAATTCCTTTCTAACCACAAGACAGAATCTGCATCAAGCTGGTCTCAAGAACAGGACAGGTTTTCAAAACTCCCTATTGCAGGCTGCAGCTAAGTTAAAAGAGTTGCAGCATTTGCTGCGAGAATTACCGGAACGAGGCTTTATTCGCCCTGGCGCACCACCAGGAAGTGCATCGTTTCTGTCTATCAGGAAGAAGGCCGTTAACATGAAATCATGTATCGATCACCAGAAACTTTACAAGATCACCATTCATAATCGATGTCATCTCACGTATAGAAGGTTTGCCTGACCTGCTACGACGTCTTAAAACATTTTCTGGAACGATTCACGATTATGCCACCAGCAGTGGTGAGAGAAAGAACATGAGTTTTTTTTTCAGACTGCTGTTGCACACGTTATAGTCTCTCTAAAATTCAGACTTATATTTCTGAGCCACCCTATTTTAGCAGAAAGAAATTTGAGACAATCCTGCGAAGGTAAAGGCCATCACATGATGGTCCCGACTGACGCCTATGAACGAAATTCCACCAGAATGTACAATAATCCCAGGTAAAATTTTGATAGAAGCAGTATAACACAATTGATGCAACTACGTTCATATCTAGATGCCTGACATACCACAGGTTCAAGATAGGACACCGACATGCTAATGAGTTATTACAACCACTAGAAATTTTGAACATAAATGAGATAAGATTCCATGGAGGTTATTGCCAGTTACCACAGACTCAGACGAAGCATGATGCTATCTAAGTCGTTGTTAACCAGTTAACCCAGCCTACACGTCTTCTTTTATCCGAGATGATTACGTAGTAACAAATCTACATGAAATTTAGAAATAGATCGTATGATTCCAAGGTATTCCATCCACAATCTTGTCAGATGGAAATTAGCGTTTGCGAATCGCGCTCACGTTCATGTTCACGATCACGTGTACGTTCACATTAACGTTCACGTTTATTTTCACTTTCACGTTTACATCTCATTCGTAATATGATCTGTTTCAGTTTATGTTTTATGATATCTCATGATTTAAGCTCACGTTCGCGTTCATAACATGTGTTCCATTCCGCGATACACGTTTCACAGTTTATTACCGAATACGGTTACAGGAAGCTTGAGAAACTAGACTCAAGTATAGCACAACTATTCCATAACCAGACGGACGTTTCACATCTCAGGCCGTATCGTTTGGCATTCCTTCCTCAGTCAGCATACGTTCATGATATGTTCTGGTAGCACGATCACAGTATGCTTCACGTATCACGTTCACGATATGTTCCATGTCCAGCGTTCATCAGATGATCGCGAACCACGTTCACAATTGCTCACGTAGCACGTTCACAATTGCTCACGTAGCACGTTCACAATTGTTGACGTAGTTCGTCTTTGTATATTTTCAGCAGCTTGCTCAGAGATATAAATGTTATCTTTCCAGGATATTTGTACGTACCGTTTAATGTATCCTACATGCTATGGCTTTTTTCTACCAGATTCAAAAAATCCATCTTAAGTATGGAACCAGAAACTATTCAGCATTCATCAGGACAGGGTCATCAAGACCAAGATTTTTCATTATGTTTAGACATGTGAATGAATCGTTTCAAGCGGGAGTCCACTTGAAACGGAGGAGTCCATCTGGACCTCTCATTCCTTTCCCTTTAATAAATCCAGTTAAGTCCTTTCAGTCATGCCACATTCCATGTTCTCTTCAGCCATGTCACGTTCCATGTTCATTTCAGTCATGTCACGTTATACCCTTTCAGCAGCAGTATGTTCTAAATCAAGGACGAATGATCTTTCAGCTTTTATGTCTTTCAGCTCTCATGCCCTTTCAGTCTATGTGTCTTTCAGCTTATATAAACCTCATCAGCTTAAATTACTTTTAATTCAAGGACGAATTTCCTTTTTAGAGAGGGGAGAATTGTAAAACCAAAACATTATCGTGTCTCTAATTCAAAAACGTATTATCCTTTTTAGAGAGGAAGAGTTGTAAAACCCGCAACAATACCACGTTTCTAATTCGAGGACGAATTATTTTCATTTTAGAGGGGAAGAGTAGTAAAACCCGCTTAAAAATACCATGAATTTAAAATTTTAATAATACCGTAAAATAACGAGATTGAGAGAGACATTACAACATGTTTCTTTGTTCACATTCGAACTGATTTATTAACCGTGATCACGTCGAAGTTATGATTTGGAGTTTTCTTTATCGATTTTGGAGTTCACATCGCGTCCGAGTTGGTGTTCATACCCGCGTGAATTCAAAATGTTGCTGGCTTGCTCACAACAATGATGAACAATCATTGTGGTCTGATGTGACAAGAACGAGTTCGGGTAAGAGGTATCGGTTTCGTCTACTGGAGCTCGGAGTTTTGTACGAGTGAAGTTTCTGTTGCATTCATAGGAGTTTGAGGATCGTTCGGGTTGCGGTTCTAGTTTAGATTTGGTTTCTGTTCGTGCCAAGGTCGGAAAGTAGCAGAAATCAGTGTGAGTTGTCGTGTGATGATCTTTGGTTCGTGTTCAGGGAGTTCGTTTCGGTCTCATTGGCACGTTTAGGTGTTTGTGTACACATGGGTTCCATGTCGATCTATTATTTTGTTTGGAGTTGAGGTAAATTTTAACTCATTTGTTACTTGTTAATTGACGAAGTGATATAATACATACAACATGCATGGCTTAACCATAGATCAGATAAAATGGGTTTCAAAATTATGAATGTTTAAATGATGAATCACATGGTGTTAAGAAACGAAAACATGAATGAAGAACTCGAAATAGATTTCGATACTAATCTGTTGGTTACAAAATATGGGCGGAACTTTGAACCGCGAATTAAAGCCTTATTGATTCCTAAAGTCGACTCGAAATCGGTCCTTAAATGAAGCTGCTATACAAGAATATCTTATGAACCATATGGCCGCTACATTATCAGTAAGAAAAAAAAGGAAATGCATGTACATGCAATTTAACGTAAAGAAGATGTATGTTTAATCTTATAACTCTTGTCATTTAAAGTCTCATCAAAGTATTACTAACTAGTATATATATTGTGTCTTAAACTGCTCTATTAAACCATATGATGTATACATAATTTATCTTGATATTTTATGATCAGTATTAGTCACCAAAACATATCAGTTTATGATTTCGCCACTTACATGATGGATGTACATTAGTACAAAATTATAAGACGAATATTAAGTAAATTCGGCTTACTATGATTTACGGCTTAAATTAATTTGGCTTGTTATTAATCCGGCTTGTATTAAAATGGACTTAATTAATACTGATTTACTAATTCATGACTTATTAAAAATCATGAAATACGTAAGTCAAGAATGAGTAAATCAAGTCAAGAACAAGTAACTCATGTCATACACAAACAACTCATACACTTCCTTTATTATGTAGCTCACGTGAAATCGGAGTAGGATTTCCGTCTTTTCATATTCATTTGTTTACTGGACATAAGGTACGGATATTCCTATCTCTCTATTATTATTTGTCCCTTTCGTTTATTCGATTGGTTGTACGGATTTTTCGTCATTTCAGTAAGAATTTTCTTTCCTATGCATGATTAGGATTCCCCGTCTGCAGCCAAATGTTTTACCCAGTATGTGTTTAAGCTTATCAGTAATCATGTTAATAACTAAATAAATTGCCTGAGCATTATATACAAGCATGACCAGTTTATGTACTAGTTATGGAGGTACCGTAAGCATGGCACTAGAGGCACCGGTGTCGTGACTCACATGCAGGAGAGTGATATCCTACAACGTCCCTTCACGTTTTGGCCATTATTATTATCATGTCATGTGGGGCGTATGGATGCATCCCAGGCTTATCAATTTATAAGTTATCAGGGTGAATGTGGTGTGTGCTCTACATCCTTCACATTGGAGTTGATCCCTCCACCCAGCACAGTATTTAGAGGTCACCCCTCTACAGCATTTAGAGGTCACCCCTCTACAGCATTTAGAGGTCACCCCTCTACAACATGACGAGGTCACCCCTTCAATTATTCATGCACCGTTGTTACAGCACATGACCTATATAAGCTCTGGCAATTAAAATACAGTAAATGCATGTTTTCAGATTTAACAGATAACAATTC
Source organism: Glebionis coronaria (assembly GCA_025667525.1). NCBI lineage: Eukaryota > Viridiplantae > Streptophyta > Magnoliopsida > Asterales > Asteraceae > Glebionis > Glebionis coronaria. The sequence continues at coordinate 262,833 of JANFOE010000793.1, read as the reverse complement.
AGCTTTATTATTTATAAATCTGACTTTACAGATTATACACAGATTTCCGCTGCAACTTTACTTATCAGTCTTACAGCTCCAGTATTTTATCATCTGTTTCATTTCAGTAATTCCTTATCATGCTTTATATCCGTTCACTGAGTGTTATGCTCAGCCGTAGTTCTTTCATGTTCTAACGGCAGGTACACCGGGACGCTCTTAGGATTCTAAGAGCATGTGCATTGAATGGAAGCTATCCAGACTTCTTACTTTATGCACTTCTTACATTATTCTGCTTATTTGGACATTGTTTAGTCTTCCTTCAGCATTTTATTTTTCATGTTTTGAGCTTAGGTTGGATTACCGATGTTTGATTCTGATATTTCCGTTATGGTCAGTTAATGTTTTAGGACATTTACCTTATGCTTTGATGACCCGCCATAAATACACGTAACGGTCCACTTATCCAAGTGGGGTGTTACAATTATGGTATCAGAGCGCAAGGTTTGACCTGTAGGCTCTAAAACTTGACCTGTAACTAGTGGGTAGTCACCAGGAACTTCCCAGATTTTGGCGTTGTTATCTTCCATGTTTCTCATGCATTTATCAGTTAGCTTTATTCATTAATCAGTCAGTTTTCTTAAAGTTTTTGACTAAATAAAAGGTTGGTACAGGACTGGCCATATTTAGTCGCATGTGCTTTTATTCGAATTTTGTTTTGGTGAACCGACCCATAGGCGTTCACCCTTGCCCATTCAGATTTTGTATTGGTAAACCGACCCATATGCGTTTACCCTTACTCATGTCAGATTCATGTTTTCAGTCAAATATTATTTGGTGAACCAACCATAAACGTTCACCATTATTCAGGTCAAATTTTCATGCTTTCAGTCGAGTAGTATTTTGTGAACTGAACCAGAGACGTTCACCTTTGCTCATATCATAACATTTAATAAAGTAGTGACAAGTATGAATTGGACTACAACCATCCATATTTAGTCCCAGATTGTAATTTTCTATACATGACAGTTCTCAGAAAATTTTGACAAGTATGGATCGAACCAGAATCGCCCATACTTAGTCACATGTTTTGTTCCTTGTATTCTGTGGATTGAACCGTAGCCATCCACATCAGTTGATGTTAAACCTTAGTCGATTATCCTTCCAGGTTCTTTGTAACAGTCAAATTCCATGCTCTTACGTGAAGGTCGTTTTCATGCTGAATAAGTTTCATGTCTCCTTACGAGGATTATGTTATCAGCATAGTGATGATGTGTTCATGTTAAGATACAGAAGGGTTACAGTAAAATCCTATTTTCATAATAAATCATGTTTGGTCTTCATCAGTCATGTCTTCATGCTGACCATTGTCGAAATTCCGTTTAAGAATATTCTTGAACTTCTATACAACCAGCTTTAAGTCCACGCAGAAGTTATCAGGCTATCATGTTACTCATTTCAGTTCAGATTACTACCGTTTAAATCAATTTAATTCTTTGATCATGTCAGACAAGCGACACCAGTATCGATGAACCCATAAATTTTTTCCACCAGTGCCATATACAGTATTCCATCTATACCCCATGTACAGTGTCTCAGTTATACTCCATGTACAGTATTTCATGAGTACTCCACATACAGTGTCTCAGATATGCTCCATGTGTAGTATTCACTTTGTACTCCATGTATAGTAGTCCAGGTGTACTCCAGGTACCCTACTCCATGGGTATTGCTAATCGATCCTCAGTTATCTCAGGCGTTTCCATTTGTCGATATTCTACCAGATGCTGATGCTGCTCGTGAGTTGAAGATTTTATCAGATACTAATGCTGCTAACACTTTGAAGACCTCACAAATGCTGATGCTGCTGATGCTGATGCTTTGGAGATTTCCTAAGATGCTGCTTCTGTTTATACTATGAAGACTCTGCAGATGAAGGACGAAAACTATAAATTTGAAATTTCTGACAAGAATAAATTTCAACCATCAGACACTACCATTCTATTCTATGCTTTTACCTCCCTAGTTAGATGCCACACTTCACTCAGCTAATTTTGAAGTCAGAAGAGTGGGAACCGGTAACGAGCCGACCACTCAGCAGAAATAGTTACATGAATCACGGTCATGATTACGATCGTCAGGAAACTGACAGACAAGGTAGTAATGACAACCACTGTAATTATAATTAATCAGTCAGTAACCATCGAAACTCCGGCACGGACGTGATCGGAAATACAAGAGGTCAGTAGTCTAACCGGTCCGCCGATCCTAGCAGTTACCAAAATTTTTTAGCCTTGTCCAGGTTCATCCACTAAAACACATGTCAAGACGACAGTCAAGACACAGGTCTCAGGTATCATTTCGGAAGACACATATCAGGACACCAGTCATGGTACACGTCATACGAATCTTTCCTTAAAATACGAGTCAGAACTCATAACTCCAGTATGTTTCTAAGCCAGGTCCTCAGTAATTCAGGGTACCCTTTAGAAAGGGGTATACCAGTTCTATTATGCCACACATGAATCAGATCAATACAGATTTAGTCACCACCAGAGTATCATTCAGCTTAGACACGCGGTATTTATTATGTAAGGTTACAGATGAAAGCATTCAGTGAAAGTCGCCACGTTTACTTCACGTATTCATATGTCAGCTTTATCTTAAATAAGGTATTACCTACCTCCCAGCCAGAAAGACTCCACAGTACCACTCATATTATTAAGGTTTTCCTTTTTCCTTGCAGTTACCGACGAGATCCGTCTTACTAAATCCCAAATATAGTCATTTTATTTTCTGCCAGGAAATCAGTACAAGTTGTTATACTATACAACAAGTGAATTATTCTTCCAAAGATACGAAAGACCTTTCAGCTACCAGTTATAATTTCACTTCTTAAATTCCTTAGATTCATGACCAACAGATTTCTCCAGAGTCCCAGACGTAATTTCAGAAAGTTTTTTTTTTCAGAAATTCCTTTCTAACCACAAGACAGAATCTGCATCAAGCTGGTCTCAAGAACAGGACAGGTTTTCAAAACTCCCTGTTGCAGGCTGCAGCTAAGTTAAAAGAGTTGCAGCATTTGCTGCGAGAATTACCGGAACGAGGCTTTATTCTCCCTGGCGCACCACCAGGAAGTGCACCGTTTCTGTCTATCAGGAAGAAGGCCGTTAACATGAGATCATGTATCGATCACCAGAAACTTTACAAGATCACCATTCATAATCGATGTCATCTCACGTATAGAAGGTTTGCCTGACCTGCTACGACGTCTTAAAACATTTTCTGGAATGATTCACGATTATGACACCAGCAGTGGTGAGAGAAAGAACATGAGTTTTTTTTTTCAGACTGCTGTTGCACACGTTATAGTCTCTCTAAAATTCAGACTTATAGTCTCTCTAAAGTGATTCCTATTTTAATATCGGAAAATATAAAATAGAGAAACAAAAAGAGTTTAGGATAGAACCGGGAAGACGGGAACACGAAATCACGGTCGTCAAAAATCATCAAGAGTGGATCATTGAGCGCTCGAATCCCTGAATATAAGAAGAGAGGAAATAGCAAACACCAACGGGTCTCCCCTACACTTAGGATAAAGATAGCTAAAAGATAGATACTTGGGTTGCCTCCCAAGAAGCGCTTGATTTTTGTTCACCGAGTCGTGAGCCTGACTCGACCTTGATTATCATAGGAAGAAGCATGAAACACATCCACCGGGATCAAATACATAGTTTTCGTCCATAAAAAAACACAAGCTTAAGGCGAACAAGGCAAGCCAAAGAAGAATAGGCAAGGTTCCCTTAAGCAAAGATGGAGCACGGTGGTAGCAAGGGTGAAGAGGTGCAAGCAGATTTCCATAAGTTCCAAAGATTTTTCCTTTTATTTCATCAGATGGATACTGAGATGGCTGAAGAATATCGATACCGGGGTCGAACACCTTTTCCTTTAGGGGAAAATAGCACTCAGGCTCAGCAGAATTTGAAGATGATCCGCGAAGAAAATGCACAACCTCGTTCTCAGAAGGTGGACAAAGAGGTGTTAAATCATACATGCTGCGGATGTTGGTGTCGTCCGGTTGCTTCTCCTTTGAAAGAATTTTCTTCAAATCCAAAGTAGGATCAAGACCATAATCATCAAAGTCGAAAGGAGGGGCATCACTCTCATGAGGGAAATATGTATTGAGAAAAGTAGAGAAGTCTTCCTCAAATGAGTAATCATCCAAAGTAGGATCAAGTGATGTAGGTGGAGGATCTTCATCATGTGAAGAATCACTCGAGGGAGTATCGGCCTCATCAAAATCATCATAAGTGGGCATGTCAGGATACTCGGAGGTAAAATCGTCATAATCATCCGTATCTGAGCTAGAATAATCATCATAAGCATCAAAAATCGGTGGAGAATCATATATGGGTGAAGGTTCCAAATTGGAGAGAGAATCATCCACATCATCTTGAATCAGTGGATTATCATTGCAAGACTCGAATAGAGGATTGTTGTAGACGACAAAATCATCGAGCACATTAATCATATTCGCTGATTCTCGTCCTCCAAAGGATTTGCTTGTAAGCTTCCCCATTTCAAACACTTGTGCATCATCCCCGACTCTTAAGATGAGCTCACACTTATCCACATCAATTAAAGCTCTACCGGTTCTCAAAAATGGGCGCCCAAGTATTAACGGAATACGAGGGTCCATTTCATAATCAACAACGACGAAGTCGACCGGGAAAGTGAATGTGCCAACTTTAATGAACACATCTTCGGCAATACCAACGAGGTAAGCGAGAGTGCGATTGGCTAGCTCAAGAGTCATTTTGGTGGGTGTAAGGTCGGGCAATGATAACTTTTTCCAAACACTTAAAGGCATCAAATTTATACTTGCCCCGAGATCGGCTAAGGCAGTAAATTTGTCGGTTTGGTTAAAAGTACAAGGTAGCACAAAACGACCGGGATCTCCAAGTTTCTCCGGAAGTTCTTTAAGAAGGACGACAGAACAATTTTCATTTAATCGAGTATTAACAAACTCGGCCATCTTCTCCTTTTTACTAAGCAATTTCTTAAACATCTTGACAAATTTGGGCATTTGTGCTAGAGCTTCAACAAGGGGAAAAGTGACGGTCATTTCCGAAACTTTCTTCAAATAGTTTGACACTTGAATGTCATCCTTGGTGTGCATTTTGGCCTTGCCTAAACGAGATGGATAAGGAATTTTAGGGTTGGGTGGTGAAGGTGTAGGTATAGCAGGTGAAGGTTGAGATGTTGAAGGGTTCTTCTTGGGTACTTCATCATGACGAGGCGGAGACGGTAATGGTGTACTAATACTAGGTGTGGGAGGAGTAGGGATAAATGGTGGTGGAGGAGGTGTAGATGATGGGGGTGGGATAGATGGTCCTACTAAGGTTGCTCCACTACGGGTAGTAATAGCACTCACATTCGCTCGCGGATTGGTGACGGTGTTGAAGGTAAAGAACTCGAAGTAGAAGGTTGAGTGGTTGGTAAGAAACTAGCCAGCATATTCTTCAAATCATTCGTTTGATTGCTGAAGGAGGATTGAATATTATCTCGAAGCTCGGATCTAATGTCATTCCCTTGCTTGGTGATATCCCCTTTCAAATTGATAATTTGGCTCTGTAGATTCTTGATTTGCTCACCTTGGGTTCTCATTAATGCTTCAACATCTTGATTCATGGGTGGGGCTTGTTGAGCGGGTGGGTGATAAGGATTAGAAGCTCTAGGTGGGATTTGGTTGCTTCTAGTGTAGCTGTTGTTGGGGTTTTGGTTTTGAGGAGAAAAATCTGGTGAAAGGTAGTTGTTTGACCGGTAACTCAGCAAATTTCTATTCCCTTGAGGTCTGGCTTGGTAATTTTCCGGTGAATAATTACCATAAGTTGCATACACATTTTCCGGATTTCCTTGAGTAGAAGGACAATCAGTGTATGAGTGAGGACCGCCGCATGTCTCACAAGGATTTGCCACTGCTTTAACTTGTTGTTGGTTTGTAGCGAGGAGCAAGATATTTTTGTTCATTTCGGTCATCATGGGGGTGAATTCGGTCATGTCGGGGTTTGCTGAAGTAGAAGAAAAATTGACTCTCGGGTTGTTCCTTGAAGAAGCGGAGGAATCCCAGTTTTTGTGATGAGTAGTCATGTTTTCAATAAGCTCTCTACACTCCTCGGGTCTTCTTTTCATAAATGTGCCACCGGCGGCTGCATTAATAGTATCACGATCTCGAAAAGTCAAACCGTTGTAGAAAGTATCAATTAAGGTCACAGGGAGCATGTTGTGGTTTGGACATCGATCGATCAAAACATTATATCTTTCCCAAGCATCAAAGAGAGATTCATCGGGTTCTTGCATGAAACCGCTGATTTGATTGCGAAGGCTCAAGACCATGGATGGTGGAAACTAGCGCGACAAAAAGCGTTGAGTCATGTCATCCCAAGTATGAATGGAATTCTTCGGGAGACGATCAAACCATTTCTCGGCGTGGTGTGATAAAGTATGTGGAAAGAGTTGAAGGCGAAGAACATCCATTGTGGCACCGGGCAACTTCATGCTTTGGGTAATAGTAATGAACTTGTCGAGGTGTTTGTTGGCATCATCATCAGGCATTCCTCGAAAAGGATTAGTTTGCACTTGCTGGATCATGTGATGCTTTAACGAAAACTCCGGAGCCGTGATTTGCATCGGCGCAATCGGTCCTCCTCGTCCAAACATGATTGGTTGACAAAGCTCCTCAATTGTCCGAAGATCGGGCTGTGGAAGAACATTGTTGTTATTATTGAGGTGCGGTGGATTATTGTTGTTGTTAACACCTGCCATAGCTAAATCTTCTCGAGTCTCGGGCTATTGATAATTAGAAGATCTAGTACGCATACACCTGCGAAAGCAAAAGAAAACAATACCAAACACAAAAAGACAATATATATACACTATAAAGAAAAATAAAATCTTTTTGGATTTTTGAAATTTTTAATTAATTTTTTTTTTTTTTGGATTTTTAACAATTTTTAATTTTTTGGATTTTTTGAAATTTTTAAGCAAGAAGAATAACACTCGCGAATGAACAGATCCCAAAAAGCAACGCGTCTCTCACAGAAAACCGATAATCTTTACGAAAAGAGCCGGCAGCGGCGCCATTTAATACAAGGCTTTTGCCTAGTATAATAATTAAAGTTCGTTGTTCTGGTCTAATCGAATTGATAACTGGTTAACTATGCGACTCAGTCGTTCTTTGGTGGAAACAAAAGTTGTGTCGTTGTAGTAATTAAAAAGTGCAAGACGTAAATGAAAATGACGTTAATTTAAATCTAAACCTAATTTAAAATAAATGGCAAGTATTTAAAAGCGTGACGAAAAGTAAATGGCGCTAAAGTAAATAACGCAAACTTAAAACTATCCTAAAGGCAAACTTAAAACGCAACTAAAACTTAAAACTAAGGCAAGGCTTAAAATAAATCTAAGGCAAGTAATCTTAAAGTGCGACTAAGTAAAAAGGCGGGAAAAGTAAAGCTTGAAAATTAAAAATTAAAACTTAAAAAAAACAGTAACTTAAATTAACCTGAAAACAGCTTATCCGGAATAATCCTTCGTTCGGAATAAATCACTCGTTCGGAATGCCACCTTCGTCCGGAATAATTTCATCTTCACTCGGAATATTTCAACATAAAACACTTATTCGGAACAATTGGTTCATCCGGAATATGTCACTTATCCGGAACAAACCCTTCACTCGGAATAATGCTTCACTGATCCGGAATATTTGATGTTCCGAATAAAAGACCCTTGATTCGGAATATATTCCGACTGAAGACCTTGATTCGGAAAACTCAGCTTGATTCGGAATATTTTCTTCACAAAGCCTTGATCCGGAATGTTCCGAATAAAACCTCTTGATCCGGAATATCTACTTGGTTCGGAATGTTCCGAATAAAGCACTCTGATCCGGAATAATAAATTATTCCGGATGAACACCCTTCGTTCGGAATGTTTGGAATGAACCACTGATCCGGAATATCTTGGATGTTCCGAATGAACTCCTTTGATTCGGAAGAAGTGGCTTGATTCGGAACAATCTGCTTGATTCAGAACAATCAACAAAACACCTTGATTCGGAACACAAGCTTGATTCGGAATACCTGGGGAAGAACAGTAACAGAAAGCGAAGAACAAGGAAGAAATAAAACACGAATCTAACCAAAACTAATCAAAATCAACCACAAGATTAAATCAAACTAATCAATAAACATCTACTAATCATAAACAAACAACCCAAAACAATCAAACTAACAATAATAATCAAAATAATCAAAACCCACTTAATCAATTTAATAAAAACTCAAGAACATGAACATGAATAATAAACATAAAGATTAAGATCAAACAAGAAAGGAAGATAGGAGATCAAACAATAAAAGTAAAGATTGACAATAATTAAAAGGAAACTTACTTGAAATTAAAGGTATTTAAGGTGCAAGACAATTAATTAAATGACATGTATTTAAATTGCAATTAAAGTAAATGGTGGAAGACTAATTGTCACACTTAGCCAACAAAAACTAATGAAATGAAAATGAATCCTATTTATAGGAGGACTAGCAGGGTACCCGCGCGATGCGGCGACGGGTACCCTGTGACAAAATATTCTGGCGAACAAATGTTCTTTGGTTATTTGTTTTTAACAGTCGTCACGTCCCAGAAAAATCTATCATTGTCTTCCCAGAAAACCGCATCACCAGGACCACAACAATCGTAAATTACTTATTGATATGAGGTATTTTAAAGGTGTAAGTTTTTAAGTGTATTAAAATGACCGTATATATTTCTCATGTTAATAAGGTTTTTCATATAGATTTGGTTTCGCGTCGCCGACTCTGCCAATATGTCACAGAATCTTGGTGTTGCCGCCACTTTTAGGTTTTTTTATAGATGTATGTATTTATCACGTTTTAAAAGTGAATCATATCTAACTTATTGGTGTCAATCTATCTATGATAGTTATGTGAACATTGTTTTGAAAAAAAAGTTGGTGATTGAGTTGTACATTATGTTCTTTATGTTGTAATAGAAGGGGTTGGGATGTATTTATGTTATCATTAATTGCTTTTTTTTCTAGGAAAAATTTGGATTGTATATCATGTTTGTGTAACTATGTACATTTATGTAATGGGAGCATATTAAATATGTGTATTAATTATACTAATTATGTATTTAATACATATATAAGCTTTTCATTATTGTAAACTGTGTAATAATAATTTTACATTTAGGTAATAAGGTATATTAATTATTTTAATTATGAGTTTTAATTATTCTTATGTAGTATACTTGTGCAAGTTGTACACATGTATTAGTATCTTGTATTACTTAAATTTGATTTTCTTTATGCATTAATACCTTGTAAAATGTGTTTGGATGATTATACCTCTTAAAAATTGAGCATTTAATGAGGAAAGAGATACTAATCTCTTTTATATGTAGTATAGATATAGATTAGGGAGGTGCTTAGGAAGCTTCCTCCCCTCTTTCTTTTTTCTTTAATTGCACCATTAAGTCCTTAATCTTCTTAAATCTTGGACTTTAATGACTTTGTCTCGGGATTTGTTTAAACTCGTCTTGACATTTCTTCATAAATAAGACTTGAGTTCTTCGGCTTTTAGTAAACTTCCGTCTTTTGACTTTTTTTTCGATAAATCTTCAGAATTGGTCTTGGACTTCCGTTCTTTTTGCACTCTTGATTTCTTGACTTCGTCTTTTGTCTTTTTCTTCGATAAAAGCCCGTGATTGCCCGTGTTTTCTCCCCTTTTCACATTTTCTTCCTAAATCACAACAAAAACACAAACCACGCATAATTCCGACATTTACGACATAAAATACACGTTTTGGCTTGGTTATTATTGTAGTTAAGTGGTAAAAAGGATGGGTGTTTACTCACCTATCACAAAGTTAACTACTGACCAAAATCTAAGAAGCTAATTATCATAAGGCATGCACAAAGCTATGTAAATCACAAACATGAAGGCATAAGCAACATTTAGGATTAAAAAAAATAACAATCCAAACATGTAGCATAAGTTAATACACATCCAAGATAAAAAAAATTGTTCAACATTACATGTTTACCAACATGTATTCTTTGAAATACTTCAAAGCTTTCACCTTCTCTTCTTGCCCAATCCCTTGATCATATTCCCCAAATACTTGAATCCCTTCCTTGACTCAACCCGATGTTCATGCAATTCACCTCTAGTCCTAAGATTTTCACGGTAGAGATGCTCCATGTTGAGATCTTCCGGTACTTCACTAGAGGAGTAATGAGGTGGGGGAGCTAAGTCTTCAAGTCCATCCACGAATGAGTTTGAGGATGGGTGGGAATTACTCGAAGAGTTGAAGTGAGAACTAGTACCTATGCCATCACCATCACTTGTTGGCATATAGGTGTCCTCATCATCCGTCTCTTGATGATCGGATTTTCACGAACCTCGATCACTTCTTGTCTTTCTTGCATATACCTCATGAATATGCAACATAACCCGATGAACCGGGTGAAAGCAAGAAAGATCGAGGTGGGGAAAATCATGAGCAACCCTTTTGAAAAGGCGAGTAAGAAGCATAGCATAGGGAAGGTTTGTTTTGGGATTTGAAAGGGCATAATTTATTCGTCGAGCAATATAGAATGCCAAATTGTACTTAGTGGATGTAAATATGCAACTGAACATATGCACCATACAAGCCGGGATATGATCTCGGTTTCCACCAAGACAAAAGACATTCTCCCTAAGGATATTTGCCCATTGGACCATAAAATCCTTAAGGTTGCTAGAGAGCACTTCATATCGATTCACATTTCGCACATTTGAATGAAGGCTTCTCACAACCTTTCCATCACGCTCTTTCGAAATGATGTCAAGGATGAACTCTAGATCAATTTCGGTATTTGGAGGTTTATCGTAGGATTCCAAGAGAGCATCAAGTCTCCATTTATCCGTAAAACGACAGGTGCCTTCATATGGCACACCGAGAATTTCACCAAAGTTTTCGAGGGAGTATTGAATCAATTGATCATTCAACACGAAACGAATGAAAATTTCTCCATTGTATTCAAGCATGGAGTAGGTGCTAAAGAATTCAAGAAGGAACAAGGGGTAAATATCTTCTTCTATGTTGAGCAAGCAATCAAACCCCGAAAGCTCAAACATAGATTGGATATAGTCATAACCCGTTATTCCCTCGTCAACGACTCTACCCTCATGGAAACAATGAGTAGAAAGGGATGGAAATGAGTTTCGAAGTTGAGGGGAAGCATAGGTTTGAGAAAGGTTTGGCATGTATTGTGTAGTGTATTGATGATCCTTTTGATATTGAGAAGGCATGATTAGTACTTAATATAAACATAAGACAATATTTTTCCAATCACTCATATGAAAAATTAGAATCAAAAATCAAAAAATATGAGAATGTGTTATATCAATTTCTTGACAAACAAAGGATTGAATCCATATCATTCTCATGTTCACAATGTAGCTATTCCATTATTCACCAAGAACATATGAACTATGTTGGATCAATAATGGACTTAGAACATTGGTTTTTCAAAACAAGGTTTTTAGGTAAGCATTAACAATGCAACTACCTATTAATTCATGGGTTCATCTAGATTCCATCTTTTAACCAAAATCATTTAGCCAAAATTCGGATTTGTTCAATAAGTGGATTTTAGTGAAATCTTAATTAATGAGAACCTAAGGAATCATAGTGAAATAACTATGTCAACCCACATTCCAATTAAGGTTTTAATTCAATTTCAATTTTAAAAATCCCCAATTATGAAAGGATGAACCCTAGAACAAAATAGATGAAATTGAAAGAAAATACTTACAATTAATTGATGTTAGATGAAGGATGAGTGAAACCCACAACTTGGAATCAATTAATTTGAGTGATTGAAGATTTGGAAGCTTCAACAATGGTGGAAAAAATGAAAAACATCGGCTGTGTGTTTTTGGGAGAGAGAGAGTTTGGTTTGAAAAAGAATAAAATAATCAAACTGGCGCTATGACAAACCTGTCCGCGGTACTTTATCGATAAGGAACCGCGGGTTTGAGCCGTCAAGATAAAGAACCGCCTACAGAGGCAGGTTTTTATCAATGAAAAACGCCAAATTTTAAAAACCAAGTTTTTCTAAAATACTTAAAATTATATCATAAACCTTTTAGAATAACATTGGATCATCAAAACACTAGGCAATATGCTTTAATGGAGGATTACGAGTTGAATCAAGATCGAAAAGAACCGAAACGGACAAACGACTACTCGTAGCAAAACAACAAAGTGGAGAGAAGTGAAGGGAAGTGAATCAAGACTAGGACTAATGCTCAAGGGATTAATGACAATCTTCAAATAGTGGTAACGAAGAGCTTGTGTCATATATAGTGGTTTAAGACGTGCCTTTCTGGCGAAACGTTAAACGGCTTTGGTAATGAATAAATACAAAGCAATTATTCGTGTCTAGACTAAGATCACTTTCAATAATAGTCTTAGTCCTAACCAAAATATGAGCAAGGTATTAATTCAATTTCTCTCCCACAAAGGGCCTACTAACCGTATGGGTGCAAACCATGGAAATCATGCTTGATACTATAAGCTACTACTAACTCACTCTACATCACCATAGTAAGTCAAGTATCCAAGCAATGAAGGTTTGAGAGGATAAAAGAAAAGAATCACAAACCACAAACAAATTTCAAGGCAAGGATGCCAAGAATTAGAACATAGTCAAGTAATGATCAAAAGAATGATCAAAGGGCGTGTGGAAGAACGAAAGCGTACCTTGGCCACAAAGAGCAATCCATCAAGGAATCAATGCTATGCCCAACAATGACTATGATGAGTACTAAGTCTTCAAGGACTAGTATCATTCCCAATCATCTTGGTATCATCATTCAAGGATGTTAAAGATCAATGAAGATGAGTCTTCTACAAGTGCAAGTAACTCAATCCACAACCAATTAAGTGATTGATCTTCATGAGTACCTACACAAAGCAAGATGCAAACTAGTAGATACATTTCAAGAGTAGATCTAAAATGCATAAAGACTACTAATCTTAAGATGGATGCAATATTATCAATTAAAAGATCTATTTTTCAAAAACAAAATAGTTTTGACCAAAGAGAAACTTTAGTACAACTTGACCTTCTAATTTGAGGAGACAATGGATCGATCCAAGTTTCAAAGTACAATATACTTCAAAGATCTTGAGTGACCATCGCTTTGATACAAATTGTAGAAACTAGAGGGGGGGGGGGGGGGGGGGTTGAATAGTTTCTCTTCGATTGGCAACCAAATTAAACTTACTTTCAATTTGGTTTGTATCAAAACTATCTTTTGCTTGAAGCTAAGTTGCATAATGATTAGGTTCAATTCAAATGCACTAGTAAAGATAATAGGTAAGTGTAATGATAATGAAATAAGTAAAGAGTAAGGAAGGAGACAACCTAGTGAGAAGACACCAAGATTTATAGTGGTTCGACAACGAGGCTCTATCCTCGTTTCTACTCCACTCCTCGAGTACACCTACTCGAGATTTCCACTATATCCACAAGCTCCCTTCTTGGCGGAGAAAACCTTACATCGTCGCTTACATTATTTTCTAACACTAAGCTAAATGCCGAGACCTAATTTTTAGCTAGTACCAATCTACACAACGTTGCGTACTTCACAATTTAACGACACAAGGCTAGATGTCGAGTTCTAATCTTAAGGTAGAACCAATCTTCACGACGTTGCCTACTTCACCATTTTATGACACAAGGCTAGATGTCGAGTTCTAATCCAAAGCTAGAACCAATCTTCACGACTCTTCACTTTAAATCTAAGTGAGAACTTCACACAACACAACTACTAATCACTTTCAAGTTTAGTGAGAACTCACAAGACACAACCACATCACTTTATAGTTTAGTGAGAACTACTACACAAATCTTATTACAACTCAACTAAACATATCCAAGTACACACATGTAGCTTGGATCTACACAACACAAATCCAAGCAAACACATATACAATGGATGTACACAACAAATCCAAGTATTCACAAATAACTTAGATGAACACAACTAGTCCAAGTATTCATAAATACATTGGATTAACATAAAACAAAAAGGGTATCATGATGAATATGACTAGCTGATGTTGGAAATTTAGTGCAATTGTGGGATCGAGTCATACTTGTAAATGGGTTTGGAGGTACGGAGTGTACACCCATTAAGTCCCTGACCTCCCTGGACTCAATATAGTGGTTGAAAGTTCATCAGTAGGAAGCTGCTTCTGGTTAGGAAGTTGCTCCTGGTGAGGAAGTTGCTCCTGGTTAGGAAGTTGCTCCTGGTTAGGAATCTGCTCCTGGTTAGGAAGTTGCTCCTGGTTAGGACGCTGCTCCTGGTGATGCACAAAGTCTTTGTAACCTCTTTGACCAATCAATGAGGGTTGAAAATTGACTTAATGACCAGGTTTATGGTCATGTAACCACTATGGTTTCATGTAGGTAATTATGAGCTTAATTGGCCGATTAATGCTCTTAATTACCATTGACTATGAGTTACATCCTTCTAGGACTAGGATGACTATAAATAGTGATCATATTTGCATGATGAAATATACAAAAACAAGAAACACTTACACGCACAGAGTTCTTGATTTATGCCAAAAACAAGAACTAACTCTTGGTTTTATCCCAAGGAGGTATTCGTGTTAACCCAGGCATAGGGTCGAATAATCTTCTTTGGAAAGTGATAACACGACTTCAAGAGATATCCGGTAACCATTCATTGGTACGTAGTTAGGCTATTGATTATCTTCACCTTGTTGGAACGAAGTAAACCCCAACAATCAAAGAAGATTATACTGTGATAATCAATGGCGACGACAATGAAGCATATGGTGGCTAACTTCTCCAAACTGGACAAGTTTGAAGGGGTTGATTTTAGGAGATGGCAAAAGAAGATGCACTTTCTTCTTTCTACCATGAACGTGGTGTACGTGCTGACTACTCCTATTCCTGATGGTGGTGATGATGCTACTTTGGAGGAACTGAGGAAAAGGAGCAAATGGGAGAATGATGATTATGTGTGTCGCGGCATAATTCTCAATGGTATGTCTGATTCTTTATTTGATATTTACCAAAATGTTGAATCTGCTAAAGAACTATGGGATTCCTTGGAAGCCAAATATATGGCTGAGGATGCATCAAGTAAGAAGTTCATTGTGAGTGATTTCACAAATTACAAAATGACTGATTAAAGACCAGTCATGGAACAATACAATGAACTTCTTGGAATACTTGGCAGATTTACACAACATAAAATGAACATGGATGAGACCATTCAGGTCTCGTGTGTCATTGACAAGCTACCTCCTTCTTGGAAAGATTTCAAGCACACCTTGAAACATAAGAAGGAGGAGTTAACTCTTGTTGAGTTGGGAAGTCATTTGCGCATTGAGGAATCCCTCAGGGTGCATGAAAGTGATAAGCCAAAGAGCAACAATGTTGCTGGTTCATCTGTTGTCAATATGGTGGAGCATAACAACTCCACCAGGTACAATGACAACAAGGGCAAACGTAAGCATCAGGATAACACCAAAGCTAATCCTAACAAGAAGTCATTAGTGGCTTGTTGGAAGTGTGGGAAACCTGGACACTTCAAAAGGGATTGCAAAGGTGTTAGCATTGGCAACCAAGCTAATGGATCAGGCAAAAAAGGTCAGAATATGTTTAATGAATCTCTCCAGATTTATTATGTTACATATGTATCTGAAGCTTATTTTGTGTAGGATGATGATGTTGCGTGGTGGGTTGACTCAAGAGCAACAGTACATGTGTGTAAAGATAGATGCTGGTTCAAGACTTATGAGTCAATGAATGATGGATCTATTCTTCACATGGGAAATGAGTCAACAGCCCTAGTGCATGGACGTGGTTGTGTAGATCTTAAGTTTAGTTCTGGAAAGATTGTTTCTTTGTTTAATGTTTTGCATGTTCCTAATATTAGGAAGAACTTGGTTTCTAGTAGTGTTTTGAATAATTATGGTTATAAACAAGTGACTGAATCTAATAAATTTGTTTTATCTAAACATGGTGTGTTTATTGGTTTTTGGCTATTTGAGTAATCAAATGTTCAGGCTTAATATTGATTCTAGTATAAATGTTGATTCTGTCCTGATGACTACCACTAAACTGAATGATTCATCACTATGGCATGCTAGACTAGGCCATGTCCACTATAAGAGGATGCAAGATATGTCTAAGGATGGGTTAATTCCAGCTTTTGACATGGACACTGATAAGTGTCAGACTTGTATGCTGAATAAAATTACTAAGAAACCATTTCTGGATGTAAAACGTGTAACTACAGTTTTGGAGCTAATCCATAGTGACTTATGTGATTTGCATGCTACTCCCTCATTAGGGAATAAGAAATACTTGGTAACATTTATTGATGATGCTTCAAGGTTTTGTTATGTCTATTTGTTGCATACTAAGGATGAAGCATTAGATAAAATTTAAAGTATTTAAAACTGAAGTTGATTTACAACAAGGAGTCCAAATCAAAAGATTTAGGACTGATAGGGGAGGTGAGTACATGAATACTCAATATTTTCAGTCTGTTGGAATAATCTATGAAACAACTGCCCCCTATACTCCACAACAAAATGGTATATCAGAAAGGAAAAATAGAGTACTAAAAGAGATGGTTAACTCCATGTTGTCCTACTCAGGACTGAGTCAAGGGTTTTGGGGAGAAGCTATGTTAACAGCTTGCTATTTATTAAATAGGGTTCCTAATAAAAGGAACAGGATTACCCCTTATGAACTCTGGACTAAAAGGAAACCAAACTTGAACTACCTCAAAGTTTGGGGTTGTAGGGCTGCTGTAAGACTCCCTGATCCAAAGGTGAAAACCTTGGGTGAAAGAGGAATTGAATGCATCTTTGTTGGATATGCTGAGCATTCCAAGGCTTATAGGTTCTATGTTATTGAACCTAATGATTCGTTTCAATAAACTCAATCATTGAATCAAGGGATGCTAACTTTGATGAGACTAGGTTCTCATCAGTCCCTAGACCAAGCCTTAGGACTCCTATAGGTGCCGAGGACATTGGTGTTTCAGTGGAACCTGAAAGGGTCACTGATGAGGTTGTGTTTCAGCAACCTAAGCCTGTGCTTAGAAGAAGCACAAGGCAAAGGATTCCAAAGAATTTTGGGCCTGAATTTCAACTATACCTAGTTAAAGGAACAAGGGATGAGGTCTCTGACCAGTACTACTATCGCTTTAATGTTGAGGATGATCCCAAAACATTTGATGAAGCAATGAAGTCCCAGGATGTTGCTTTCTGGAAAGAAGCAATCATTGATGAGATAGATTCCATCATGGGCAACAACACTTGGGTGTTGGTTGATCTACCTCCAGGTTGCAATCCACTTGGATGCAAATGGATCTTCAAAAGAAAGATGAAGGTAGATGGAACTATTGAAAAGTTCAAAGCAAGGTTAGTCATTCAAGGCTTTAGACAAAAGTCAGGAATAGATTACTTTGATACTTATGCTCCTGTAGCACGCATAAGTACCATAAGAATGTTGATTGCCTTGGCAAGCATTCACAATCTGATTATTCATCAGATGGATGTGAAGACAACATTCTTGAATGGTGATTTAGATGAAGAGGTTTATATGAACCAACCTCAAGGTTTCATCATGCCTGGTCATGAAGGTAAGGTGTGTAAACTGATTAAGTCCTTATATGGACTCAAACAAGCACCTAAGCAATGGCATGAAAAGTTTGATGAAGTGGTTTTGTCTAATGGTTATTTACTTAACCAAGCTGACAAATGTGTATATAGCAAATTTGATGAATCTGGTAAAGGAGTCATCATTTGCCTATATGTTGATGACATGTTAATCTTTGGTACTGACCAAGTTCAGGTTGATTTAACCAAAGAGTTTTTGTCATCAAGGTTCTCTATGAAAGACATGGGGAAGGCTGATGTTATCCTTGGCATAAGGATTAAACATGAAAGTGATGGTATAGTAATTTCTCAGTCTTATTATATTAAGAAGGTCCTGAAGAAATTCAATCACTTTGATTGTACTCCAGTGAGTACACCTATGGATACAAGTGAGAAACTAATGCCTAACAATGGTCAGGCTGTCTCCCAGCTTGAATATTCTAGGGTGATTGGTTGCTTGATGTATGCCATGACTAGTACTAGGCCTGATATTGCTTTTGCAGTGGGTAAACTGAGTAGGTACACTAGTAATCCTAGTACTCAGCATTGGCAAGCAATTCAGAGGGTACTAAAGTATTTGAAAGGAACAATAGATTATTGTTTGTCATATACTGGATATCCTTCAGTGTTGGAAGGTTACACTGATGCAAGTTGGATCAGCAATACTGAGGATAATTCATCCACAAGTGGCTGGGTATTCCTTCTTGGTGGTGGTGCAATTTCTTGGGCATCCAAGAAGCAAACTTGCATTACTGGTTCAACAATGGAATCTGAATTTGTGGCTCTAGCAGCTGCTGGTAAAGAGGGTGAATGGTTGAGAAACTTGCTTCTTGAGATTCCATTGTGGTTCAAACCTATGGCACCCATATCTATCCGTTGTGATAGTGCAACTACATTGGCTAAGGCTTATAGCCAAATGTACAATGGTAAGTCTAGACACTTAGGTGTTAGACATAGCATGATTCAAGAGCTAATCATGAATGGGGTGATATCAATAGAGTTTGTGAGGTCTCAACAAAACTTAGCTGATCACTTGACGAAGGGATTGGCTAGAGACTTGGTTATAAAGTCTGCTAAAGGGATGGTTTTAAAGTCCAAACTAGTCACTGAATGCTTGGACACCCAACTCCCTCCTGAGGAAACTTGGGAGCTGAGTTCAATGTGGAAAGCTGAACATTCAGGGGACTGAAGCACATATATATCATCCCAAGGATGTGCTTGTACCTGCTGAAAGGAGGATGAAGTTATAAACTTCTTAATGGTTAATTTCTTTGAAAAAAGTGCTTAAGCAGGAGCATGAACTAAAGAGGAACCACCTATGTAAATGTTGAGGTTTCGTCGCCTCAAGGAGCATGGACTTTGGCTCTTACAACATTTATGAATTGGATATGGACACATGGCTTGTATGGTGTCAGGAGCGTTTTTAAGTGTTTAAAAACTTGTGTGTATTTTATCTTCAGGTATTCAAAGTAGTTGAAGGGTTCAATTCTTAGAACACCCTGATTCTCGAATATTTGAAGTGATGTACTAAAATGGAAATTCAATCCTCAGGACATTTTCATTTATGCACTGGTTTTGTTAAAGTTGACTTTCATGCAAAAGTAATTGTACTAAATTGGGGAGGATTTTTGGAAATTTAGTGCAATTGTGGGATCGAGTCATACTTGTAAATGGGTTTGGAGGTATGGAGTGTACACCCATTAAGTCCCTGACCTCCCTGGACTCAATATAGTGGTTGAAAGTTCATCAGTAGGAAGCTGCTTCTGGTTAGGAAGTTGCTCCTGGTGAGGAAGTTGCTCCTGGTTAGGAAGTTGCTCCTGGTTAGGAATCTGCTCCTGGTTAGGAAGTTGCTCCTGGTTAGGACGCTGCTCCTGGTGATGCACAAAGTCTTTGTAACCTCTTTGACCAATCAATGAGGGTTGAAAATTGACTTAATGACCAGGTTTATGGTCATGTAACCACTATGGTTTCATGTAGGTAATTATGAGCTTAATTGGCCGATTAATGCTCTTAATTACCATTGACTATTAGTTACATCCTTCTAGGACTAGGATGACTATAAATAGTGATCATATTTGCATGATGAAATATATAAAAACAAGAAACACTTACACGCACAGAGTTCTTGATTTGTGCCAAAAACAAGAATTAACTCTTGGTTTTATCCCAAGGAGGTATTCGTGTTAACCCAGGCATAGGGTCGAATAATCTTCTTTGGAAAGTGATAACACGACTTCAAGAGATATCCGGTAACCATTCATTGGTACGTAGTTAGGATATTGATTATCTTCACCCTGTTGGAACGAAGTAAACCCCAACAGCTCATAGATTCATCTTTATCACAACACTAGTGAGTGAGTGATCTTCTCATTGGACAAGGTAAAAGAGGGAATCAAGAGGATAATCATATGTAAACATCCTTAACACTTTAAGTGATCATTTACTAATGATTATGCTATAGAAAAGAGAAAGGGGACTGAGAAAAACGTCCAAGAGGCTTGTTGGAAAATGAGATTTGACCAACTATTTAAAGGAGACAAAGTATAACAGATATATAACGGCTATCTGGGCGCGGTACCTTATCTAGCCCGGCGGTTCCTTATCGCTAGGGAACCGCCTAGCTACTTAAGGTTCCACCACTAGAGTACGCTCCGTTTTTTATCTTTTAGTGGGGTAGGAATATCTGAGGTATTTGAAGCCTTCAAAGGATATTCTAATAGCATATGGAATATGTTATATTCAAATTTTCATTTTCCATTTTAATAAAACATTTTCTAAAAAAGAAAGTTTATTAAAAAGTCTTTTGTCATATTAACAAAAGTGAGTTTTAAGGATAATCATTTTGATGATCACTAAGTATGATTAAGAAATGTTAGTGATATGATTATTACCTTGATGATAGTGTTAGTTAAATAATTCGTTTTGTGTTTTACACTAAATGTATTGTATAGTTTGTTGTGATCAAAACTAAGAAAGATTAGTTAACACTAATAATGTTTTTAGGCATCACTTGCATTAACAAAATGGGTGAATTATATAATATTTTGTGATTGATTTTCCAGGCTTTATCATTTAGATGGAAATAAAGAGTTTAGTGTGATGGGGACGGGGTGCGGGTTAATGGTGAGTGGTGTTGGGTTTGGGATTGGGTCCGAAATATTAGGGGTCGAGTTAGTAATGATTTTGAAGGTTTGCTAGCTTAGGTGTTTTGTAAAATGTGGTTGTTTCTAATAATCGTAGGGATGGATGGAGATGGACGATATTTGAAGATGGTAAATTCACGGTCAAGGTGCTTTCAAGTATGGTTGAGGATAAGATCTTACGTGTGGAAAGTGGTGCTCAAGAAACGATTTAGAACAAGTTGGTGCCGAAAAGGTAAACATATTCGTGTGGAGAGCGTTGAAAGGAAGGCTTTCGGTTCGCGAGGAGGTTGATAAAAGAGGTATCGAATTGGATTCGGTTCTTTGCCCAAGTTGTATTAATGTGGTGGAATCTTGTGCTCATAGCTTGGTCACTTGTGATCTCGCTATGAGCATTTGGGACAAGGTATTTACTTGGTGGAAGATGGGGAGCGTTAATGCTTTCTCCGTTGGTGAAGTTTTTTCATCCAATGGAAACGTTAACGTTCGTAATAGAATCTCTCGTGTTTGGCAAGCGGTCATTTGGACGTCCGGGTACTGCATTTGGAAAGAAAGGAACGCTCGTGTCTTTGGCAATAAGGCTTCAAGTACTAATAAGATGGTTTAAGATATTCAACTCAAAAGCTACGAATGGATTGTGAGAAGATTTAACAAATATAAAGAGCTAGATTGGTTACAATGGCTGAGGGATCCCGCAAAGTGTTGGCTGCAAAATCGTTTGGTCTAGATGTGTTTGTTCTCCGGTTCTGATGTGTTGCATTGGTTTCAAGTTCTGCGGTGAGTCTGGTGTATGTGTCTACATGGCTAAATCACTCAAATATGTTCTACATATCACATATGTGTTCTACATATCTCTGATGTGTTCTACATATCTGTGTAGGTCATGTGTTCTTAGTTCTGTTTGTTAGTTTATCTTTTAACTTGTGGGGAGGCCCAAGTATTAAAGAACGGGCTGACTTGTGTCCGTTTTACTAAACCCTTATTCGTCACGCGATCTTGGGCCTCTAGAAACAAGTCAGCCCGTTCTTTAATACTTGGGCCTCCATCAGATTTAGGTTTATACTTTGGTTCATGTGACTCTATCTTGTTTCCTTCTCGGTTTTCATGCTCTTTAAGTGTCTTATTTAAAGAGGTGAGGGCTATGTTTGGCAAAACTAGTTGTAAGTTGTTAACTGTAAGTTGTAAGTTGTAAGTTGTGAGTTGTAAGCTGTTAACTGTAAGTTGTAAGCTAAGTTGTAAGTTGTAAGCTGTTTGCTAAAAAGCTGTTAATTTTAATAAAAGTGTTTGGTATATTAGATGTTAACTATAAATGTAAGATGTAAAATAACTTAAAATGATATCTTTTAATAAATTATAATATGGTTGGAGGTTATATCAGTAATTTACAGCTTTAACAGCTTTTGACAATCTAAAAAGCTATATGGAACAACTTAATTTAAGAGCTATTTGGTTAAAATAAAATGTTAACAGCTCTAAAAAAATGTTGTGTCAAACATGGTTATTAGATTATTTTTTTAACAAAAAAGCTAACAACTTTATAAAAGATTTAGAAAAGTTCTTACCAAACGGACCCGATATGCCTAACTTTGTTTCATTTTGTTTTGGTTTTTATATATATTATTTCCTTTAAAAAAAAAAGACACGGTACTAAACGCGCAACTTCAAAATTCTTAGGACTAAATACCAGAATCATTCAATCCTTAAAGAGTAAGGAAATATTTTTAAAATGGAAGAGATATCATGTTATTATTTAACGAAATCCAATATATGACGACATTAACAAAACATGCAAAAAAAACTATAAATACATAAATATATAAATATACGAACTTTTTTCATACAAGAAAACTGAAATTTAAACCTAAGAGATTATACGATGTTAACCAAGTTCGAATCGAAGAGTGATCGAGTTAAAGGCTTAAGTTTTCATAGCAAGAGGCCATGGATCTTAGCTTCTCTTCGTAGCGGCCTTATTCAGCTGTGGGACTATCGTATGGGCACACTTATTGATCGGTTTCAAGAACACCAAAGTCCTGTTCGTTGCGTTCAGTTTCATCACTCACAGCCTATTTTCGTCTCCGGAGGTTGAAAATCTGCTTATATATACTCGTTACGTGTTTTACGTTATGTGTATTTAGCTATGCTTGCTTGCGAGTTTAGGGTTTATGTTGTTTTTTTTATGTATCTAGGGTTTTTATGTTTGTTGCGTACTTGCTCGATCTAATGATCCTTGCGAGTTTAGGGTTTATTAACCACTCAAGGGTGGCCTAGTGGAAAAAAGATTTGTGGCTGTCACTCCAAAGTGTGTGAGGTCTCAAGTTCAAGGTGCAAAAACCGCTTTACCTGGTTTGAGTCTGTGTGGCGGTGGGCTCAAACCCCGTGGATTAGTCGGCCAATGAGTCGGAAATCATGGTTACCAAAAAAAAAAAAAAAAAAGAGTTTAGGGTTTATTATGTTAGTTAGTTAGTTACTTAGTTTAGGTTGTTGATCAGCATTGTGATCTTTAGGAACATTTAGGCGCGTTGAGCTTTTAAGCGCTGTGAGATCGGGTGATGAATTATATGTAGTAATCCCGTACGAAGCTAATTTAGAGAATACTTTGATGTATACACGTATTGCTTTTGTCGCGATGAGACAGTGTTACGTACTTACTTTAGATCTGATGCTTTTTGAATTTAGGGTTTGTTAGTGATGAGGCATTCGGGCTAATGAATGTACTATCGTTTTTGTTGCAATGTTTGCGTCAGTAAGGTTAAAGCCCTTGCGTGTCTATGAATTTCTTGGTTTTGAACGTACGTGTGATTGTCCGTGCGCGCAGGAGATGATTACAAGATCAAAGTATGGAACTACAAACTGCATCGTTGTTTATTTACTCTGCTTGGTCATGAAGATTATATTCGGACAGTTCAATTTCACAATGTGAACCCATGGATTGTTAGCGCTAGTGATGACCAAACTATCCGGATATGGAATTGGCAGTCACGTACATGTATATCCGTTTTGATTGGACACAGCCATTATGTGATGTGTGCGGCCTTCCATCCCAAGGAGGATCTTGTGGTGTCAGCATCATTAGATCAATCCGTTCGGGTTTGGGATATTAGTGCCCTGAAGACGAAATCAGCTTCTTCCCCTGCTGATGAATTCTTTGGACGGTTTGATGGTGTTGTCAAGTACGTCCTGGAGGGACATGAGCGAGGAGTCAATTGGGTGTCGTTTCATCCTACTCTTCCTCTTATTGTGTCAGGATCAGATGATCGGAAAGTGAAGACCTGGCGTATGAATGGTACATATTTCTTCTAATTTGTGTGTTTTTATATTAACAAATCGATTGCGTGCAAGTAACTTGATAAGTTTGTGTTTCAGATACAATAGCATGGGGAGTAGACACGATGAAAGGTCACAAGGATAATGTATCATGTGTTCTTTTCCATCCGAGACAGGATATTATCGTATCAATCTCAGAAGATAAAACTATACGTGTTTGGGATGCTACAAAAGGTGCGCATGCTAGCCTTCAAACGTTCCACCGGGAGCATGACAGGTTCTGGACTCTGGCATGTCACCCTGAGATTAACCTTTTGGCGGCTGGACATGATAGTGGTATGACTGTTTTCAAGTTGGAGAGAGAACGTCCGGCTTTCTCGGTTAGTGGTGACTCCCTGTACTTTGTGAAAGACCGTATTCTACGGTTATTTGAGTACTCTTCTCAGAAAGACACTCAGATAATATCGATTCGTACGCCTGGTTCTACCAGCTTAAACCAGGATCCTAGATCTCTCTCTTATAGCCCTACAGAAAATGCGTTTCTAATTTCTTCAGATGTAGACGGGGGATCTTATGAACTCTATATCATACCTAAAGATGGTTTCGCTAGAGGTGATACAGTTGAAGAGGCCAAACGGGGCGTTGGGGCATCAGCAGTGTTTGTGGCACGGAACAGATTTGCAGTCCTTGAGAAGAGTACAAATCAAGTGTTAGTCAAGAATTTAAAGAACGAGATTGTGAAGAAGACTGCTCTTCCTGTTGTCACTGACGCTATATTCTATGCTGGTACCGGTAACTTGCTATGTAGGTCGGAGGATAGAGTATTTGTCTTTGACCTTCAACAGCGATTAGTTCTCGGGGACCTTCAAGCTAACTCTGTCCGGTATGTTGTTTGGTCAAATGACATGGAGAGCGTTGCGTTGCTCAGCAAACATTTAATAATCATAGCTGATAAGAAACTTGTTCATCGCTGCACCCTTCATGAGACGATCCGAGTCAAGAGTGGTTCCTGGGATGATAATGGTGTGTTCATATACACAACGCTAACCCATATTAAGTACTGCCTACCTAACGGGGAAAGTGGAATCGTTAAGACCCTTGATGTTCCTGTATACATAACAAAGATATCCGGAAATACATTATTTTGCTTAGATCGAGATGGGAAAAACCGGCTAATGGTTATTGATTCAACAGAATATGTTTTTAAGCTGTCTTTGCTTGAAAAAAGATACGATCATGTTATGAGCATGATAAGGAACTCGGACTTATGCGGGCAAGCCATGATTGCGTATCTCCAGCAAAAAGGTTTCCCGGAGGTTGCTCTCCATTTCGTGAAAGATGAGAGGACCCGCTTCAATCTAGCACTTGAAAGTGGAAACATTCAGATAGCGGTAGATTCTGCGAAAGAGATTGACGAGATGGATCATTGGTATAGGCTGGGGGTTGAGGCCCTTCGTCAAGGCAATGCTGGTATCGTTGAATATGCATATCAGAGGACGAAAAACTTTGAGAGGTTATCGTTCCTGTATCTGATAACTGGAAATTTGGATAAATTGTCCAAAATGATGAAGATTGCCGAGGTGAAAAACGATGTTATGGGGCAGTTCTGTAATGCTTTGTACCTGGGTGATGTCCAAGAGCGTATAAAGATTTTGGTAAATGCAGGTCATCTACGACTAGCATACGTTACTGCTAAGACCCATGGGTTGAAGGATATTGCTGATGACCTTGCTGAGAAACTTGAAGGTAACGTTCCGTCTTTGCCGGCCGGTGGTAGGTCTGCTTCTCTTCTAATGCCCCCAACTCCGGTGTTATGCGGTGGAGACTGGCCACTAATGAGGGTCGTGAAAGGGTTATTTGAGGCGGGCCTTGACAATGCTGGAGAAGGCTCAAATGAAGATTATGATGATGCCGTTGATGCTAATTGGGATGAAGACTTGGATATCGTGGATGTAGAGAACATTCAGAATGGAGACATCGGCATGGTGGTTGATGATGAAGAAAATGAAGACGGAGGTTGGGAGCTCGAGGATCTTGAGCTTCCTCCCGATGTTGAAAACCCATCGGTGTATGTTGCCCCCACTGCTCGTATGCCTGCGAGTCAAATTTCGGTTCAGAATTCGTCTCTTGCTGCTATACATGCAGCAGCTGGAAACATTGACACCGCCATGCGGTTATTGAAACGCCAGTTAGGAATTAAGAACTTCGCACCATTGAAATCATTGTTTATTGATCTTCACATGGAAAGTGAAGCTTATTTGTGTTCTTTCTCTTCCGCTCCATTGATCACATTGGCTATTGAGAGGCGTTGGAGTAAATCAGCGAATTCTAGACTGAGGCCCCTTCGTGCACTCAAAGAAAAGCTCGAGGCTGGTAAGGAAGCCACCACCAGTGGGAAGTTTACCAAAGCCTTGGGGCTCGTTCTGGATATTCTCCATACCATTCCTCTGATTGTTGTCGAGTCAATAGAAGAGGTGGAAGAAGTTAAAGAAATGATTATTATCGCGAAAGAGTATGTTTTGGGCTTAAAGATGGAGCTTAAAAGAAGAGAACTGAAGGATAACCCGGTTCGGCAACAGGAATTGGCGGCTTATTTTACTCACTGTAACCTTGACCGAACACATTTAAGACTTGCCTTGATGAATGCAATGGCGGTGTGCTACAAGGCAGGTAATCTAATCACAGCGTCAAACTTTGCAAGGAGGCTCTTGGAGACCAACCCAACTGCAGAAAACCAAATGAAAACAGCCCGTTCAGTTATGCAGGCCGCTGAGAAGAACATGACAGATAAAATGCAGCTGAATTATGATTTCCGGAACCCGTTTGTTGTTTGTGGGGCAACTTACGTCCCTATATACCGGGGCCAAAGGGACGTATTATGCCCATACTGCGCTTCACACTTTGTTCTTTCCCAGGAAGGGCAGATTTGCGCTGTTTGTGACCTTGCGGTGGTTGGATCAGATGCTTCTGGTTTACGATGTTCTCCAGAACAGATGCGATAATTCAAAAAGTTTCCTTGACCTGCTTGTAAGGCTGCAAAACTGACGATACTAGATTTTTTCAAGTGCTGATAGATTTTAGGATACGGTATGCGTGATCATGTTTCCACACTTCATAGTTTCATACTAGATTGGCTATGAATCGTTTTTATCCACTTTTTGACAAATCGTTTTTATGCTGCACGGCCACCTCAATGTGAGGCTGCCGCAAATTAGCCTCGAATTCATTGCAAAGAGAAATTTCTACCAAATGTAATAAAACCTGGAAATTAAAGGCAAAATAGTAGAAAAGAACACACCAATAAACACGCATAGATTAAGTAACAAGACGACTAGGGGTTGACGACAGATGATGTTTTGATTCACTGTAACGAAAACTTTTGTACAAATCCAGTGCACAAAAGTACTATGCAGAAACATTTCTCAAGATTGTACATTTGGGTCGGTATACAAGATGTGTGTAGGTAATGCAACTTTAAACTATTTTCAGGTTCATCGAGACTTGTATTTGTATCTACAAGCTGCTGCAGGTCCAGTTCAATCTCTATTGAGCATTTAAACCAACGTAAGCTAGAACAGTAGGATCATTGCTACAATAAACAAGATAAGCGAACATCCCATCGCCTGCGATCACAATCACAGTCACGTCATGGTTAGTATACATTCTGTATAGAGCGGGTAATATCGATCCATGAGGAAATTGACAAATTTGTCGATAACGGGTCACACTGGAAATATTCTGAAATTTTGATTGGCTAATAAAAGAAACAGGTCAAACGCCTACAAAAGCCAGCCAACGCATTCCCAAGCATTAACACGTTATTGGAATGCAACAACATCAATAAAAACGAAATTGTTTCAGTCTTAGATTTTGTTAATCAGATTTGAAATACTTTTATTTTACGAAATATTATGACAGACGAGGAAATGTTGGCAAGTCAATCCAACAAATCTTGAAGCGTTACCCAACCAGCCCAAGCCGTCGATTTTGCCAGAAGAGTAGAGAACTTACAGCAATTGCAGAGGCAGCAAGACCTGCACGTTCCCTAGGATCTTTCCGATAATAGTTTCCAAAATAGAGAAACGTGGCATAGTACCACATCACAGGGAATGCAAATCCTATTAAGAAACTGAAAAAGGATAGTGTTAATCATGATACTTTTTTATTGAGGGGCGGGTGGTGAGGATAAAAGGTACTTACGAAAACCATCCAATTCCGCATCCAAAACAAGGCATCGGTTTGTCATAAAGTCCTTGTTGGAAGTCATCACTATCCTTGATAAGCGCATATTTCCCTTTCTCACGATCGTTGCTATTTGATGTATGCCCTGCCATCAACATGTGTGTCCTACATAAGTATAACCACTCCACATAACTTTTTATCCAATGCATATCAACGAGCAAACAATAGACCATCTCTTCAAATAGGCATATTCAATATTCTCATATACGGGTCTCATGTATATCATATAATGTTGATATCAACTGCCAAAGCATTAACGGGACATTTTGTTTCATCATACAGTATATCTACCTTTAAACATTGAAAATAAGCGAGATGATGGCCTCAAAAGATCAAGATGCTTATCCGAAACTGATTTCACCAATTCAATTCCATTTTTCAAAACCTTCCCCTCCTCCATAGCAGCATCTGTGAAACCAGAAAGTCCCAATTTTTAGACATTAGCATTTATTTAGTGTAAAGGGGTGTTTGTGTTTGCTTATTTTGTGAGCTTATTAGCTTCTGTAGAAAAAAATCAGCTCACGAGAGTGTTTGGATAAGCTTACGCTGAGGCACATCATACAGGCTTATTTAAGGTGGGTTTGATAAGCTCCTTTTTGGGGCTAAGAAGCTTTATAAAGGCATATGTCCACTTATTTTCACATTTTTATCATAAGCTGATACAAACACTCGCCATGAGCTTTTATTGATCATAAGCCATAAGTTGTTTGTTAAAAATGAACTTAAGCACACATATACGCTTAAACAAACACCTTCCAAGTTTTCAACTCTACATATCAGGTTCCATTTTTCCTACCCCTAGTAGCTTGGGCTTAAAACAATTCTTACTGATCTCGTAGTAGTGAGCGTTCTGATAATGAAGTCCTATAGCAAGAGACACGAGTATATACTTTCATAGCTCCAAAGACATCTACTATAGAAATATTTCGTATCGCGAAACTAGGAAGCTACTAGCATAACAACTATAACCTATCGTCCGAAATTTCATTCACTAAATCACTTATCATAAAACAAGTTGTAAACTAATCATATAAAGCTATCAATAAAACATTGCAGAAAGTTATCAGCTTTGTAGATAAAGCTACCACACACGATATTTAAGAAAAAAGGTTAAGCACACATTATAAGTTTAGACAAACATCGGTAAGTTTTCAAGTATGCATATCACGGTTGTGCAAGACTCCAATTCAACTCTATATAATTTATAATATCACGTATTCACGTTTGGTTGCCCTAACTGGTTTGAGCTAAATTATGGCTTTTTTTGGTTTTGGGCTTATGTTGAAAGTTTTCGGCTTATATAAGTTCATTATGATATAATACACTTATAAAAGCCGAGAAGTTCCAAAATAAGCCACAAAAAGTGAGGTTATGAAACATAAAGCCCAAAACCAAATAAGCCATAAGCCGGCTATATAAGCCGAAACAAACACCCCTTAGAGTGGGGGGAGTGGATGGCTGCTAGGTGGGCTGGTAGCCTTTGGCGCCAGTTCACCGTAGGCGCACCACTCCGGCTCTCGCGCCAACCCCACCAGCTCACGCCAAAGGTTTGTTGTTTTTTGTTTTTTTTTTGTTTTTTAGTTATAAAGTGGGTATTTGTGGGCCCATTATACCCCTTTGGCACCACTTTTTTCTCGTGCCAACCGTTACCCCATAAATGTGGTGCCAAAGGGTTTCTGGTGCCAAAGCCCCAAAATCCTACGTGGCGGCTTTGGCACCACTTTCTCGTTCCAACGGTTCTCAGCTCTCTTAGTAATAGTAGTTTTTCTAATTCTGACAAAGACCTGTGGCAAGACACATGAGCACGTACTTTACTACTTTCTCACCACCAAATACGGTGAAAGTTTTTCATTACGAATCTAAGGGGCCAATAATTATTGTGCACCAACCACACTTCCAAGAGCACTAGGTACCCTATGAGGCATAGGGCGCGTTTTATAGCAGAAAGTGTTGCCACCAAACTTTTCCCCCTTTTCCCCAACTCAGAACCTATAGCTAGACCGAAAAGCACCCTCCCTCCATCACTCAAGTTATAGGACATCCCCTAGCCCATACTTAACCCAAAAACATACGGAAAAAAATGCCGTATAACTTAGGCTCGTAATTTTGGAGGCTCGAGGACTTACAACGTGCGCCCCGGGTGTCCCCTCAAGCCATAGGGTCTCGTTATACGGCTATAACATGCCCTAGAACTTGGGGTAGCAAGTGCTCTAAGAACTAAATCATGTAGTTCCACAGAGAATATCTCTATTGACCAACATCATATCCATAACCAAACACTGATAACATAATTCATAACTAGAGGTGGCAAAACGAGCGGGAGGGCGGGCACGGGCGCAAGCTAAAATGGGAAAAAGGACATATAAAAACGTAGAACTAAAAAATAAAAATACGGGTTTAAAAGGGGATAAAAACTAAATATAATAATATCCGCCGAGTAGCCTATTTAGTGTTTTACATGTGCGCCCATTAAGCCCATAAGTTTCTTACATATGCGCCCGTTTAGACCATTAATAATAAAGAATGGGCAAAAAGTGCCCATATTTATCAAAATGGGCAAGATTTGTCACCTCTATTTATAACCATGCGGTTATCCATACAAAAGAACAAAAACAATAGCCCTTATTTAAATGTGGGAGGTCGGTTAAAATCCAGGTATATTAGTTAGGCGAAAGGGTCAAAAACCATGGTTACCTAGATAAACGAATAACAACACTAGCCCTTATTATGTGGGATGTCTGGAAAAGAGAGGGGTTTACATTTACCCGGTTTGAGTCTGTGTGGTGGTAGGCGGATTAGTCAGAAACTATGGCTATCTATACAAACGAACAACAACAACAGCCCTTAAAACGTGGGAGGTCTGACGCCAACCTCCTGAAAAGTGAGAGCTTTGTTATGATCCCACATCGGCCAAGTATGGGATCGGTTGATGATTTATAAAGGCTAAGTGTCCCCTCCTCAAACAAGCTAGCTTTTTTTTAGTGAGTTCAGCACTTGGACTTGTGAACCGATACTAGCCTAGTATGGGAAAGGTTCATATCAAGCTTTACCCGGTCTGAGTCTCAGGTTCGAATAAGGAGTTTAACCATAACTAGGCGAGGGTTCAAGGAACGTCACTACACGACTCGACCCACTAACAACTAACACGCCGTTCTAAAAAAAAGACGTAACTTACAAAACGCTAAGCGTATAAACCCTACCAACATCGCAATTTAGACATAAAGTAAAACGACAAAATTGCGAAAAGGGAATTACTCTGATCCATTTCCACAGCCTAGTCGAAACGTCCAGCAGGCCGTTTGCTCCTATCCTCGTACCTACATGTTTTCAAACAACAAACAACTAAGTACTACATCAAATTCAGACAAAATACCATAATAAAATCTTATAACTAATCAACCATCATAATTTTAAACAAAAAAAAAATCATAAATAAATTGATGCCCTTTAATCCTAATTAAACCCTTAAAAATAACAAATTTATTTTTCTTTTTTTCTTTAAAATATACATGACAAGAAATAAAAAAAAATAAAAAATAATGATAAATAAAAACAGGGTACCTTTGATTAATGAGTGAGAGTGATTAGATCAAAGAATTATTACAAGTTTTGGTTTTTGGGTTTTGTTTTTTTTATTAGTTTTGGTTGTTTTAATATTTGGTGAGTTTAATTTAATAAAATTCAATTGTTTGACTCTGTCTGTGTAATGTATGATTGTCGGTTGTACCAAAAGTACAAATAAAGGAACTTTAACTTAAATTAATTAACTCATTAAGGGGTGTTTGTTTTAGCTTATATAATAGGTTTATAAGCTTATTAGCTTATATAAGCTTATAAACCAAAACCAAGTGTTTGGTTAAGCTTATATAAGTGAGCTTATAAATTTATATATGGGTGTTGCTCAACCTTAGAATACAGTGCTTGCCATAAATAAAATTAAGGCCACATATGTTATGGTGTCAGAATGCTATAGCACCAAATTTGGTTGAGTTATAGTGACATGTGATAAAAGTAGTGTTATAAGAGTAAAAAGTGATATTTTGAGTTCATATATACCTTAATTTAATAATAATAATAATAAACAAAAACACGGAAATTTTTGGGCTGACAACCACGGCGTCAGCCTTGGTGTGGTACGCCGTAGGATTTGATTATGTTGTTTGAGAAATAATCAGATAATCAACAATTAGAAAACGTGATTTTGAGAAATAGTGTTTGGATTTAATTATGTTGTTTGAAATCGCAATAATCATTTATCAACTTTTTTAGTGTTTGACAAATCATATTATTTATTTAATTGATAAGCAAAATAAATAAAAAAATTTATTTTACCTTATTTTCATTTTGAAAATAAAATAAGTAACTCTACTTACTTTTTTCAAAACTTTATTTTAAAATCTTATAAACACAAATAATTATTTTTTCCTTTTATTATCCAAACGTAATCCTAATACTCATTTAATTGTTTAACTTTAAGGCACTTAGTGCTTTAGAGTTAAACAATCGATTTTTATGAACATAACGTGCAATATAATATATGCACATTCACAGACAAACAAAAAACTTGAAAATAATTTACTTGCAAATAAAGCAAATTTTTGTAACAACAAAATTATTTTTCTTCTTTTGCTACGTTAAAAAGTGCATTATTCTTTTTCTTTTTCGTGACGTAAAGTAAAACGTGTTTCCTAACTAGAAACCCAATATACAATAATTAAATATGAGCCTCTGTTTTTTAAACTTATTTTAATATTTCATTAATTTCAAGTTAGTTTTACTTTGCAATATGTTTTATGAAAGTTGTAAATATCGTAATATATAATAGCACAAAATTTTTGTAACTTAATATTTATATAACGAGTTTACAAAAGACGGTATACAGAAATTTAAATCTCTTAACTAATAACTTATTCATTACATGATACAAAATGGAGCAAGACTTTAATTCAGATTTCAAACAAAATCGACTTGTAGTTACACAAGAATTTATCTACATATTAAAATTAATAAGCCGAAGTCAAGTAAATAACCTAAAGCTAGTAAACAAGCTCAATTCTCGTAAATCTGCAAAAAGATTCAAAAAGAAGCGCCACGTTACGTGCTATAGAACGCTATATCACGTTTTATGCCGCTTTTTAGCACGTTACGCTTAAAGACAACGCCTTAATCATGTGTATTACTGACAAAAAAACAACCTTTTTTACGATATTAGCCTATGCCTTTTTTTTCATGACATAAAGAGTATATTTTAATTCTTTTATTCAGTTTTTTCAGACCTGGGTCAATCCGACTTGGTTAATCGGTTGACTCGATTTCCGCCAAAAAAACGGGTCGTATTGACTCAGGATTCACATTTTTTAAACCCGGTTAGATCTGTCGGGTTTAAGGTGACCCGGGTCAACCCGGTTCTCGAGACCCGACCGGGTTTTAATTTTTTTGGGTTTTTTTTTAAATATGTAAATTTTACGTAACGATATGAAAACCGGTTTTTAAAACATTGCTTTTATGTGTATAGGTTAGTGTGGTCTTCTATGTTTATGTTAGGAAAGGTGAGCTTTGTTTGTCATACACGGACGGGATTTTATTAGGTTGATTTCGAATTTGACTGTTCTCCTCTCAAATATACAAGTCTAAGGAGGTCTAAACTCTTGAATTTTTTTTAACATCAATTATCTTACCGCTAGATCATTTGATGATCGTTTTCTTGTGTTGGATATATGTATTTTCGAAAGTAATAGCATCTGATAAAATCAACCAACTGGCTTAGCTCAGTTGGCCACCAAGGTTCCACTAAATGGTTTCTTTGGGGGAGGTTTCTTGGAGGTCTTGGGTTCAAGACCTGCCAAGGGCCTTTCAGGCGAAGCGGATAAGGAGTCTAACATAACTAGGCGAGGGTTCGAAGAAGACATTCTTCCGCTTGGATGTCATTGCACGACTCGACTCACTAACCACTAACATTTGCCGTTCTAAAAAAAATAGCATCTGATAAAATCAATACCTAAAAGGTTGTTGTTTTGAAGAGGGTAAAAGCTATACTATACCATCTTACTTAGCAAAATGTACCGACTTTAAACACTTACAATTTAATCGCTAGACATTACCAATAAACTTTCAAATTGATTATACACTTTACCAATATGGCCCTAAAATGACAATATTACCCTTAACTTCTTATACATAATTACAAATAATGCCACATTCACTCTTTCTCACACCATAATCATTAAACGTAGTAGCTAAAGGATGAGTAGCCAAACCCACAATCGTAAAAAAATCGATGAAAATTTACTGACGAAAACGTAAATTTATTACTTTTGTTTTACGTTTTTCATCGATTTTTTTACGTTTTTATCAGTATTTTTATGTTTTCGTCAATAAATTTATATTTTCGACAGAAAATTTACGTTTTCGTCTATAAATATACGTTTTAGTCAGAAAATTTACGTTTTCGTCAGTAAATTTACGTTTTCGTCAGTAAATTTATGTTTTCGCCAGAAAAATTTACGTTTTCGTCAGAAAATTTACGTTTTCGTCAGAAAATTTACGTTTTCGTCAGTAAATTTACGTTTCCGTCAGTAAATTTACGTTTCCGTCAGTAAATTTACGTTTTCGTCAATTGATTTACGTTTTCATCAGTTAAATTACGTTTTCGTCAGTAAATTTACGTTTTGGTTAGAAAATTTACGTTTTCGTCAGTAAATTTTCGTTTTCGTCAGTAAATTTACGTTTTCGTCAGTAAGTTTACGTTTTCGTCAGTAAATTTACGTTTTCGTCAGTAAATTCACATTTTCGTCAAAAAATTCACGTTTTCGTCATAAAATTTTTGTTTTCGTCAGTAAATTTACGTATTCGTCAGTAAATTTACGTTTTCGTCAGAAAATTTACGTTTTAGTCAGTAAATTTACGTTTTCGTCAGAAAATTTACGTATTCGTCAGAAAATTTTCGTTTTCGTCAGTAAATTTACGTTTTCATCAGTAAATTTTCGTTTTCGTCAGTAAATTTTCGTTTTCGTACGAACACGTAAATTTAATGTCGAAAACGTAAATTTAGTGAAGAAAACATAAATTTCCTGACGAAAACGTAAAATTTCTGATGAAAAAGTGAATTTACTGACGAAAACGTAAATTTACTGACGAAAACGTAAATTTTCTGACGAAAACGTAAATTTACTAGCGAAAACGTAAATTTTCTGACAAATACGTAAATTTACTAACGAAAACGTAAATATTCTGACGAAAACGTAAATTTACTGACGAAAACGTAAATTTACTGAAGAAAACGAAAATTTTCTGACGAAAACGTAAATTTACTGACGAAAACGTAAATATACTGACGAAAACGTAAATTTGCTGACGAAAACGTAAATTTTTTGACGAAAACGTAATTTTTTTATTAAAACATAAATTTTCTGACGAATACCTAAATTTACTAATGAAAACGTAAATTGGTCATTTATTCACCAAATGTGGATTTGGATCTACATTATCATGTATTCACCATATGTAGCAAAATGATCAGACGGGTAAAAATTGGTCATTTATTCTATATATGGGTCGTGTCAAACAATTGGAGACTCTATCATTTCAATACTAAAGTCTAGTTCTTCTAATTAACTGATTTGTAAAGTGCTATTTTCGACCCATTTGACAGTTCACATTTGTTTTTGAAACTTACCTTTTTGACCGTTTAGACACAAATAAATGGATCAAAGTTCTAAACTTTACTGTTTGGTAATACATACACAACATCACTGAGCATTTTGCCTAGTATTAAACAACACTTTGAGGTGGCACTTAGGGGTGTCAAACGGGTTATCGGGTCGGGTTTGAGGCTTATCGGATCAGGTTTTATCGGGTTTTGATAAAATAAAAACTAACCCGCAACCCGACCCGACCCTATAAGGTATCGGGTCTATCGGGTTCAGGTCTATTGGGTTGCGAGTTATCGGGTCGGGTCTATCGTGTTACATGTTAACTTTTTCCTACTATATGGCTTGTTTATTAAAATACGATATGAACTTAAAAATTGGACAAATATGGTTGTACACTTTGTTTTGGCACAATATAAAAACAAAAGAACCAATGAATAACGAACTACTACAATCTACTTCAAGTTGTCATTTGATTAAATTAGACGGTAGGCATCTTAATGTTCTGAAAGATAGCAAGAATATTGTATGCTATATGACTTTCATTGGTGTAGAAAGTAGAAACAATTTAATAATGCAAAAACAAATTAATCTAGCATAGTAAGAACAAGCTTTCTTTTAGGTCACAAAGCCACCATATATATGGTCCATCAATATTTATACCAATCCAGGATAAAGCCCATGTACCAATCCAGCCTAACTCCATCCGAAGTTAAAGGTACATAAAACCAAATTCAACAAAACATTTGTAAACCCTAATCTTATCTCAACAACCACCTACCTAACATTTGAAAATTGAAGAAGGTACCAACGC
Source organism: Glebionis coronaria (assembly GCA_025667525.1). Classification (NCBI taxonomy): domain Eukaryota; kingdom Viridiplantae; phylum Streptophyta; class Magnoliopsida; order Asterales; family Asteraceae; genus Glebionis; species Glebionis coronaria. The sequence continues at coordinate 225,958 of JANFOE010000793.1, read as the reverse complement.
TCCATTATGTGTGCTCACCAAACTTCTTTAATTTTCACCAAACTCTCATCTATTAAATAGTCTTCATTCCTTATTACATTCACATTCACATTTAGGTTTTCATTTTTACAAGTTTGGATCTCCACAGACAAACACAAGATGGTCACCATCAACCGTCCTCCACCAGATCCAGACGGATCCATCAAAGATCGCAGATCTTGTTGAAATAGGTGGTCTCGGAATCGGTACGATCTCCACACACAAACACAAGTTCGGTTATGCTTTTGTTCGTTGTTGTTTATGTTATCAGTATTCAGCTACTTATGGTATTATTTAAATTTATTATTGTGTAGGTGTGCATATTTTATTAGAAGGGAATCTACGTTTGGTAGATTTAGCAGGAGGCGAGAAATTAGAGGGTGATACTGAATGTTCATATTGCACCCAAGGACTTCTACTCGCCTGATCGACGGATCAGGCATATTGCAAAACCTTTTAAAATGTATTGTAGGATTGTAGAGACTAGAGAGTATTAGCAAAGCGAGTATTATGGTTGCAAAACCGCTCATTAGTATATTGTAAGGGTGGCTAAATGGGTGGACTGGACGGGTATGGGCATTGGGTTAAATGGACGTTGATCCATGGACGTGGACTAAATGGGCAATTTTTAATATTTGGACTAAATGGACTTGGACCAAATGGATATTGGACCAAATGGACTTGGGTCAAATGAACAATATTAAAGGAGAAATGAATATACTCAAAACTAATTTAACCAAATGCTTTTATGTTGTCCAAATAGTCCATAATACCCATTTATTTAACCATATGATTGTCCAAATAGTCCAACTAAAATAAAAGTCAATACCCATTTAATCCATTAGTTAAAAAAAGGGTCCAAATAGCCCAAATTTAAGCATATGGACATGATTTGCCACCTTTAGTATATTGATTGCTTGTTTATCAGTTTGTATTTGGTTGCACTGTAGACCATGTTTTGAAGGATGAAAGTTGTTTATCTTATAGCCTCCTCATCTCATTCATAGTCTATCTTACTTGCTAAAGATCTCGGTTCTAACCCGGATACAGAAAGTTATAGCACTAGTACAAAAAGTGGATTTTAAAACGGTTAAAATAGGTTTTTTAAAACGGTGTTCAACAGTTTTATGATAAACGTACCCCCTCCGTCCCTAAATAAATGTTCACTTTGACTTTTTACGGTGTTTCTTGTGCAACTTTGACTTTAAATATTGTTTTTTGTGTTATATAATACTTGATAAAAATTATATCAATGAAAAATTCATTTAAAATCCAATCTATTCATATATTTTGCATCAAGTATTATATAACATGAAGGTAAATATTTATGGTCAAAGTTGAAAAAGAAAGACCGGAAAAAGTCAAAATGGACATTTATTTAGAGACGGAGGGAGTAGTAAATAATTAGGGTGGTCATTTAAAACGGTTCTTAACCGTGTTATATAAACAAGCACTTTTAAATCGGTTATAAAGAACCGTGTTTAATAATGGTTCATAATTAAAAAAAATTATGAACCATACCATTATTATTGAAACTGTTTTAAATATTTATCAGCTATAATACTTTCATTCTAGATGTTATGTCATCACATAGTTCTGAGTTAGGAGCAAAGGCTAAGAAACACTGCTAGTTAGTCGAGCACATGTTACTCGTCTTGAAATTGCGCTTGGTATCGATCGTCTAGTTCGAAGGGGTGCAAATAAACTGGTCCAACCAAAACCGAACCCAGTATGGCTCTGTATATTTATGATTTTCTGAAATTAAATGAACTTAGCTGCTTAGAAGTAGGTTTTCATGCCTTCAACTCTGCATTTTTCACCTTTAATTGCATCTTACGGCAACAAAGTACAACGACCTTGCTCGACACTCTTTCCTTCAAAACCTTCAGAAAGAGCAACCAAAAGCATTACAGAGTCTCTTCGGTGATGCTTATAGTAAGGAGTGTCGTGTGCTACTCGTACGAAAGAGTCGTGGCATTACGAAGTAGTAGACTAATACAACAAGTGCTCAGTCTAAACTATAATGTATTTCACTAGTATGAAAATCAAAAGGATGGACTTAAATCAAAATGATCTGTTCTCAAATATTTATGTTATTTGATCTTTGTTTTACAGCATTTTTTTTACATATTAGTCATCTGTCGAGTTTACTAGTGACTTATTTTTGCAAATGAAGTTTGGTAAAACTGGAAGAGCAATATGTTTGTTGGTTTGTCCCACATCCGAGTATGGTAAATTTCAGGTTCTTGGAAGACCATAGACCATATCGTCTATAATTGGTGAGCTTCTTGGGGGGCAAAGATCAGGTTCAATTACAACGCATATCCTCGAGACCAACTTGTATGATATCTGGCTAGTAAAAACTGAAAGTCCCTAATCAATGCAAGAAACCCTAATCTTAACTTAATTAACACAAGGTATTACTTTTCAAACGTAATCTTATTATTGTATAATAAAGAATTACAAGTGTTATGGATAACACCGTTTGATGACAATGTGTTGTGCACACTTTGAACAACAATAAACCCTAACTTATGAATGCAGTCGTAGCTGTTTGATTCACTAAGTTATACGCACTAATGTTCTAAATATCTCAAAGTGTTAAACATTAATGCATGGATACACATCCTATTTATTAGTGTTACGAGTTTGACTTAAACAGTACTTGATGTCGACTACACAAGATTTTACAAGTTCCCACATCAGTCACATGATGTCCTTCTATTCTTGGTAGTCTTCCATTATGCTTTAAGGAACAGTTGTCAAAAACAGTTTCCTTATTCTTCATAGTCTCGAACACACAAATGGCATGTCCAAAGTGTGCTGAGAGTTATCAGGGTATTGCCACCCCTGATAACTCTCAACCCCTCAGAGTCCCTGATACATCTTGGCTGTTATCCATCACAGCCAAGGAGTATGTCTTCAGGTAATCTTCGACTTCCCTGACAATGTCTCTGACATGGACTCCTCTGAGGTTGCTCACAGAGACTTGGATCTCTGTGAGTCTTGCGAAACTTGCCTGCCTCCTAGGCACAGGCAAGGGACTATCTATCAGCCTAATTATGTTTAAATCAATGATCAGGGAATCTAATAAGTTTATATTCCCAACAATCTCCCCCTATTTAAACATAAATAATGCTAGATCTAACTAAGTTAAGGTAAGTGAGTTTAACAGCTTCTACTTACACATAACAGATCTAAACAAACATACCTCATGATTTTATTAAGACTTAAAGAAAATTACAAGTTCATTACATAAGTAAAATAAAAGATGAAGGTAAAAAGGGCTGAAACCATCTTCAATAGTCATCATTTTTTATTCTTTCTTCAGCTTCGGCCACATCTAATCTGTTATCAATTTCATCCTGCAAAGTCTTTGCAAACTTCTTGGAATACTTTGTGTTGATCTTGAGACACTTCTTGTGACAGAGTAGCTGAATAGTTGAAGCCAAGCACAGCTCATCTTCCCTCTGAAAAGCATACTGGCAAGCCTTGTTCATAAATGCCATTCCTCTTTCAGGCACTGAGTATGTCTGACCATCAACAGGGCCAACAATACCATTTGGAAGGATCAAATCCCTGTGCATACCATCCACACGAACATCTTCAGTAACAAAAGTTTCATCAACAATTTGTGAAATTCTTCTTCTTTTGTTGCCTGTCTTTGGGGGTTCTTGTTCAAAAAGCTGTGGTGGGGGATCAATCTTGAGTTTGGCAGCTGTTTCCTTGATCCAGTTAAACTTTGCCTTAAGAGTTTTAAGCAGAAGGAAATTTGCCTGTCCAGACTTTTTGGCAGCTAAGGCTTCGAGTTCAAACCATTCTGATAACCCAAGTGTCTTTAACCTGAAGTTGTCAAACACATCCATATTCCTCTATTGGTTTTCCCTCCATAAGATCATCTGTGGGGTGTTTGTGGATTTGTGAATGGTGTATTTAAACTTGGTTATCTTGCCAGCAACATACCTGTTGTTCACGCAGGCATCATAGTCAGCTTTGACTTTCTTTAAGGCCTCAGCGCGTTTTAGTTCCATTTCCCTCAACCTTTGTTTTTGTTTTTCCCTTTCAGGTGGTGTCATCTTCCTCAGAGTAGCTTCATTTAATTCTTTGGCTGTCTTGAGCTCATTTAGTCTTTTGAATTCTTCAGCCTGTTGCTCTATTTCTTCAGGGGTTAAAGGAATCTCATCGGAAGGTGTAAAGGTTGAAAAGTGGGAAAGGTCTGTGGTGGATCCTCCTGTCTCTAGCATCGCAGCTATCTTCTTAAGTTTGGTGTCAGTATCAACCAAAACTATCTCCTTTCCTTTCTTCGAGACAGAGGACTCCACACTTATGTTTTTCAAAACATCAGCTCTTTTGAGAAACGCTGTCTGAGCCTGAGTTTGAATAGATTTGAGGAGTGAGCTTACAGTGAATTTTAGTTTCTTGGCTGCTGGCTCATCATCATCCTCAGGCTTGCTGATGTTAACTAAGATCATGGATTTAGATGAGTCAGCTCCATCTTGTGTTTGTTGCTCCCCCTGAGTATCATCCTCATCATCAGGTACTATAACTGGTGTGATGACTTGTAGAGGAACAGGTGTAGTGGAGGGATTGGCTGATGATGAGCCTTGTTCAGCAGATGCAAGGCTGAGTGTAGTATTCTTCTCCCCCTCACGTTCATCCTTACTTCGCTGATGCTTGGATGAACGTGCCTGAAAACGTCTTGCAATCTGCTCCACAGAGGCATCCATGGCACGTTGTCTCTTTCTCGAAGCCCTGGCAATCTTCAGCAAGAGGTTGGCATTGGCATTAGTATTTGCCTGAACACGCCTGACAATAAAGTTTGCATGGTTGTATTGCCTGTTGCGAACAGCATTAAAGTGCCTGTTCATGGTGTTTTCTTGTGCATGGAACATAGTAGGGACAACTGAGTCAATGGCATCCTTGATTCGTGTTGAGAGATGACTGAGTCCCTGGGCCACACCTTTTCTTGCACCCTCCTGAATTGGCTCAGTGACAGCCTCAGTCACAGCCTTCTTTATGATGCCTGGAAATGTGACAGTAAAATTGTGCATCTCTGACTTGATCACATCCAGCTTCCTTGATAAGCGCTCAATATCAGATTGATGATGTACAGGCTGAAGATTCTTGATATTGAGGCTTTGCTGAGCAAAATCATCCCCCTTTGGAATTAAGTCAAAGTTGGTCTGGGTAGGATGATCAAACATGAGGAATTCGGCTGTTGGATCATATGTTGGTCTTTGGAAGACTGTTGTTGCAGATGTAGCAGAGTTTGGAGTGTCAACAGCTTCCTTGAGAGGAGAAGTCTTGTCATCAGCTGGTGTGGACACAGCTATATCTTTAGGAGGAGAGGCAGACAGCTGGTCGTCCTCATCTTCTTCTTCCTCTTCATCAAACATTCCCTCAGGGAATTCATCTTCAGGCATGGGCTCAAACTCAGAGACATAATCTTCTACTGAGAGCATTTCTTCATCAGCATTTAACAGAGGTTCATCATCATTTGGAATGTCCTGAGTAATTGTTTCAGCCTCCTTTTCAGGTACCTGAGACTCTTTGACTGGCTGTACAATATCAGCCTGCAAATTTGTTGTAATTAGTAACAGGAAAAATATAAGGTGAATGGTCGCCATTTCGCTGTCCCAGAGAGGCTGAGGGTGATTACTCAGCCACTCCAAAGGATAAATCCTTGGGATTCTTTTAAGTGTGAATGAAGTGTGGTTAATGGTCGCCATTCGCTGCCCCTAGGAAAGCTGAGTGTGATTATTCAGCCCCCCCAAAAGGTAAAAAACCTTTGGGACTCTTTTGATTGTGAAACATATGTTGTTTAATGATCGCCAATCGCTGCCCCTAGGAAAGCTGAGTGTGATTATTCAGCCCCCCCCCCCCCCAAAAGGTAAAACCTTTGGGACTCTTTTAAGAGTGAAACATATGTTGTTGTAGGTCGCCTGTTACGCTGCCCCTAGGAAAACTGAGGGTGATGATTCAGCTCCCCCTGAAAGGATAAATCCTTTGGGACTCTTTTAAGGAGGGAACCAAGAGGCTGTGTGAAGTACAGCTGATCAAGGTTGAGACATTAATGTATTCAGGTTGTTGTTAGCCTGAATACTGTCTAGAGGGTTTAGGGTCATTGGGGTGCTTTATAAACACAAATGAATCATTCCCTGGTGCAAAGACAGGGTGTACAGAAGTCTTAAAGTATTCTAAGTGTAATGACAGACTTCTATGGGTCGAGGATTACCCTAACTTCACCACTCTCTCCTACAGACAAATGAGAGTGGTTGCTTGTGAACCTCTAAAAATGTACACTGATTACCTGTGAGATATCAGCTTGGTTTGGCTGGTTTCCTGTTGTCTCTGCTGACCTAGAGACACTAGACGCCTGTTGTTTGTCAGCCAAAGATTCTGAATCCACAAGAGTATCTGGACCAGAGGCGGTGTCAATCTTCTTTTCCTTGGCCTTACTAACAGCTTTGGAGTGGGAAGAAGAGGGGATTTTCTTCTTCTTTGGCTGTTGGCCAGATGAAGCCTTGGACTTAGTAGTGTGCTGCCCAGAGGTCAAAGACATAGACTTGCCAGCGACACTAGAAGTATTCACCTTCTCAGAGGAAGGGAGCAAGGGCTTCTCAGCGTTAGGTACCTGGTTGGCCACGTTCAGCATGTGTGTGGTGACAGGGATATCCTCAGCTCCTATTTCCTTGTAGATGGCGCCAGTGATGCGATAGGGCTTAAGGGCAGTCAAAGCCTTGTTGTGGTAATTCTCTCCCAGCAAACTTTCAAAGATCAGGGACAGGAAGCGCACATAACATATATTCTTTTCCCTGACCTGATTCCTTCCCTTGAGCTATTCTACCAGGTTTGAGAATAGAATGCTTCCAACGTCCACATCAACTCCCCAGATTAATCCATAAGCAATCGCCTGATGATTGAACGACATCTGATCCTGTGATCCCTGCATTCCTCCCAGGGACTTCACAATGTGGGTGAAGAGGACACGCCACATAGGGGTGAAATACTTAATCTTCAGAGGGGATTTGGCGAGGACTTCAGCTGGTGTAAGGGCAGGATTAACATCATGGCAAGGGTTTAGTGTGGCCAGGGCTTCCTTGACAGCCTTTTTATCAACAACCTTCAGGCATTCTTCTCCATGTTTTAATCCGGCCACACTTGAAAAATCATTGAGGGAGAAGGCAAAGGGGTGTTCATTGCAGGAAAGGCTAAAGGTTATTGTGTCTTCAACTACTTCAGCAGAATACCAGAATTCCCTAAGGTATTCTTGGTAAAATGTGGATGGTGTTTTGGTGAAGGCTTCATTTAGGTCACAATTCTGCATGAAATTCACCAGATCTGAATAGGTGTTGTTTGGTGCCTTAATCCATCCAATAGCGTTGTTGGAGGCGAGGATGCTCTCGTTGATCTCGAAGTTAACATTGGAGGCTTTTGGAACGGGAAACGCCATGGATTTGAGGTTGAAGGTGAATGAAAATGGCGGATGGTTGAGAGAGATAAGAATTTAGAGAGAGAAGTAGATTTTAGAATGGTGGTGGGTGAGAAGAGAAAGAAGACAATATATATTCAAACTTAAGTGAACAGTTATTCAACCGTATTAAATGCAAGGTGCGAAAATGACTGCTCAAGTGGGTCCCCTTGACCTCTCAAAAAGTTTGTCTCCTCGTTATCCGAAAAATAAATGATTAAATATTTGAGAATGTTTTTTTGCATTTACTTGGAAAGTAACTACCTAGTTTCATGTGAAAAACATTTAATATAGAATCAATCATTTAATGAACACATTTAATTATCAAGCCACAGGCTTTGAGATATTGAGCATTCCTAGCTCAGCAACTAGCCTGTTGAACGAAGGTTCAGCCAAAGGCTTTGTAAATATATCAGCTAGTTGCAGCTCTGTGGGAACAAAGTGCAGCTCAATATCTCCCTTCATTATATGATCCCTGATAAAATGATACCTGATATCAATGTGTTTGGTGCGAGAGTGAAGAACAGGGTTGTTGGATATGGCAATGGCACTGGTGTTGTCACAAAAGATTGGTACTTTGTCATACAAGATTTCATAGTCAGCCAATTGACTTTTCATCTAGAGCACCTGAGCACAACAGCTGGCTGCAGCGACATATTCTGCTTCAGCTGAAGACATAGCCACAGAGTTTTGCTTCTTAGCACTCCATCCAACCAATTTTCCTCCTAGGATTTGACAGCTGCCTGAAGTGCTTTTCCTGTCAATACAGCATCCAGCATAATCTGAATCTGAATAGGCCTTGAGATCAAAGCCTGATTCCTTAGGATACCATAGACCTAGGGATGGTGTTCCTTTGAGATACCTGAAAATTCTCTTGACAGCCACTAGATGGGATTCTTTTGGGTTAGCTTGGTACCTTGCACAGAGACATGTGGAGAATTGGATATCTGGACGACTGGCTGTTAGATACATCAGTGACCCAATCATACCTCTATATAAAGTCTCATTGACAGAGACCCCTGACTCATCAGGGCCCAAGTTGTTGGGTGGAAGCATGGGGTATTTCACTGATGCACAATCAGCTAAGTCATATTTTTTAAGTAAATCCTTAACATACTTTTCTTGACAAATAGAAATTCCCTTAGGACATTGTTTAATTTGAAAGCCCAAAAGGTAAGTTAATTCACCCATCATACTCATCTCATATTTCTTGGTCATTAGTTTAGCAAAGCGTTTACTAAGATTGACATTTGTTGACCCAAAGATGATATCATCCACATAAATCTGCACAATGATGAAATCACTCTTGTCCTTGAAGGTAAAGAGTGTTTTATCAATAGAACCCCTGATAAATTTATTTTCAGATAAGAAATTTGAAAGAGTTTCATACCATGCTCTTGGAGCTTGTTTCAGACCATACATTGCCTTGTGAAGTCTGTACACATGGTTGGGAAACTCGCTGTTCTCAAATCCTTCAGGTTGTGCAACATAGACTTCCTCAGCCAAATCACCATTGAGGAAGGCACTCTTTACATCCATATGATACACAGTGATGTTCATATAGGCAGCATAAGCAAGAAAGATTCTGATGGCCTCCAGTCTAGCAACAGGTGCAAAAGTTTCATCATAATCAATTCCTTCAGTCTGAGAGAACCCCTGTGCTACCAGTCTTGCCTTGTTCCTGATGATGTTCCCAATTTCATCCATCTTATTTCTATAGATCCATCTAGTGCCTGTGATATTCTTTCCAGGTGGAGCTGGCACTAGTGTCCATACTTTGTTCCTTTTGAACTGATTGATTTCTTCTTGCATAGCAGCTACCCATCCTTCTTCTACCAGAGCCACATCAACTCTTTTAGGTTCAATTTGAGAAAGAAATTCAGCAAATAGACATTCATTGGCTGAGGCTGACTCTGAGTCTTGGATTCGCTGTCTGGTTGTGACCCCTGCATTTGGTTCCCCAATAATGTTGACAAGAAGAATGTGTTGATCTCTTGACCACTTATTTTGAGGAGCTGGGGATTCAAGAACAGGGGTACTTGAGGGCACAGCTGGTACAATTTGAGTCTCATCCTGCTGACTAGGAGGGCTTTCTTCAAAGACTACTTCAGTGTCAGAGTCTTCTTCAGCCATATCAAGGGAAGCTATTTCATTATCAGCAGGTGAATCTTCAGAGATTTGAAGAATTGGTGAGTCATCAATATCATGAGAAGGATCATCAGAGAGTTGAGGTTCTTCTTCATCAAGTTCCTGAGAGGTAGGAACTTCTATGTTGTGAGTAGACAAAGGGTCAAAAGTAGGAACATAAGGAGTGAGAGTGTTGGAGTGGTGATGACTGGTAGGTCTGGGTTCTGTGAACTCATCACTTGGGAAAGAAATATTTTCATTAAAATCTACATCATCACCCTCTGTTCCTGTCCTCTGTATGACTTCATCATCTTCATTGAATCTAACATGGAAAGTCTCTTCTACTTCTTGTCTTCTGATGTTGAATACTCTGAAGGCTTTGGCTGTTGGAGAATATCCCAAAAAGAAACCATCATCAGCTTTTTCATCAAACTTTCCAAGTTTATCCCTGTAGTTATAAATAAACACAGGGCATCCAAACACATGAAAATAGCTGACGTCTGGAGATCTTTTTCTGAAAACTTCATAGGAGGTTTTGCCATGTCTTTTGACAATGATTGATCTGTTTTGAGTGTAGCAGGCAGTGTGTACAGCTTCTCCCCAAAATTGCTTTGGTAAGGCTGCACCATTTAACATAGTTCTTGCTGCTTCAATCAGAGTCCTGTTTCTTCTTTCAGCCACACCATTTTGTTCAGGAGTGCCAGCTGAAGAGAAGTTCCGAGAAATCCCTTTTTCATCACAAAATGATTCAAGTTGATGATTCTTGAATTCTGTACCATTATCACTTCTTAGAGCTTTGACTCTAACATCATTCATATTTTCAACCTGTCTGATGAAGGATATGATGGTTTCAGCTGCATCACTTTTCCTTCTGAGGAAGAACACCCATGTATATCTTCAAAAATTCATCAACTATGACCAAGGTGTATTTGTTGTGATTAATGGTTTGAGGTTTGACAGGCCCAAACAAGTCCATGTGAAGGAGATGTAAGCACTTGTCAATAGAGAATGATTGCCTAGTCTTGAATGAAGACTTGTGATGTTTTCCTTTGACACAGGCAGAACAAGTTTTGTCTTTGGAAAACATTACTGAAGGTAGACCAGCAACCAAGTTTTGAGTGGCTATCTTATTGATGTTCTTGAAGTTGAGATGAGACAGTATTTTGTGCCACAGCCAGTTGACACTTTCAGAGGCTTTGGCAAGAAAACAATTTGAACTGTCTTTAGAGCACACAGCCATGTTGATGACATAAACATCTCTCCTTCTAGGTGCAACCAGCACAACATCATTGTTTTTGTTGAATATGGTTCCCTGAGTCTTAGTAAACAAAACCTTATAGTCAGCATCACATAATTGGCTGATGCTAATAAGATTGTGTTTAAGACCATTCACATATGCAACCCTGGTAAACGTGATCCCATTGCAGTTCACTGAGCCATATCCTTCTGTGTCACCTGAAGAGTTATCTCCAAACACCACTTTGGGACCTGGCTCCTTTGAGTATCTGTGCAGGTATTGTTGAATCCCTGTCATGTGTCTAGAACAGCCACTATCTAGATACCATACCGATTCCTTGAGATATTTCTGCACAGATACATAGAAACATATTAGTTCCTATGGTGAACCCACTTTCCAGTGGGTTCCCTGAATTGCTTGTTAGCAACTCTTGTGTTCCTAAAAAACTTTTGGCGTTGGGATGGACAGTTCATAGTTTCATGGTTGTAACTCCCACAGATATCACACCCAGGGAAGTCACCACACTCGTCTGAGTGATGGTCTGTGAACCCACAGAATTTACAGGGAGGATAAGATTTGTAATTTCCCTGTTGCCTTTTGGAATTCTGTGGTCTGTCCCTAGAGGGTGTCTGAGCTCTTTTAGCTGCTATGTGTCTGTCATGATCTAAGGTCGAATGGTGAGAATTTTTACATACATTGCAATAAGGTTTGATTAACCTTTCCCCTTTGGGTTCACCTAGGACTGACTTAGGTTCATGAGAAGTAGAGCATTCAGCGGAAGGCTTAATGTGTTGTTTCAAGAGTTCTACTTCTTTCATAAGAGACAACAAGCGATCTTCAGTGGTGGGGTCAACCTTATTCACATTTTTAGAAGTGACAAGCTTAAAAGCTACTTGCTTACCAGTTTGTTTAGCAGGCACAAGAAAAACTTTGGCTGGAGGATTCTCAATATCTGTCCTAAGTCCGTCCTTAGCAGATCTAGAAGAGCTGCTAGGTTCAACTCTAGAGAGTTTCGGCAAAGGTGGTAGCTCAGCCACATCTTCAGAGACAGGGTCATTAGTCAAAGGGGTATCTGACATATGAATAGTCTCTGTAGATTTAAAGACAATGTCTTTGGGTTTGGTGAGAATCCTCAGCTTTTTATTCTTAGCAGTTATATCCCTGTTTAAGTCAGCATGCACTTCATCCCTAAGTAATTCATCAATAGTAAACCTAGCACACAACCATTTTTCAATAATCTTGTTCAATTCAGAGACTTGATCATTTAGAGCTATGTTTTTCAAGGTTAATCTAGCTACTTCATTTTGCAGGGATATTTTCTCTAAATTAACCCGCCTGAGAGTTTCACATTCAGCCTTAGTATTTATCATTTCAGATTTAATAGAGTGAAACTTCTCAAGTAGGTTCTTTCTTTGTTCCTCAACAAAGTGCAAATCAACAATGGTGTAATCAAGGACATGCTTACGTTCATCACTATCAGACATAGATAAAAGCCTGTGTACCTTTTTCATTGTGATGTCAACCCATTGTCCTGATCTAGCATCACCTTTTCCAACAGCTGGTTCATCCTCAGCTATTGCCATAAAAGCCCTGACTCTTGTGGTGTCTTCTTCATCTGAAGTCAGTGGTTCATCATTCCAATCATAAGTTTCAGCAACCAACCCTTTCTCCGTCTTTTTCTCACCACCTTTATTTTTAGACATAGCTTCAATCTTCAAGTTCATTTGTTCTAACTCAGCTTTAAGTGCCTTGTACTTATTTTTGTAATCTTTCTTCTCAGTGTCTGAAGAATTGGATTGAGATGAGTTGTTATGTTGTTTGAACTTGTAGGGTTTGGATGAAGATGATGGATAAGAGGGTGAGGATGTCTTGGTGGAAGGACAATCTTTTTGATAATGTCCAAGCTTTCCACAGGCAAAGCATGTTTCTTTTGACCTGTCAGTTGGTTTGCTAGCTGATCCTACTCTTCCAGATCTTTTGTAGTATCTTCTTTGGTTGGCTAGCAATGCTCTTTCATGGAATTCTGCATTGAGGTCTGACAAGAACTCTTGGCTGCTGCGGGTATCTTCTTCAATATCAGAATCGCTGTCTTGAGGATGTGTTGCAGAGATCAAAGCTTTGGAAGATGCTCCTTGAACTACAAATCTTTCAGTCTCTGATTTGTAGATAGTATCGATCAGCCCTTCTTCATAATTGTACTTACCATAGAGCTGAGCAAGGGTATCATTTTTGATTGATTTGTTAGCTCTCTGAGTCTGATTCATGCTCAGCCACTTTCTTGGAAGGCTGTTGACAAAAGTAGCATTGATCTCAGCTTGACCAATAGTGACATCATTCATAGCAAGGTCATTTAGAAGAATCTTCAGCCTAGTATAGGTTTGCTGAACCTTTTCACCTTCAAGTGACTTAAAGGCATTAAACTGAAGTCTGAGTGCTTGAATCTTTGTCTCTCTTGTTTCAGAGGGTCCTTCATGGCCAAGAATGAGGTCTGTCCACATTTGTTTAGCTGTGGGACACTGAATGACAGACTTCATGATATGCTTGGGAAGACAGGAAATTATGATGCTTTTGAGACGTTTATCTTGGTTTGCTAATTTCCTATCAGCTGAAGTCTATTGTTTGACAGGTTTGGGAAGAGGATTTTCTTCAGTGGATGTAAGCGCCATGGGAATATATGGACCATTTTCTAAAATTTCTAAGAGAAAAGGTTCAAGTCCATCAAGGTATACAAGAAATTGACTCTTCCAACTGGCAAAGTCTTCTTCATCAAAGACTGGTACGCTGGTTACGTGTGATCCACCTCTTGAGTCAAGAAGTTGAGGTAGATCATCGTCATTTGCTGGAGGGTTAAGTCTTGGTGAAGATGGGTTTGTGGAAGGTGAGTGTGGGCTAGAAGTTTCCGGCATGGTGGATCTTGATTATAAAACTGAGAACGATGTTTCTTGAAGGTTTTAATATCAAACACCGCTCTGATACCAATTGAAAGTCCCTAATCAATGCAAGAAACCCTAATCTTAACTTAATTAACACAAGGTATTACTTTTCAAACGTAATCTTATTATTGTATAATAAAGAATTACAAGTGTTATGGATAACACCGTTTGATGACAATGTGTTGTGCACACTTTGAACAACAATAAACCCTAACTTATGAATACAGTCGTAGCTGTTTGATTCACTAAGTTATACGCACTAATGTTCTAAATATCTCAAAGTGTTAAACATTAATGCATGGATACACATCCTATTTATAGTGTTACGAGTTTGACTTAAACAGTACTTGATGTCGACTACACAAGCTTTTACAAGTTCCCACATCAGTCACATGATGTCCTTCTATTCTTGGTAGTCTTCCATTATGCTTTAAGGAACAGTTGTCAAAAACAGTTTCCTTATTCTTCATAGTCTCGAACACACAAATGGCATGTCCAAAGTGTGCTGAGAGTTATCAGGGTATTGCCACCCCTGATAACTCTCAACCCCTCAGAGTCCCTGATACATCTTGGCTGTTATCCATCACAGCCAAGGAGTATGTCTTCAGGTAATCTTCGACTTCCCTGACAATGTCTCTGACATGGACTCCTCTGAGGTTGCTCACAGAGACTTGGATCTCTGTGAGTGGTCCGACAAAAACCGAACCCAGTATGGCTCTATATATTAATGATTTTTTTGTTTCAGTCCACCACGTTTGATTCAGTTCGAGCAAAAATCAAGAAAAACACCTGAAACCGTATAGAACGAACAGGCCGATCGACATATAACCGAATCGATCCGAGACATTTTGGTTCAGATCATGTTTTTTCACAAATGAGCTTTCGGTTTTTAGTCGGTACTGATCATGAGCTCTATCAATAGTATCTTTTGAAAATCAAGAAAAAAGTAAACAAAAAGGTTTGTCCCACATCGTCTAGAGGAGAGAAAACTGTTAAAGAGGACATGTTATAAAATTGACCTTCCTAGCTGTTGTTTTCAAACTAAAACTAGAAGAAGAATGTTTTACCGTTTTTCCATTTAATGGTCTTGCAGTCTTGCTTTTAGACATTTATCTAACCTAGTTTTCATCAATTCCATGGCAATTAGCGATTCTCGTGACGCTGTCCGTCCAGGTCTCATTATGTGTCTTAAACGAATGTCTTGAGATAATCAGGAAGATCCGTTCGTGGAGGTGAATTAAGAATTGGAACCATTGATGTTGGCCTGCTTATTATGATGCTCAACTTCCAAGTATGAAATCAATCTGCAACACATTAATTGAGTGATCAACTTTTATACATGTTTGCCAAATACATGACAGAAACTAAAAAGAAACTTTCGAAAAATAATGAGGCTAAAATGGTGATTTATAATGCTTTACCTAAGAAAGAATATGAAAGGATTTTTATGTGTGAAACCGCTAAAGATATTTGGAACACTCTTTTAGTAACCCACCAAGGTAATAGCCAAGTCAAAGAAAGCAAAATCGATCTTCTTGTCCAACAATATGAACAGTTTGTCATCTTAGAAGATGAAACTATTGATAGTGCTTTTGCTAGATTTAACACTATTATTACTAGTCTAAAAGCACTTGATGAAGGTTTTTCTAGCAAGAAAAATGTTAGGAAGTTTCTAAGGCCCTTACATCCGAAGTGGAGAGCAAAAGTCACGACGATCGAAGAATCGAAAGATCTCTCAACTTTATCACTCGATGAACTCATAGGCAACTTAAAAGTTCATGAGATGATAATTTTAAAGGACTCGGAATTGGTGAAAACAAAGAGTGAAAGGAAGTCTCTTGCACTCAAAGCCAAGAAGGCACAAAGCGATCATGATAGTTCCTCGGATAGCGACGACGAGGAGTATGCATTGGCGGTGAGAGATTTCAAGAGGTTCTTCAAAAGACGAGGTCAACACGTGAGGCAACCCAACAATGACAAGAAACCATTCTCAAAGAATCGGTTTGCCAAGAACGAAAAAGGTGATAGAAATTGCTTTAGATGTGGTGATCCAAATCACTTCATTAGTGGGGGTCCAAAGCCCTCACGCGATAAGAATCACACGGCATTCGTTAGTGGTTCTTGGAGCGATAGCGGTGAAGATGTTGATGACAACCCCAAAGAGGAGAAATGTCTTATGGCTCACACTTCTAAAGAGGTACATTCTGAAATCGAATATTATACCAATGATAGCTCCACCTTAGATGATATTGAATTAGAAGGCCAATATGATAATTTACATAAACTTAGCCTTAAATTCATAAAAAAGAACAAAACCTTAAAATCAACCAAAACTAAGCTTGAAAATGAGATCAATGAACTTAGGGAAAAATTAGCCAAGCTTGAGAAAAATAAAGAAGTTGATTTAGGTTGCGTAAGTTGTGAGAAACTTAGATTAGAGAATGAAGATCTCAAGAGCACCTCCATTAAACTGGGAAAGTTCATGAAAGGTACTAGTGCTCTTGATGATATGTTAAACAAACAAATTCATTCTAAGGAAAGGCTTGGTGTAGGTTTCAACTCAAATGAAGCTTCAACCAGTGAACCTAAACAAGTCAGATTTTTAGAAAAACTGTTTGCTATACGCGGTCCCAGATTGTATGTGCCGGTTCCTTATCACTATGGAACCGCCGCCCTAGTTAAGGAACCGCGGCCAGAGAGAGTTTTTGCTGAAAATTCTGAATTTCTTGAAAAGTCAAATTTAGGTGAACAACCAAAGCATCTTATTGTTAACAAGGTCAAATTACCCATACTTGACGACAATGCCGTTGATAAGTTCTATAAGCCCTTGAGTAAACCTCTAATGGGAAATAGAAGTTTATCAAGACCATCTTCTACTCCACCAAGAGTACGGAATGAGTCTAGGCCTAGAAGTAGAACGACAACACCTAGAAGAGATAGTCAAAACAATTCACGACCTAGAAGTAAAACTCCAACACCTAGAAGGAACGACCACAACTCTAAACCAAGATCAAATACACCTAGGACAAATAATGAACAACAAAATGGTTATATGAATTATTATCCTCCTTCCTTTTGTTCCCCATGGGGAACCCCTCCTCCATTCATGCATCCCAACCAAATGCAAAGGATGTTTGGAACTAACAATTTTGGACCCATGAGATATTGGGGACCAAATGTTTGATCGTGTGTGTTGTTACCTACATATGATTGGGAATTGATTTGGAACCCGACGAGTGGATTAAGGATAGTGGTTGTTCTAAATACATGACGGGTAATCGAAGTTTGTTCTCGCGCTACAAAGCATATGATGGAGGTAACGTCACATTCGCTAGTAGTCTACGTGGTAATATCATTGGCAAAGGTACGGTTTCTCTTGACTCCATGACCATTGAAAATGTTGAGCACGTAGATAATTTAGGGTTTAACCTTATAAGCATAGGTCAAATTTGTGACAATAAGTGTAAGGTCATCTTTTCGGAACATGACAGTGAAATCGTAAAAGATGGAAAGGTCATTGGAAAAGGTGTTAGAAAGCATGGGATTTATGTCATGAAGGTCAATAAGAAGTCAAAAGAAAACATATGTCTTGCGACTATAGATGATAGTTCTACTCTTTGGCATAGGAGATTAGGTCACGCTAATATGCGTTAAATTCAATCTTTAGTCTCTAAGGAGTTGGTAAGACACCTCCCCAAGATGAAGTTTGATAGTCACTTTTGTGATGCTTGCAAAGTTGGAAAGCAAGTTCACTCAAGTCACAAAGCCAAGAATTTGGTTTCAACCTCTCGGTGCTTAGAACTCCTACATATGGATCTCTTTGGACCTTCCACCATACGGAGTTATGGAGGTAACCTTTATACGCTAGTTATAGTTGACGACTATTCTAGATTCACTTGGACTAGATTTTTGGCATCTAAGAATGAAGCTTTCAATCATTTCAAAATCTTTAGTCGAAGAATTCAAAATCAACTAGGATGTACAATTGTCTCTATTAGGACGGATCATGGTAGGGAATTTGATAATGAAGTGCAATTTGGTTCCTTTTGTGAAGCTCATGGTATTACCCATAACTTCTCGGCTCCTCGCAATTCACAATCAAATGGGGTAGTTGAAATGAAGAATAGGACCATCCAAGAGATGAGTAGGACGATATTAAACGAGCAATCGTTACCTCAAAAGTTTTGGTGCAATGTCGTGGACACATCGACTTATATTCTCAACCAAATTCTTATTCGACCTTTCCTAGGAAAGACCCCTTATGAGATTCTTAAAGGTAAGAAACCCTCATTGGAATACTTTAGGGTGTTTGGAAGCAAGTGCTTTATCCTCAACACCAAAGACTACCTTACCAAGTTCGACCCAAAGTCTTACGAAAGTATCTTTTTAGGTTATTCCCAAACTAGCTAAGCCTACATAGTCCTCAATAGAACCTCGGGCGTAATTGAAGAATCACTTAACATGACTTTTGATGAAACCCCTCCTCTACCCAAGACACCACCATTGGTTGATGATGACTTGGATGAAGTAGAAGTAGTTAAAGCCAAAGAGGTTAGAAAAATAGGAGTTGAAGACCTTAGTATTATAAAGGAAGTAAACATTAAGGAGTCTAAGGATCATACTCTCAATAATATCATTGGTGACTTAAATCAAAGGACCCTAAGATCTCAAGTCCAAAACTAAAGAAACTTCTTTTGTTTCATCTCATTGATTAAACCAAAGAATGATAAAGAAGCTTTGACGGATGAGAGTTGGGTCATTGCGATGCAAGAAGAATTGAATCAATTCGTTGCTAATGATGTTTGGGAACTTGTTCCTCCACCTAGAAGTTCTACCATTATAGGAACCAAATGGGTATATAGGAATAAGCTAGATGAGAATGGTGTTGTGTCTCGTAACAAAGCTAGACTTGTAGCTCAAGGCTATAATCAACAAGAAGGGATTGATTATGACGAGACATATGCACCAGTAGCAAGATTAGAATCTATTAGAATCCTTTTAGCCTACGCTTGTGCCTTAGACTTTAAGCTTCAACAAATGGATGTAAAGAGTGTGTTTCTTAACGGTTTGATCAATGAGGAGGTATATGTGGCTCAACCTTCTGGCTTCATTGATTTTGAGAAATCGGATCATGTTTACAAGCTTAAGAAGGCACTTTATGGTCTTAAACAAGCACCCAAAGCTTGGTATGATATACTTAAAGTGTTTCTTGTTAAACATGAGTATACCATAGGGATGGTAGACAACACGCTCTTTACAAAGAAGAAAGGTTCTCACCTCATAATCGTGCAAATATATGTTGATGAGATTATATTTGGCTCAACTTGTCAAGAATTGTGTGATGACTTTGCCAAAATCATGCATGATGAGTTTGAAATGAGTATGATGGGAGAACTTAACTTCTTTTTAGGACTCCAAATTAAACAAATGGATGATGGTATTTTCTTTAGTCAAACTAATTATGCTAAAGAAATGCTAAAGAAATTTAGATTAGAAGAATCTAGACCAATGAAGACACCAATGGCCTCGGTTACTAAACTCACCGTAGATGATGATTTTGAGTCTGTAGACAACACCAAATATAGAGGTATGATTGGTAGTTTGTTGTACCTAAGGGCAAGTCGACCAGATATCATGTTTAGTGTTTGCCTTTGTGCTCGCTTCCAAGAGGCTCCCAAAACCTCTCACCTTGAAGCGGTTAAGCGTATCTTCCGATACATTAAGGGCACTATACATTTAGGATTATGGTATCCTAAAGGGACCGGCGTAGAAACCATTGTCTACGCGGACTCGGATCATGCGGGAGACTATGTGGACCGGAAAAGCACTAGTGGTGTTTGTACTTTCATGGGTTGTTGTTTAACTTCTTGGTTCTCCAAGAAACAAAACGCTCTTGCGATATCCACCACGGAAGCCGAGTATGTGAGTGCCGGAAAAGCATGCCAACGAAATCTATGGATGAAGCAAGCGCTTGTTGATTACGGGATTTCTCTTGATGATGTTCCCATCATGTGCGACAATAAAGGTGTTATAGACCTTAGCAAGAATCCCGTGCAACATTCGTGAACCAAACACATAGAAATTCGCCACCATTTCATTAGGGATAATGTTCAAAAGGGGAACATTTCAATTGAGAAGGTACCCTCCGAGGATAACTTAGTCGACATCTTCACTAAGCCACTTAAGAGGGAACCCTTTAATTACTTGCGTCTAGGTCTAGGATTAATGGAACATATTCCTTAATTGCCTTCCTTTTATTGAGTCTCTTATTTTCTTTTGAGTCTTTTATAACTTTGAGTCATTGAGTCTTCTAAACTCTTCTTGAAAATCTTCTCTTCTCGTTTTCAAAATCCTCAAAGTCTCTTTCGAAAATGGTCAAGAAATGTTTTGACATTGTTAATTCAATCTAAAAACGTTTTTTTTCTTTGATTCTTGCTAATAATCTCGAGCTTACATAATTAATATGTATGATTCTCTCAAACATAGCAAGAACAAGATAGAATCATGTAGGATCACTTTGTCATGACTTAAGGTCTTGTCTTACACACCTCCAACATCGGTTTTATTTTAAAATCCATGTACTTTGGTCAAATCCCTACTTGGTGAGTTAGTATGTATTCTCTTTGTCTATCTTTGCTTTTAAGCACTATGATAAGTTAGACTAGAAAAATAAGATTTGCTGGAAAATCTTCCTTCACCACCAAAACACAGCCTCTGTAGGCGGTTCCATATATGAACCGCGGTCCCTTATCAATAAGGAACCGCCAGAAGCAATAAGGAACCGCGTACAGTGCTTTCTTTTTCGGGTATTATTGAAATTCCAAATTTGTTCCAACACTTTTGGGAATCTTTGTTTCAACCCTTTGACCACCCTAAAAATACCTTGAGCCTTCCCTATTTAACCATAAGCATTTTGCCATACTTCACATCCCAAAATGTCTTATTCTCCTAATAAAAGCCTTGATTCTCCTCCATTTTCCCCAATTGCTTTCAATCCCAACTCACCCAAGAACACTTTCAATCCAAATTCACCCAAGAACACTCTTAATCACATTTCTCCTACCAAGAATGTTGATTGTGGAACATCTTTTCTTCCACCACCACCCTTTAGTGTTCTTCCTCCTTCTCATGATAATGTCATGCACCATGGGACATATTGTCATTGTTGTCAATATCAACATCTTGCTATGGCACACATCTATGAGGAGTTGAGCTACATCAAGAGTCTCCTAATCAAGCCTCCTCTTCACTTTGATTATGAGATCTCCATCAAGCCACCACCACCACCTTCCGCCACTACCTTGTCTTTCATATAAGCATTGGTTGCTTATCCACAAGACACCTTGTTCAAGCAAATCTTAGAATTCTAGATTAACTAGGATTAGATTTATGCTTTTGGCTTGTTTCCTCTTTGATACATCTTTGTATGATTCTTTTTGTTTTATATGACTTCACTTGGATCTTAGTCTTTGTGTTTTCTTCTCTTCTTATTTTTTTGTGACCTATAGCTATCTCTTGTTGGTTGTCTCTTTTGTTCAACTAACCCTTCTATGTAGCTTGTCACCATATCTCGATTCCTCGGTGCCCCAAGCAAGGGGGATTAAGCACCAAGGGGGAGTCTTTGCAAAGTCCGTCTCTTCAACACCGACTTGTGCAACCTTTTTGCTTTGACAAAGGGGGGAGAAATGAATAAACTCGTCTTCGAAAATCTTGTTTTTGTGTGATTGAGTTTATGTATTGTCGGAATCAAAAAGGGGGAGATTGTTAATGCAATAATGCCTAAAAACGTTACTTGTATTTTTCGGTCTCGCTTAGTTTTGATTACGATAATATGTAAAAACAAGCATTTACGAAAACAACGAAAAACGAATTCTTGAGTTCAAGTATTTTTTCATTTTACCCATTTTCACTTAAGGTATGAATAAACAAGTACTAACCTTAATCAAGTGATCAAGTGATTTAATCTTTTCTTAAAACTCACCTTTTATTACGTGTGACAAGTTTTTAATTAAACTTTCTTTTTAAGAAAATGTTTTATTAAATTAAATATTTGAAAATTTGAAAATGGCATATTTTTTTTTGATTTGGAATATTCTTTCTGGATATTTTATAATCAGATAAGACCTCCACCACTAAAGGACAAAAAGGGAGCAAAGTATACTCCGGCGGTTCCCTAGTGCCTAGGCGGTTCATTATCGATACGGTACCGCCGGCTGAGATAAGGAACCGCGGGCAGATATAGCCGTTGGCCCTTTGTCCTATAAATAGTGGACCTTTCTCAGATTTTCTCTTCACCTCTTTTGCACATAAATTTCCAGATTCAAACATACTTCTTAAATCACTCAAATCCTTGATCATTTGATTGATTACTACTTGTTTAGAAGTGAATATATCCCATCCATCCCTTCCTCTTCAAGTGCAAAGAGAAGAACACTATCCTTGTGAAGTGTTGAGTCCACCACCAAAAATCCTTTGAAGATCAAATCTTATACATTTTTTGTTGTGTCATAGTTGTGAAGATCCAAGTAGTTGTGTCTATTTGGAAGGTGTGTATGTACTAAGTATAGTTGTGTAGATTGGTCCTAGCTACGATTAGGGCTCGACTTTTAGCTTAGAGTCGGAAATTGGTTGAGCAACGTGTACGATTTTCTCCACAATAAGGAGCTTGTTGTGTAGTGAACTCTCGAGTAAGGAGTACTCGAGGAGTGGAGTAGGAACAAGGAGTGAGCTTCGTTGCCGAACCACTATAAATCCTCGGTGTTTGGTTTGATCTTTCTTTACCCTTAACTCTTTACATTCTTTATTCGTTGTGCATATATATTAGTTAGTATTAGTTTAGTTACACTATCATTGTTCATATTGTGCATAAGAAGATTTCACATATTTCCTTATGTCTAAGTTTTTGAGAAAAATGATTTTTTGAAAACCATCATTTAACAAGTAAATATAAGAAACTATTCAACCCCCCCCCCCCCCCCCCTTCTAGTTTCTACATATTCATTCAAAAAAAATTTCATACAAGTTATTATCATCCCTTTCATTAACAACAACATCGTCATTGATGTCATCACCAAAAACAACAACAACACCAATTCAAGCTTTAAATTTTCAGATCTGCGATCCATACAAGTTATTATCGATGAAGGGTTATGTGTGATATTTATAGATCTTATTTCTCATTTAAGATCTTCGAGAAACAATTTACAAGTGGTTATGGTTTTCTTTAAGATCTTCGATGGAGGATTATGAATGGTTATCAATGAAGGGTTTTGTTATGCTTTGTTGTTAGCGGGGTTGGTGGTCGGCGGTGATTGGAACAGTTGTTGAAGGTGTGGTTGCAACCGTTGCTAAGGATGATGATGGTAGTTATGATGTTGTGAAAAGTCTGTTTATAAATAAATTTAGGAAACAAATACAAGTATAATGAATTTTAATATTAAAGAAACAAGTGTATACTGTAGCAATGATCTACCTGGCTCCCTATTGGCAATTAAAAAAATGTTTAGAAAATTTAAAAAACAAAAGTGACTTGCTACCTGCTGTGAAGGTAAAATGGTACACTTCTAATACAATAAAAAAAAGTTTAATAGCCATAGTTGCAAATTTTTTTGTTCGTTACATATAAAAGGATTTCGTGACAAGTATAATACATTAACGTGCCATTAGCCCAAAAAGAAATGCTCATTTAGTGTTATACAGAGTTTGCGTTTTTTGGATGTAATTACTAAATTTTACGGTAATAGTTTCTTCGATTCAATTCGGAAAACAAGGACATAAATGACTAACTTAAGAGAAAAAGGTGTCATGGAGAGGCTTTGGTTTTCCCTTTTGTCCCCACAGCTGACACATCAGTGTCACATCAGCACGAAACAACTAACCAAAATACCCCTTCGTTCATGGAGAGTCCTTGGTGTTTGGTTTGATCTTTCTTTACCCTTAACTCTTTACATTCTTTATTCTTTGTGCATATATATTAGTTAGTATTAGTTTAGTTACACTATCATTTTTCATATTGTGCATAAGAAGATTTCACATATTTCCTTAAGTCTAAGTTTTTGAGAAAAATGATTTTTTGAAAACCATCATTTAACAAGTAAATATAAGAAACTATTCAACCCCCCCCCCCCCCCCTTCTAGTTTCTACATATTAATTCAAAAAAAAATCATACAAGTTATTATCATCCCTTTCATTAACAACAACATCGTCATTGATGTCATCACCAAAAACAACAACAACACCAATTCAAGCTTTAAATTTTCAGATCTGCGATCCATACAAGTTATTATCGATGAAAGGTTATGTGTGATATTTATAGATCTTATTTCTCATTTAAGATCTTCGAGAAACAATTTACAAGTGGTCATGGTTTTCTTTAAGATCTTCGATGGAGGATTACGAATGGTTATCAATGAAGGGTTTTGTTATGCTTTGTTGTTAGCGGGGTTGGTGGTCGGCGGTGATTGGAATAGTTGTTGAAGGTGTGGTTGCAACCGTTGCTAAGGATGATGATGGTAGTTGATGATGTTGTGAAAAGTCTGTTTATAAATAAATTTAGGAAACAAATACAAGTAATAAAGATAATGAATTTTAATATTAAAGAAACAAGTGTATACTGTAGCAGTGATCTACCTGGCTCCCTATTGGCAATTAAAAAAATGTTTAGAAAAATTAAAAAACAAAAGTGACTTGCTACCTGCTGTGAAGGTAAAATGATACACTTCTAATACAATAAACAAAGTTTAATAGCCATAGTTGCAAATTTTTTTGTTCGTTACATATAAAAGGATTTCGTGACAAGTATAATACATTATCGTGCCATTAGCCCAAAAAGAAATGCTCATTTAGTGTTATACGGAGTTTGCGTTTTTTGGATGTAATTACTAAATTTTACGGTAATAATTTCTTCGATTCAATTCGGAAAACAAGGACATAATTGACTAACTTAAGAGACAAAGGTGTCATGGAGAGGCTTTAGTTTTCCCTTTTGTCTCCACAGCTGACACATCAGTGTCACATCAGCACGAAACAACTAACCAAAATACCCCTTCACTCATGGAGAGGAGAGCTAACCCTTCTCCACTTTGGCCCCACCACTATCTTTTATTTTTTCTTTTTTTAATTTTCACACAAATTAAAATTCATTTCATTCTAATTAAAATGACAAATACTAAAATAAAAAATACAAATACTAAAATAAAAATTACAAATACGGAATTTAAAATACGATAAAGTAAAAAACGATACCATACAAGTTCGACGTAATTTAATTGGTTCTGGGATCCGAATCAGATGAGTCCGATGGAATATTCAAATACCTCAAGAAGCATTTTACGGCCTTTTCTTTCTTGATTTGCTTCTCCAAATCTTTTTCGGCCCTTGCTTCTTCTGCTAATGTTTCTCGTAATGCTTCTTCATCAAGTCGCAGTTGAAGTTCTTGCTCCTCAGTAACACGAAACTCAGCAGGTGCCTCATATTCTTCAACAGGGATGTCTGATTCATCAAGTAGACCATCAATAGTAGGAACTGATGATCCATCCACCAGGTTTGGGTAAGGTTGTGGGGGGGGGGGGGGGATTGAGTCATGTACTTTGGATTTATCAAAGCCACCAGATTCTAATCTATTGAAAGTGATCTTTTTGCCAGACTTCTTGTAGAATATGTGTAAAA
Organism: Glebionis coronaria; assembly: GCA_025667525.1. Lineage (NCBI taxonomy): Eukaryota > Viridiplantae > Streptophyta > Magnoliopsida > Asterales > Asteraceae > Glebionis > Glebionis coronaria. The sequence goes on along the minus strand of JANFOE010000793.1, from coordinate 200,504 downwards.
CCCGCATTAAAATACCATGAACAGTAAATACATGAAAATATGATAAAATTTAAACTTTCCATTTATAATATATTTCATGTGTCACGATATTAAATAACATGTACGTACGTATATATTATAAATGTGTTTACGATCACGATAAATAAATTCACGATAAATAAAACACGAACATGTACGACATATAATTTAACGGGGAAAAACTTCGGTTTTGTCCTTGGGCCTTAAGGGTTTCGCGACTAAGAGAGCAAAAGAAAGGGAGTGGGCCTTTTGGTCCATGACCCATGACCCATTATAACCAAATAATAAGAAAAACACAGGAATGGTTTTATCAAAAGTAGGTTACAGAAAAATCAAGAAAGCTTTACCTCCTCTTTCTTCTTGCCTCCGGCCATATTGATCACCAAGGGGTGTTCGGGACGATTTCTGCTATTTGATTTTTGTGTGTACGTGTTCGTGATCATAACCTTTCTCTTCCACGTGTTCGGTATAATCAAACCCTTTTTTCTTTTTAATTCTTTTAATGAATTCATGATATTATTTTAATTAATCTTAAAAACAAACAAGGAAAAACATGTGGGATTAATTAAAAATCATGAACTAAGGGGTGGTTGGTGTTGCTTGTTCGACCGAGACCCAAACCGAGAGCAATGAATCTCTTGGTGGTGTTTGTTTTGCCCAGCCGAGACCTTAAGGTCTCGATGTGGGGTGGTTTGGCTCGGACGCAGGCGAAGGGAACCCCGACCGCGAGTCGGGGTGGGTGTTTTGTTTGGTTTCGAGGCTAACCGATACCATTAGGGCCTCAGTGTGGCTCGGTATAACAAGAACAATGGGAACCAGTGGTGAACCGGTGTGAACTGGGCTCGGGCAGTGGCTAACCGGGCTCGGCATTGGGTAAAATGGCTCGGACAGTGGCAACCGGCTAGGCCGGGTAGCCACTGTCAAGGGTGTTTGTCTCGGCTTATTAATAAACACGGGTGAGGGCTCGGGCTAAATTTTAAAACACGGGTTCGGGTTCGGGAAAGTGTTAAAATTAGAAAAATATATTTAATTAAATTATTTTCTAGACTATTTAATTAAATTAAATGCATGACTTAGGTTTAAATATTAAATTAATATTTCATGTATAACCTAAGTATTTTACGTAGCTTAATTTAATTAAAACATGTATTTTAATTAAATTCTTATAATGTATAGTTTAATCATTAACCAAGTTATTTAATTAATAAGCTATAATACTTGAATCATGACTTGTATTTTACTAATTATACTTTACTTGAAATTAATAATCCAGCTTATTTCTAATTATGGAAACTTATTATTTTTGGAAACTTTCTATTTTTAGAAACTTAATATATATGGAAACCTGCTATTTTTAGAAAGTTACTTAGTATTACAGTACAAGTACTATAATACCATACTACATGAACAATAAATAACAGAATACAAGAATAACTACAGTTAACACTTTGAACAGTTAAAAACATGACTGAACATGAATAATAAACTAAGAACACACAGAACCAGTAAAACACATGTAATCCAGACAACTCATACATGTCCCTATTCTTATGTAGTATTATCCGTCAAGGCGGAGTACGTTCTTCAGCGTTTCCGTTAGCTTCTACTGGACATAAGGTACAGATTTCCCGTCCTTCAGTATGGACAATCTCTTCCTTTATTAGTATTTTATGCAGCCAACTGTTTTCCCCAATAGTTACATATTTAAATGCTTATGTTTTATTAGTTACCTTAGCCATATACATGCATGCTAGTTTCACCTAGTTATGGAGGTACCATAACCATAACACTAGAGGCACTAGTATTATGACTTCACCACGGCGGAGTGATAGCTCGTGGCGTCCCTTTCAGTTATTTGGCCTTTATTATTATTTATTATCATGTGGGGCGTATGTGTGCATCCTAGTTACAGTGTCAGTCAGGATTCCATGGTGAATGTGGTGTGTGACTTGCATCCTTCACAAGGAGTTGATCCCTCCTACCCATTACCATATTAATTAGAGGCATCCCCTCTAATTGCATGACGAGGTCACCCCTCCAAGTATTCATGCACGTTGTTGACCTCATGACATATATCGACTTTTGGTATATAAAACTAATACAGATTTTCATAAGTAAACATAAGCTATGTTTTCAGAATTAAAACGAGTAAACATGTTATACGTCTAGGTTTCCCAGGACTTATTAATTTCCGTTGCCTTTCATGCCTTATATGTTCTTTTAGGCTTTCATTACTCTATGTTTCCATGTTTTATTGTATATCTGTGCACTGGGCGTTATGCTCAGCCGTTTTCCATTTCCATGTTCCCAAACGGCAGGTACCCAAGGTCGCAAGTAGGATCTCAAGAGTATGTGCATTCGGATGGAAGCTATCCAGCCTTCTATATCTTATGCATTTATCATACTTTGACTTACTTTATTTTATGTTGGACATTGTTTAGTCCTTCTCCTATTCGGTACTTATATGTGCTTGTGTTGAGTTACTTAGACTACCGATGTTTGTTTCTGATATTTCTATTTATGGTCATGAATGTTTAGACATTTACCTTGCATGCTTTGATGACACGCCATATATTACTGTGATATTCTATTTTAACAAATTGGGTGTTACAATTATGGTATCAGAGCCAAGGTTTCGACCTGTAGCTCTGTAAAACATGACCTGTGACTTACGGGTAGTCACCAGCGTCTTCTTAGAACTGACAGTTGGTTTTCATGCATTCATTTCATTTTCATTTCATGTATTCATTTCATGCATTTCATCTCATTTTCGCAGGAATTTTGACTAAGTAATGGTTGGTACAGGACTGACCCTATTTAGTCGCATGTGCTTTTATCGAAACTTTTGTTCGTTTAGTGGACCGACCCATAGGCGTCCACACTTGCCCTTTTGTTTTGTGAACCGACCCATAGGCGTTCACTCATGGACATATCATCATATTTAATTTACCAGAGACCCCGTTCGTTTGAGCAGACTGACAGCCCCAACGAGGCTGAAGCTTGGATTTCTCACGTCGAGAAGATATTTGATGCGATGGGTTGTGACGACGTTTTCAAGGCAAGACTGGCTTGCTATAAGTTTGAAGGTGATGTGTTGCCACTAGTACAAAAAAGTCCATGGAGAGTGGTTCAAAAAGGCAATGGAGACTGGTTTTGTAGGACGTCTCTATGTGGAGGATCTCCTTGCTCGAAACATAAAGAGACTGGTTTTTAAACCAGACTCTATTAAAAGAATCAACACTGGTTATCTTCATAAAAACAACTCTCTTTAGAGATTGGTCTCCATACTAATCTCCAGAAAGTAGTCTTTTTAAGAGCATCTAACCAGTCTTTTTATGGAGTAAAAAAATGTGTTTTTTTTAAAACCAGTCTCTTTTTAATTATTTTTTTAAAAACAATTGAGAATTTTCATTAAATTCCAAATTTTACAAATTTAACCCTCTACAATGAAATAATATAAATACAAGAATTCTATAAAAAAACTAAATTAAAGGACTTGAATTGTCATAAACAACAAATGTATGTAAATAAAGTCAACTTTATTAATTGGAAGGATTAAAATTGTCAAATACATATTTCAATCAAATTTGTTTTATTAACTTGTCGCCACAATGTAAACCAAGCTCCAACAATCGCGTTCAACTCTTTCTTATCCAACGGACGCTTGTTATTCCACGGTACCTACAAGTAATTTAATCAAATTAACACAATAAGATAGATAAAAGCAACATGCAAATTAGACCAACGAACGGAATTAAAAGCTAACACAACTACTATAGCTTATTGATACTAAATTTTATCTTAAACTAACCGCAAGAGCTTATTAAAATCTATCCTAGAAACTAGCTACTAAAGCTGTCTTAAACTAATGTGCAGACCAAAAAAAGAGCAAATGATTATTGCAGAGGTTATAAGAACTAAAGTAGCTTGATCAGCTTCACTCATATTACCACAACTAACTCATTCTTAGGCACAAGAACTCATGATAAGCTGGGATTCCAAAATAAGCACTCAATTCAAACACCTATAAGATGATTCACAGTTTCTCAACTGATCTTTCGCTAAACTAATATTTCCATTTGAAATCAGCTCTTTATCCAACTATTAAAAACTAATCAAATTTCATCAACTCATTAACTGTATGCACAAGCCTAAGGGACCTGTATGAAAATATATGTAAATTTTTTAAAACAAAAATGGTTTATATCGTAAACATGCTTTTTTAAAGAAAAAACAGAATGCAAAGCTATTTAATAAGTACTTAAAATTTTCAGTGAATTTTGGTTATGCTATTTGAGCAAAAACTCAGTTATTCAGTTCATCAAGTAAAATCCACACTCCCAATTGTTCAATTGATGATTTACAACATTTTCCACCTCAAACTACACAAACAAACTAGAAAGAAAAATTAAGTAGTGTTTGTGTTGATACCTGCATACGCTGACCACTTTCATCTTTTCTAGTAAAACTCAGACAAGTTTTTTCGACATCAGATACCATTTCCAGATTCACCTATTTCAAAATCAATATATTTTGAAGTCAGTAACATGGTAAGAAGACATGCATATGATTGTGTGGGCACTTGGATGAGCTGTATAAAATTAGATTTTAAACAAATGATCTGCTTTTTGATGTTGTATTTATCAGATAAAATCAGTTGCATGATTTTTTGAAAAGTGACCCAAAACCTGACCCGATTAGTAATCGGGTTTTTGCGTTCGGGTGATAATCGGGCTGGTTATATCGGGTCGAGTGATTCGGGTTATCAGGAATAAACTTCAACAAGGCTAAAACAATTTCATACAAAGTTTGGAGCATTTAAACTTTTGTATGATCATCTTACGAGATGTTTGTATAACAGAATCTATATGTTGATCCCATGCCTGTACTAATGTAAGGAATAAAAGGTACTATCAGATGCATTATGTCTAAATACAAAATATCAACGTAAAACACTACTACTACTACTTGATTAATTAAAAGAGCTACAAGGTTTTGTTTATTGATCATTATCTGCAGATAGGAAACAAATGATCATTTAAGTCAGATGAAAACATACACTTATTCATGCATGTCTTTAATCATGTGGGATTTGTTAATTAGTAAGTATAATATATTAGTATTTGTTAATATTTAATACTCTGCTCCTTATCAAATGCATGTCAATTTTTGGGGCATTATGGGGTTAACCCGATAAAATTAATTATTTAACTCGAACCTGACCGTGTAACAATGTCAGATTATCGGGTTCGGTTCAATACAAACCGATAAGACTTTTTTTGACGCGATTTAACCCAGCTTGATAAGCTTTATTGGGTTTGGACTTTGGATTTAGGTTCTAGTCGGGTCAACGGCCCTATTGACACCCCAAAGTCTGACTAATCTGATAATATAATAAACTTAAAATAATCAAAGAGTACATTCTCCTATATTTCTCAACAATTTTGTTTTGGAAGAAACAGGAATAATGAAGCATATTTGTATTTGAATATTCTTTTCTTGATATTACTTGATATCAAGGTTTGCTACAATCATAAATTATCATTTGTGAAAGATCTCCACAAGATCATATTAAAAGGAATAAGCAAGTAATCTAAGTTTCCCTCTGAAAATCAAAGTACAATTCTCCAAAATATGATTATTGACCCATATCATTTTTAAAGTAAAGATAAGAAGACAAGCAGCTTGAAAAAGCATATCCAAACACCCCTAAATGTTGAACAAGAAAAGGTCACATACGTCATATAGATGAGAATGTATCTCGTCCATATACCTTTCACTACCATAACTAAAAATACAAAACAAAACAAAAATCCATTATCATAAGAACCAGAATCTATGCATAAAGTGATGGGAACTCGTACTTACAGTTGTTAATCTTTAAAGTCGTACACTTGGAAATATGTCCTCCTGGATCCAAGCCGCATAGTACCAATCGTATGCGTTTTTGAACCCCGTTGACTCAATATTATTAGTAAATCATAGATGCTAACTAGGAAGGGTTTTAAGAAATTTAAACTTTGTAGACAACCTCGGGCATCGATATAACACAAGGGCTCTTAGTGTTTGGATCAAACTGAGTGCTATTTGCATAGATAGGTTGTGGTTGATTTGCAAACATTAAAAACTCGTAGGAATTGTTGAATATCTTGTTATTGGTTTTACGGATGGTGGTGGATTCATTGGTTAAGGTTTTGATTTGGAGTTGCGGTTTTACTCAGGGGATTACAATGAGATCTCAGATCGAAAAAAGGGTTTTTCTCTTTCATGAGATGTGATTATGTTGTAGATGGAGATTTTTTTGGAAAATCTTTTTTTCAGTGAAATATATTGTTCCAAAATCGATGGTTGAGACGGAAATTTTGGGAAATCTTTGACCATATTTTATTTTTATTTGGTTGAGAGGGAAATTTTAAAATTTTGAGGTTTTTATGAAGCGGGTTTTAATTTCACAATCTATAGCGAGTAGGGGTGTGATTCGGGTTGACCTGGTCGGGTTCGGGTCAACTCGGGTCGGGTCAAGAGTAAATATATATAACCCGAACCCGTGCCTAATTAGAACTCGGGTCAATTCGGGTCAATCCGAATTGACCCGAATACATTTTTGGACCTGAGTGACCCGACCCGAATATGATTATTCGGGTTCGGGTTCGGGTTCGGGTCGGGTTCGGGTCGGGTGTAACTTTTATAACCAGTCTTTATTTATCTAATGCATATAATGTTTATCATATAAACTGGTATTTTTATAACCAGTCTTTATTAAGGGGTTTTTATAGGCTTTTTTGTAGTAGTGATAGTACGTACATATGCCGGTTCATATATAAGTTTTACACAAGTTATGATTCTTAATTTTTTATGTATTAATGGTCCTTATACTTTAATCACATATATACTTTATAAAGTCTAAAAACGTAATATGTTATAAAAACAAGTATGTACCGTTTAGTCCTTATGATTCTAAGTTTAAAAAAAATTAACCACAATCTATTAAAATAAAACAAGACTGGTTTTTAAAAAATCAATGTCTTAAAATGTGTAAAAACACAGTTTTTTTTTATAAAAAATAGTGTCCATAAAACAAACACATAGAGACATGTTGTTACGTAAAAACCAGTGTCTTTACTTTTATAAAAAAAACTGGTTGCATCTTAAAAACCGGTTTCTTTAGAATTCACATTATGGAGACTGGTTTTTTTCAAGAAAACTAGTTTCCATGCATTCCTTTCCCATCATTTTTGGTCATAGAGACATGTTTTTTCATAACCAGTCTTTTTAAGGAGGTCTCTTTAGCATTTTGTGTAGTAGTGTGCAATGGTGGAAGTCTGTCAAGCAGTCCAATGGTGGTGATAATTGGGTTGCACTATTGACTTGGGACCAGTTTAAGGAGCTCTTCTTTAATCAGTATTTCTCGCATGTTGAGCAGGAGAAGCTTAAGAGGGATTATCATAATATCCGACAGGTTGCTAGGGAGAACAACAACGAATTCATGCAGAGGTTTCTCCATTTGGCTGGTTTCTTGGGTGCAGCAACTGGTACTACTGAGGAGCAAGCTGAGAAGTTTCGTTGGGCTCTTCGCACTTTGGTTACCAGTAGTTTGGTTTGTGCTACGTTTACTACGGTGGCATAGGTGGCCGATTCAGCCCGAAAGCTTGAGATGCTTCAAGAACGAGAGGAGTTTGGTGATGATCGCTCAGTGAAGAGGTATCTTCAATCACCAATTATAAACCATTCATTTCTTTCAGTATTTTCATTTTCATAGCATCCTCTGTTCAACTTTACATTTCAGACAGAAGACTGACGACCGTAAGCCTGCGGCCGCTCAACAGGAAGCATCTAAGGGAAACGGTCACACCAACGACCGTTCAGGTTCTGATAGGCGTGGTGGTAATGATAATTACCGTAACAATGCCAATAATTCGAACAACTGAAGGTCCCTACACTTACATTCTTTCATGTTAAACTATCTTATGTTATGATTTTCTAACACTCCAACGACTCGTATTCAGGAACAACAACAACGGTAGGGATCAGGACCGTAGAGGTTCGTAGCCTAATCATTCTACTTCATCTGGTAAATATTAAACCTGAATCATGCTTATGTTCCATGATCATGTCTCATGCATGTAATCCTGAAACAGGCTCTCAGCTAGCTAGGACGCCTGCTGGAGGATTCATGCATCCTATCTGCCCTACTTGTTCGCGTAGACATTTTGGTGTTTGTCGCTGAGGTACTGGTGGTTGTTTCAAGTGTGGCCAAGAAGGCCATCAGCAGAATGATTGTCTCCAAGGTGAGATAGAAGGCACCTCTAGACATGCCGACTCCAAACCACCTCCTACTTCTGGTACGTGTTCACTACTACTAGAGATCAGGCGAACAAGACTTCAGGTACCATCACTGGGAATCTCTTTATAAATGGTATGGCAGCATGCATTCTGTTTGATACTGGAGCGAGTCATTCAGTCATATCCACTACTTTTGTTGTACGTGTTAGGATTTCCCCTATGCCCTTAGATAATGCCTTAAGCATTTCCACGCCACTTAGGGACTCTGTACGAATCACCCAGGTGTACAGAGATCTTCCCCTTAAATTTGATGATAAAATCCATAGAGTTGACGTACTTCTTTTGGACATGTGCAATTTTGATTTGATATTGGACATGGACTGGTTATCCAAACACCAAGGTGAGATAGAAGGCACCTCTAGACATGCCGACTCCAAACCACCTCATACTTCTGGTATGTGTTCACTACTACTAGAAATCAGGCGAACAAGACTTCAGGTACCATCACTAGGAATCTCTTTATGAATGGTTTGGCATCATGCGTTCTGTTTGATATTGGAGCGACTCATTCAGTCATATCCAATACTTTTGTTGTACGTGTTAGGATTTCCCCTATGCCCTTAGATAATGCCTTAAGCATTTCCACGCCACTTAGGGACTCTGTACGAATCACCCAGGTGTACAGAGATCTTCCCCTAAAATTTGATGATCAAATCCGCAAAGTTGACGTACTTCCTTTGCACATGTGCGATTTTGATTTGATATTGGGCCTGGAATGGTTATCCAAACACCAAGGTAAGATAGAAGGCACCTATAGACATGCCGAATCCAAACCACCTCCTACTTCTGGTCCGTGTTCACTACTACTAGAGATCAGGCGAACAAGACTTCAGGTACCATCACTAGAAATCTATTTATGAATGGTTTGGCAGCATGCGTTCTGTTTGATACTGGAGCAACTCATTCAGTCATGTCCACTACTTTTGCTGTACGTGTTAGGATTTACCCTATGACCTTAGATAATGCCTTAAGCATTTCCACGCCACTTAGGAACTCTATACGAATCACCCAGGTGTACATATATCTTCCCCTAAAATTTGATGATAAAATCCGCAGAGTTGACGTACTTCCTTTGGACATGTGCGATTTTGATTTGATATTGGGCATGGACTGGTTATCCAAACACCAGGCTACGATTGATTGCCACACTTATCGAGTTATCTTCGGTGATGTTAAATCCCCAGAGTACATACACCATGGCTTTCTGCTAGGGAGGTCGATACAAATTATTTCATCCATGGAGGCGCGTGCATTTCTAACACACGGATGTCAGGGCTTTATTGTCAATATTCATGACATTACTGTCGAGTATCCATCGATCATAGATCAACCTATTGTGTCAGAATTTCCTGATGAACTTTCGGGCATACCACCTGTTCGTGAAGTCGAGTTTGGAATTGAGCTCAATCCAGGTGCAGAGTCAATTTCCAAGGCTCCTTATCGCATGGCTCCTATTGAGCTTAAAGAATAAAAAGATCAGGTGTAGGATATTCTAGAGCGATGTTTTATCCGTTCTAGTGCATCACCATGGGGTGCACTGATACTTTCGTGAAGAAGGAAAGACGACAGCATGCGTTTGTGTATAGACTATCGTGGCTGAACAAGATCACGATCAGGAATCGTTATCCTTTGCCATAAATTGATGACCTTTTCGATCAACTTCTGGGCACCAAGTATTTCTCCAAGATCGATCTGAGGTCCGGCTACCATTAGTTACGGGTTAAAGAGCAGGATATCTCTAAGACTGCTTTCCATACACGTTATGGGCACGATTCGTAGTCATGCCGTTCAGACTCAGAAATGCTCCAGTAGTCTTAATGGATTTGATGAACCGTGTCTTCCATGAGTTTCTGGACAAGTTTGTCATCATTTTCATTGATGACATCCTGATTTTCTCCAAATCCAAGGAGGAACATGAGGAACACCTTCGTACAGTCTTTTAGATTCCTCGTCAGAAGCAGTTGTATGCCAAGTTCTCCAAGTGTGAGTTCTGGTTAAGCAAGGTGGCATTTCTGGGCCGTATTGTATCTGTAGAGGGGATCACCATGGATCCTACAAAGGTTGAAGCTATCACCAAATGGCCGAGATCTACATCTGCAACAGAGGTCAGAAGTTTTCTGGGTTTAGCTGGCTACTACCGTAGGTTTGTAGAGAACTTTTCACGACTAGCGTTACCTTTGACAAAGCTGATGAGGAAAAGAGAGAAATTTTTCTGGACTGAGGAAAGAGAGAGGAGCTTTGAAGACCTTAAGCAGAAGTTAGTGACTGCACCGATTCTTACTCTCCCATCTGGTACATGTGGATTTTAGATCTATAGTGACGCTTTAGGAAAGGGTCTAGGCTGCATTCTCATGCAACATGGGAAGGTTATTGCATACACATCACGGCAGCTGAAACCTTATGAAGAAAACTATCCTACTCATGATTTGGAGCTTGCAGCAGTTGTTTTCGCATTAAAGATCTGGAGGCATTACTTGTATGGTGAATCATGTGACATCTTCACAGATCACAAGATTCTCAATTACATCTTCACCCAGAAGGAACTCAATATGAGACAGAGAAGATGGTTAGAGCTACTAAAGGATTACGACACCAACATTCAGTACCATCCTGGTAAGGCGAATGTGGTGGAAGATGCTCTAAGCAGAAGGTCGGGTATGATTGTTGGCATCTAGATTGCAAAAGAGATCATCCGTGACCTAGAGATGACTGATATTGAGTTTAGTCTATGAGGACAACATGGTTACTGGGCGAATCTTAGGATGGAACCAGACTTACATTCTAGGATCAAGGAAGCTCAGAAGGACGACGGTGAGATTTGGGCTATCATTGAGAACCTTGATCAGCAGACGGAGTTTCGTGTGGACAATGATGGTATCTTATGGCATGGCACTAAACTAGTGGTTCCTGATGACCCTACACTCAGGGAAGCTGTGTTGACTGAAGCTCACAACTCTCAATTTACTATACATCTTGGTTCTACCAAGATGTACCATGACATCAAGCAGCATTTTTGGTGGAGTGGTATGAAGCAGGATGTTGCCGCCTTCGTTTCTAAATGCATGATTTGCCAATAGGTTAAGATCAAACACCAGAGAGCTAGTGGTTTACTGTAACCATTGGATATTCCAATGTGGAAGTGGGACAAAATCTCCATGGATTTTGTTACTGGTCTTCCTGTGACTCAGAGGAAAAATGATGATATTTGGGTTATTGTTGATAGATTGACTAAATCAGATTACTTTCTGCCGGTCCGCAAGGAGCATCCGGTCAGCAAATTGGCAGACACTTTTCAGAAGAAGATCATGAGACTACATGGTACTCCATCAGAAATCATCTCTGACAGAGATCCCCGTTTCACATCACGTTTCTGGCAGAGTCTGCAGAAAGCTTGGGGTACGAGACTTAAGCTCAACACTGCCTTTCATCCTTAGACCGACGGACAGTCGGAGCGTACCATTCAAAAATTAGAGGGATTGTTGCGGGCGTGTGCTCTAGAGTGGACATGAAGATGGGATGATTATATCTATCTAGTGGAGTTTACATACGACAATTGCTGGCACGCTAGCATCAAGTGTGCACCGTTTGAGATGTTGTATGGTAGGAAGTGTCGCGCCCCAATCTGCTGGGATCAGGTGGGCGAGCGACTATTGAAGGTCCAAAGATGATTGAGGTGACCAATGAGAAGGTCGTTGTTGCTAAGGCGAAGATTCAGGAAGCTCGTGCCTGCCAGAAGAGCTATGCTGATAAACGTCGTAGGGATGTATCTTTCAACGTAGGTGATCACGTTTTCCTCAAGGTATCACCTACACGAGGAGTTAAACATTTTAGAATCAGAGGGAAGCTCAGTCCTCGCTTCATCGGACAGTTCAACATCATAGAACGCATTGGTGAAGTGTCATATCGTTTAGCGTTACCGCCTCAGCTATCACACGTTCACAACGTGTTCCATGTGTCCTTACTCAGAGGATACAACTATCATCTAGTTCATGTTGTTCAGTATCCGCTTGATCAAATTCGAGAGGATTTTTCTTATGTCGAGGAACCCGAGAGAGTTCTCGAGCGACAAGATCGTGTCATGCGAAGGAAGACGATCCCTTTCGTCAAAATTTTCTGGAGGGATCATCCTGAGCGGGAAGCCACTTGGGAGATGGACTGCGCCTTTTGGCCGATGACCCATTATAACTAAATAATAAGAAAAACCCAGGAAGGGTTTTATCAAAAGTAGGTTACAGACTAATCAAGAAAGCTTTGCCTCTTGCTTTCTTCTTTTCACCGGCCATATTGATCACCAAGGGGTGTTCGGGACGATTTTTGCTATTTGATTTTGTGTGTACGTGTTCGTGATCATAACCTTTCTCTTCCACGTGTTTGGTATAATTAACCCTTTTTCTTTTTAATTCTTTTAATGAATTCATGATATCATTTTAATTAATCGTAAAAACAAACAAGGAAAAACATGTGGGATTAATTAAAATAATGAACTAAGGGGTGGTTGGTGTTGCTTGTTCGGCCGAGACCCAAACCGAGAGCAATGAAGCTCTCGGTGGTGTTTTTTTACCCAGCCGAGACCTTAAGGTCTCGGTGTGGGGTGGTTTGGCTCGGATGCAGGTGAAGGGAACCCCGACCGCGAGTCGAGGTGGGTGTTTTGTTTGGTTTCGAGGCTAACCGAGACCACTAGGGTCTCGGTGTGGCTCGGTATAACAAGAACCGTGGGAACCGGTATGAACCAGTGGTGAACTGGTGTGAACCGGGCTTGGGCAGTGGCTAGCCGGGCTCGACAGTGGGTAAAATGGCTCGGTAAGTGGCAACCGGCTAGGCCGGGTAGCCATTGTCAAGGGTGTTTGTCTCGTCTTATTTATAAACACGGGTGCGGGCTCGGGCTAAATTTTAAATCACGGGTTCGGGTTCAGGAAAGTGTTAAAATCATAAAAATATATTTTATTAAATTATTTTCTAGACTATTTAATTTACTTAAATGCATGACTTAGGTTTAAATATTAAATTAATATTTCATGTATAACCTAAGTATTTTACGTAGCTTAATTTAATTAAAATATGTATTTTAATTAAATTCTTATAATGTATAGTTTAATTAATTAACCAAGTTATTTAATTAATAAGCTATAATACTTGAACCATGACTTGTATTTTACTAATTATACTTTACTTGACATTAATAATCCAGCTTATTTCTAGTTATGGAAACTTACTATTTTGGAAACTTTCTATTTTTAGAAACTTCCTATTTAAGAAAACCTGCTAGTTTTAGAAAGTTACTTTGTATTACAATACAAGTATTATAATACCATACTACATGAACAATAAATAACATAATACAAGAATAACTACAGTTAACACTTTAAACAGTTAAAAACATGACTGAACATGAATAATAAACTAAGAACACACAAAACCAGTAAAACACATGTAATTCAGACAACTCATACATGTCCCTATTCTTATGTAGTATTATCCGTCAAGGCGGAGTAGGTCCTTCAGCGTTTCCGTTAGCTTCTACTAGACATAAGGTACGGATTTCCGTTCCTTCAATAAGGACAATCTCTTCCTTTATTAGGATTTCCCGTATGCAGCCAACTGTTTTTCCCAGTAGTTACAGATTTAAATGCTTATGTTTTATTAGTTACCTTAGCCATATATATGCATGCCAGTTTCACCTAGTTATGGAGGTACCATAACCATAACACTAGAGGCACTAGTGTTATGACTTCACCACAGCGGAGTGATAGCTCTTGGCGTCCCTTTTAGTTATTTGGCATTTATTATTATTTATTATCACGTAGGGCGTATGTGTGCATCCTAGTTACACTGTCAGTCAGGATTCCATGGTGAATATGGTGTGTGCCTTGCATCCTTCACAAGGAGTTGATCCCTCATACCCATTACCATATTAATTAGAGGCATCCCCTCTAACTGCATGACGAGGTCACCCCTCCAAGTATTCATGCACGTTGTTGACCTCATGACATATTTTGACTTTTGGTATATTAAACTAATACAGATTTTCATAAGTAAACATAAGCTATGTTTTCAGAATTAAAACGATATGTTATACGTCTAGGTTTCCCAAGACTTATTCATTTTCGCTTCCTTTCATGCCTTATATGTTCTTTTATGCTTTCATTACTCTAAGTTTCCATGCTTTATTGTATATCTGTGCACTGGGCGTTATGCTCAGTCGTTTTCCATTTCCATGTTCCCAAACGGCAGGTAACCAAGGTCGCAAGTAGGATCTCAAGAGTATGTGCATTCGGATGGAAGCTATCCAGCCTTCTATATCTTATGCATTTACCATACTTTGACTTACTTTATTTCTTGTTGGACATTGTTTAGTCCTTTTCCTTTTCAGCACTTATATGTGCTTGTGTTGGGAGACTACCGATGTTTGTTTCCTGTATTTCTATTTATGGTCATGAATGTTTAGACATTTACCTTGCATGATTTGATGACACGCCATATATTATTGTGATATTCCATTTTAACAAATGGGGTTTTACAATTATGCTATCAGAGCCAAGGCTTCGACCTGTAGCTCTGTAAAACATGACCTGTGACTTACGGGTAGTTACCAGCGTCTTCCTAGAACTGACAGTTGGTTTTCATGCATTCATTTCATTTTCATTTCATGTATTCATTTCATGCATTTCATCTCATTGTCGCAGGAATTTTGACTAAGTAATGGTTGGTACTGGCCCTATTTAGTCGCATGTGCTTTTATCGAAACTTTTGTTCGTTTAGTGGACCGACCCATAGGCGTCCACACTTGCCCTTTTGTTTTGTGAACAGACCCATAGGCATTCACTCATGGACATATCATCGTATTTAATTTACCATGCATTTTAAAACTGTTTTATGCATCATAAATAAATTCATGTTTTATACACTGTTCATGCATTTTCTATTCATGTCATATTTTATCAGACTTATTATTCATGTTGCATTTTGTTTTAAACTGTCAGATGGTAAACACACGCAATGCTCAAGAATTGACTGCAACTGTCAATGCAGCTTTGCAAGCCATCCTTCCCCAACTTCACAATAAAATCAGGGACGAAGTTCATGATGAAATTCAAGCCCAGGGCGTTCAATTTGGCCCTCATCCTCAGAACAACAACAATCCTCCACCTCCACCGCCTGTTACCCTTATGACTTAGTTGGAGCGATTCAACAAACAGAGACCCCGTCCGTTTGAGCAGACTAACATCCCCTACGAGGCTGAAGCTTGGATTTCTCACATCGAGAAGATATTTGAGGCGATAGGCTGTGACGACGTTTTCAAGGCAAGACTGGCTTGCTATAAGTTTGAAGGTGATGTGCTGCAATGGTGGAAGTCTGTCAAGCAGTCCAATGGTGGTGATAATTGGGTTGCACTGTTGACTTGGGACTAGTTTAAGGAGCTCTTCTTTAATCAGTATTTCCAGCATGCTGAGCAGGAGAAGCTTAAGAGGGATTATCATAATATCCGACTGGTTGCTGGGGAGAACAACAATGAATTTATGTAGAGGTTTCTCCGTTTGGCTGGTTTCTTGGGTGCAGCAGCTGGTACTGCTGAGGAGCAAGATGAGAAGTTTCGTTGGGCTCTTCGCACTTCGGTTGCCAATAGTTTGGTTTGTGCTACGTTTATTACGCTAGCACAGGTGGCCGATGCAGCCCGAAATCTTGAGATGCTTCAAGAACGAGAGGAGTTTGGTGATGATCGCTCAGTGAAGAGGTATCTTCAATCACCAATTATAAACCATTCATTTCTTTCAGTATTTTCATTTTCATAGAATCCTCTGTTCAACTTTACATTTCAAACAGAAGACTAACGACCGTAAGCGTGCGACTGCTCAGCAGGAAGCATCTAAGGGAAACGGTCAGACTAACGACCGTTTTGGTTCTGATAGGCGTGGTGGTAATGATAATTACCGTTACAATGCCAATAATTCGAAACAGAAGGTCCCTACACGTACATTCTTTCATGTTAAACTATCTTATGTTATGATTTTCTAACACTCCAACGACTCGTATTCAGGAACAACAACAACGGTAGGGATCAGGACCGTAGAGGTTCACAGCCTAATCATTCTACTTCATCTGGTAAATATAAAACCTTCTATGTAATCATGCTTATGTCCCATGATCATGTCTCATGGATGTAATCCTGAAACAGGCTCTCAGCAAGCTAGGACGCCTGCTAGAGGATTCACGCATCCTATCTGCCCTACTTGTTCGCGTAGACATTCTGGTGTTTGTCGCTGAGGTACTGGTGGTTGTTTCAAGTGTGGCCAACAAAGCCATCAGCAGAAGGATTGTCACCAAGGTGAGATAGAAGGCACCTCTAGACATGCCGACTCCAAACCACCTCCTACTTCTGGTCCGTGTTCACTACTACTAGAGATCAGGCGAACAAGACTTCAGGTACCATCACTGGGAATCTCTTTATGAATGGTTTGGCAGCATGCATTCTGTTTGATACTAGAGCGACTCATTCAGTCATATCCACTACTTTTGATGTACGTGTTAGGATTTCCCCTATGCCCTTAGGTAATGCCTTAAGCATTTCCACGCCACTTAGGGACTCTGTACGAATCACCCAGGTGTACAGAGATCTTCCCCTAAAATTTGATGATAAAATCCGCAAAATTGACGTACTTCCTTTGGACATGTGCAATTTTGATTTGATATTGGGCATGGACTGGTTATCCAAACACCAAGGTGAGATAGAAGGCACCTCTAGACATGCCGACTCCAAACCACCTCCTACTTCTGGTCTGTATTCACTGCTACTAGAGATCAGGCGAACAAGACTTCAGGTACCATAACTGGGAATCACTTTATGAATGGTTTGGTAGCATGCGTTTTGTTTGATACTAGAGCGACTCATTCAGTCATATCCACTACTTTTGTTGTACATGTTAGGATTTCTCCTATGCCCTTAGATAATGCCTTAAGCATTTCCACGCCAGTTAGGGACTTTTTACGAATCACTCAGGTGTACAGAGATCTTCCCCTAAAATTTGATGATAAAATTCGCAAAGTTGACGTACTTCCTTTGGACATGTGCGATTTTGATTTGTTATTGGGCATGGACTGGTTATCCAAACATCAAGGTGAGATAGAAGGCACCTCTAGACATGCCGACTCCAAACCACCTCCTACTTCTGGTCCGTGTTCACTACTACTAGAGATCAGGCGAAAAAGACTTCAGGTACCATCACTAGGAATCTCTTTAAGAATGGTTTGGCAGCATGCATTCTGTTTAATACTGGAGCGACTCATTCAGTCATATCCACTACTTTTGTTGTACGTGTTAGGATTTCTCCTATGCCCTTAGATAATGCCTTAAGCATTTCCACGCCACTTAGGAACTCTGTACGAATCACCCAGGTGTATAGATATCTTCCCCTAAAATTTGATGATAAAATCCGCAGAGTTGACGTAGTTCCTTTGGACATGTGCGATTTTGATTTGATATTGGGCATGGACTGGTTATCCAAACACCAGGCTACGATAGATTTCCACACTTATCGAGTTATCTTCCGTGATGTTAAATCCCCAGAGTACATACACCAGGCTTTCTGCCAGGGAGGTCGGTACAAATTATTTCATCCATGGAGGCGCGTGAATTACTAACACACATCTGTCAGGGTTTTATAGCCAATATTCATGACATTACTGCCGAGTCTCCATCGATCCTAGATCAACCTATTGTGTCAGAATTTCCTGACGTATTTCCTGATGAACTTCCGGGCATACCACCTGTTCGTGAAGTCGAGTTTGGAATTGAGCTCATTCCAGGTGCAGAGTCAATTTCCAAGGCTCCTTATAGCATGGCTCCTATTGAGCTTAAAGAATAAAAAGATCAGCTGCAGGAAATTTTGGAGTGACGTTTTATCCGTTCTAGTGCATGGGGTGCACCGATACTTTTCGTGAAGAAGAAAGACGACAACATGCGTTTGTGTATAGACTATCGTGAGCTGAACAAGATCACGATCAGGTTTCGTTATCCTTTGCCGCGAATTGATGACCTTTTCGATCAACTTCTGGGCACCAAGTATTTCTCCAAGATCGATCTGAGGTCCGGCTACCATTAGTTACGGGTTAAAGAGCAAGATATCTCTAAGACTGCTTTCCGTACACGTTATGGGCACTACGAGTTCGTAGTCATGCCGTTCGGACTCATAAATGCTCCAGTAGTCTTCATGGGTTTGATGAACCGTGTCTTCCATGAGTTTCTGGACAAGTTCGTTATCATTTTTATTAATGACATCCTGATTTTCTCCAAATCCAAGGAGGGACATGAGGAACACCTTCGTACAGTCTTGTAGATTCTTCGTCAGAAGCAGCTGTATGCCAAGTTCTCCAAGTGTGAGTTCTGGTTAAGCAAGGTGGCATTTTTGGGCCATATTGTATCTACAGAGGGGATCACCATGGATCCTGCAAAGGTTGAAGCTATCAAAAAATGGCCGAGACCTACATCTGCAACAAAGGTCAGAAGTTTTCTAGGTTTAGCTGGATACTACCGTAGGTTTGTAGATAACTTTTCACGACTAGCCTTACCTTTGACTAAGTTGATGAGGAAAGGAGAGAATTTTGTCTGGACTGAGGAAAGAGAGAGGAGCTTTGAAGACCTTAAGCAGAAGTTAGTGACTACACTCATTCTTACTCTCCCATCTGGTACATATGGATTTCAGATCTATAGTGACGCTTCAGGAAAAGGGTCTAGGCTGCATTCTCATGCAACATGGGAAGGTTATTGCATACGCATCACGGCAGCTGAAACCTTATTAAGAAAACTATCCTACTCACGATTTGGAGCTTGCAGAAGTTATTTTCGCATTAAAGATCTGGAGGCATTACTTGTATGGTGAATCATGTGACATCTTCACACATCACAAGAGTCTCAAGTACATCTTCACCCAGAAGGAACTAAAATGAGACAGAGAAGATGGTTAGAGCTACTGAAGGATTACGACACCAACATTCAGTACCATCCTTGTAAGGAGAATGTGGTGGAAGATGCTCTAAGCAGAAGGTCGGGTATGATTGTTGGCATCTAGATTGCAAAAGAGATCATCCATGACCTAGAGATGACTGATATTGAGTTTTGTCTACGAGGACAACATGGTTACTGGGCGAATCTTAGGACGGAACCAGACTTACATTCTAGGATCAAGGAAGCTCAGAAGGACGATGGTGAGATGTGGGCTATCATTCAGAACCTTGATCAGCAGACGGAGTTCGTGTGGAAAATGACGGTATCTTATGGCAGGGCACTAAACTAGTGGTTCTTGATGACCCTACACTCAGGGAAGCTGTACTGACTGAAGCTCACAACTCTCAATTTACTATACATCTTGGTTCTACCAAGATGTACCATGACATCAAGCAGCATTTTTGGTGGAGTGGTATGAAGCAGGATGTTGCCACCTTCGTTTCTAAATGCATGATTTGCCAATAGGTTAAGATCGAACACCAGAGAGCTAGTGGTTTACTGTAACCATTGGATATTCCAATGTGGAAGTGGGACAAAATCTCCATGGATTTTGTTACTGGTATTCCTGTGACTCAGAGGAAAAACGATGTTATTTGGGTTATTGTTGATAGATTGACTAAATCAGATTATTTTATACCGATCCGCAAGGAGCATCCAGTCAGCAAATTGACAGACATTTTTCAGAAGGAGATCATGAGACTACATGGTACTCCATCAGAAATCATCTCTGACAGAGATCCCCATTTCACATCACGTTTCTGGCAGAGTCTACAGAAAGCTTGGGGCACGAGACTTAAGCTCAACACTGCGTTTCATCCTCAGACCGACGGACAGTCGGAGCGTACCATTCAGACATTAGAGGACATGCTACGGGCGTGTGCTCTAGAGTGGACATGAAGATGGGATGATTATATCTATCTAGTGGAGTTTACATACAACAACAGCTGGCACGCTAGCATCAAGTGTGCACTGTTTGAGATGTTGTATGGTAGGAAGTGTCGCGCCCCAATCTGCTGGGATCAGGTGGGCGAGCGACTATTGAAGGTCCAGAGATGATTGAGGTGACCAATGAGAAGGTCGTTGTTGCTAAGGCGAAGATTCAGGAAGCTCGTGCTCGCCAGAAGAGCTATGCTGATAAACGTCGTAGGGATGTATCTTTCAACGTAGGTGATCACGTTTTCCTCAAGGTATCACCTACACAAGGAGTTAAAGGTTTTAAAATCAGAGGGAAGCTTAGTCCTCGCTTCATCGGACCGTTCAATATCATAGAACGCATTGGTGAAGTGTCATATCGTTTAGCGTTACCGCCTCAGCTACCACACGTTCACAACGTGTTCCATGTGTCCTTACTCAGAGGATACAACTATCATCCAGTTCATGTTGTTCAGTATCCACTTGATCAAATTCGAGAGAATTTTTCATATGTCGAGGAACCCGAGAGAGTTCTCGAGCGACAAGATCGTGTCATGCGGAGGAAGACGATCCCTTTCGTCAAAATTTTATGGAGGGATCATGAGTAGGAAGCCACTTGGGAGACGGAGGAGTCTATACGGACTTCTTACCCTCATTTCTAGTTCTGATTTGGGTATGTTTCTTTCAGTTTATGTTTTCTTCAATTCGAGGACGAATTGTTCTTTTAGAGGGGAAGAGTTGTAAAACCCGCATTAAAATATCATGAACAGTAAACATGAACAGTAAATACATAAAAATACGATAAAATTTAAACTTTTCATTTATAATATATTTCATGTGTCACGATATTAAATAACATGTACGTACGTATATATTATAAATGTGTTTATGATCACGATAAATAAATTCACGATAAGTAAAACACGAAAGGGTAGAGCAAAAGAAAGGGAGTGGGCCTTTTGGCTGATGACCCATTATAACTAAATAATAAGAAAAATCCAGGAAGGGTTTTATCAAAACTAGGTTACAGACTAATCAAGAAAGCTTTGCCTCTTGCTTTCTTCTTTCCGCCGGCCATATTGATCACCAAGGGGTGTTCGGGACGATTTTTGCTATTTGATTTTGTGTGTACGTGTTCGTGATCATAACCTTTCTCTTTCACGTGTTCGGTATAATCAAACCCTTTTTCTTTTTAATTCTTTTAATGAATTCATGATATTATTCTAATTAATCTTAAAAACAAACAAGGAAAAACATGTGGGATTAGATAAAATCATGAACTAAGGGGTGGTTGGTGTTGCTTGTTTGGCCGAGACCCAAACCGAGAGCAATGAAGCTCTCGGTGGTGTTTGTTTTACCCAGCCGAGACCTTAAGGTCTCGGTGTGGGGTGGTTTGGCTCGGATGCAGGCGAAGGGAACCCCGACCGCGACTCGAGGTGGGTGTTTTGTTTGGTTTCGAGGCTAACCGAGACCACTACAGTCTCGGTGTGGCTCGGTATAACAAGAACAGTGGGAACCGGTATGAACCAGTGGTGAACCAGTGTAAACCGGGCTCGGGCAGTGGCTAGCCGGGCTCGACAGTGGGTAAAATGGCTCGGACAGTGGCAACCGGCTAGGCCAGGTAGCCACTGTCAAGGTTGTTTGTCTCGGCTTATTTAAAAACACGGGTGCGGGCTCGAGCTAAATTTTAAATCACGGGTTCGGGTTCAGGAAAGTGTTAAAATCAGAAAAATATATTTCATTAAATTATATTCTAGAC
Organism: Glebionis coronaria; assembly: GCA_025667525.1. NCBI lineage: Eukaryota > Viridiplantae > Streptophyta > Magnoliopsida > Asterales > Asteraceae > Glebionis > Glebionis coronaria. Next base: position 178,473 of record JANFOE010000793.1, on the reverse strand, counting down.
TATTTAATTTAATTAAATGCATGACTTAGGTTTAAATATTAAATTGATATTTCATGTATAACCTAAGTATTTTACGTAGCTTAATTTAATTAAAACATGTATTTTAATTAAATTCTTATAATGTATAGTTTAATTAATTAACCAAGTTATTTAATTAATAAGCTATAATACTTGAACTATAACTTGTGTTTTACTAATTATACTTTACTTGACATTAATAATCCAACTTATTTCTAATTATGGAAACTTACTATTTTGGAAACTTTCTATTTTTAGAAACTACCTATTTATGAAAACCTGCTACTTTTGAAAAGTTACTTAGTATTACAATACAAGTATTATAATACCATACTACATGAACAATAAACAACAAAATACAAGAATAACTACAGTTAACACTTTAAACAGTTAAAAACATGACTGAACATGAATAATAAACTAAGAACACACAAAACCAGTAAAACACATGTAATTCAGACAACTCATACATGTCACTATTCTTATTTAGTATTATCCGTCAAGGCGGAGTAGGTCCTTCAGCGTTTCTGTTAGCTTCTACTGGACATAAGGTACGGATTTCTCGTCCTTCAATAAGGACAATCTCTTCCTTTATTAGGATTTCCCGTATGCAGCCAACTATTTTCCCCAGTAGTTACAGATTTAAATGCTTATGTTTTATTAGTTACCTTAGCCATATATATGCATGCCAGTTTCACCTAGTTATGGAGGTACCATAAACATAACACTAGAGGCACTAGTGTTATGACTTCACCATAGCGGAGTGATAGCTCGTGGCTTCCCTTTCAAATATTTGGCCTTTATTATTATTTATTATCATGTGGGGCTTATGTGTGCATCCTAGTTACGGTGTCAGTCAGGATTCCATGGTGAATGTGGTGTTTGCCTTGCATCCTTCACAAGGAGTTGATTCCTCCTACCCATTACCATATTAATTAGAGGCATCCCCTCTAATTACATGACGAGGTCACCCATCCAAGTATTCATGCACGTTGTTGACCTCATGACATATATTGACTTTTGGTATATTAAACTAATACAGATTTTCATAAGTAAACATAAGCTATGTTTTCAGAATTTAAACGAGTAAACATGTTATACGTCTAGGTTTCCCAGGATTTATTCATTTCCGCTTCCTTTCATGCCTTATATGTTCTTTTATGCTTTCATTACTCTATGTTTCCATGCTTTATTGTATATCTGTGCACTGGGCGTTATGCTCAGCCGTTTTCCATTTCCATGTTCCCAAACGGCAGGTACCCAAGGTCGCAAGTAGGATCTCAAGAGTATGTGCATTCGGATGGAAGCTATCCAGCCTTCTATATCTTATGCATTTATCATACTTTGACTTACTTTATTTCATGTTGGACATTGTTTAGTCCTTTTCCTTTTTAGTACTTATATGTGCTTGTGTTGAGTTACTTAGACTACCGATGTTTGTTTCCGGTATTTCTATTTATGGTCATGAATGTTTAGACATTTACCTTGCATGCTTTGATGACACGCCATATATTACTGTGATATTTCATTTTAAAAAATTGGGTGTTACAATTATGGTATCAGAGTCAAGGTTTCGACCTGTAGCTCTGTAAAACATGACCTGTGACTTACGGGTAGTCACCAACATCTTCCTAGAACTGACAGTCAGTTTTCATGCATTCATTTCATTTTCATTTCATGTATTCATTTCATGCATTTCATCTCATTTTCGTAGGAATTTTGACTAAGTAATGGTTGGTACAAGACTGGCCCTATTTAGTCGCATGTGCTTTTATCGAAACTTTTGTTCGTTTAGTGGACCGACCCATAGGCGTCCACACTTGCCCTTTTGTTTTGTGAACCGACCCATAGGCGTTCACTCATGGACATATAATCATATTTAATTTACCATGCATTTTAAAACTGTTTTATGCATCATAAATAAATTCATGTTTTATACACTGTTCATGCATTTTCTATTCATGTCATATTTTATTAGACTTATTATTTATGTTGCATTTTGTTTTAAACTGTCAGATGGTAAACACACGCAATGCTCAAGAATTGGCTGCAACTGTCAATGCAGCTTTGCAAGCCATCCTTCCCCAACTTCGCAATGAAATCAGGGACGAAGTTCATGATGAAATTTAAGCCCAGGGCGTTCAATTTGGCCCTCATCCTCAGAACAACAACAATCCTCCACCTCCACCGCTTGTTACCCTTATGACTTGGTTGGAGCGATTCAACAAACAGAGACCCCGTCCGTTTTAGCAGACTAACAGCCCCAACGAGGCTGAAGCTTGGATTTCCCACATCGAGAAGATATTTGATGCGATGGGCTGTGACGACGTTTTCAAGGCAAGACTGGCTTGCTATAAGTTTGAAGGTGATGTGCTGCAATGGTGGAAGTCTGTCAAGCAGTCCAATGGTGGTGATAATTGGGTTGCACTGTTGACTTGGGACCAGTTTAAGGAGCTCTTCTTTAATCAGTATTTCCCGCATGCTGAGCAGGAGAAGCTTAAGAGGGATTATCATAATATCCGACTGGTTGTTAGGGAGAACAACAACGAATTCATGTAGAGGTTTCTCCGTTTGGCTGGTTTCTTGGGTGCAGCAGCTGGTACTGCTGAGGAGCAAGCTGAGAAGTTTTGCTGGACTCTTCGCACTTCGTTTTCCAATAGTTTGGTTTGTGCTACGTTTACTACGGTGGCACAGGTGGCCGATGCAGCCCGAAAGCTTGAGATGCTTCAAGAACGAGAGGAGTTTGGTGATGATCGCTCAGTGAAGAGGTATCTTCAATCACCAATTATAAACCATTCATTTCTTTCAATATTTTCATTTTCATAGCATCCTCTGTTCAACTTTACATTTCAGACAGAAGACTGACGACCGTAAGCCTGCGACCACTCAGCAGGAAGCATCTAAAAGTAGGTTACAGACTAATCAAGAAAGCTTTGCCTCTTGCTTTCTTCTTTCCGCCTGCCATATTGATCACCAAGGGGTGTTCGGGACGATTTTTGCTATATGATTTTGTGTGTACGTGTTCGTGATCATAACCTTTCTCTTCTACGAGTTCGGTATAATCAAACCCTTTTTCTTTTTAATTCTTTTAATGAATTCATGATATTATTTTAATTAATCTTAAAAACAAACAAGGAAAAACATGTGGGATTAATTAAAATCATGAACTAAGGGGTGGTTGGTGTTGCTTGTTCGGCCGAGACCCAAACCGAGAGCAATGAAGCTCTCGGTGGTGTTTGTTTTACCCACCCATGTGGGGTGGTTTGGCTCGGATGCAGGCGAAGGGAACCCCGACCGCGAGTCGAGGTGGGTGTTTTGTTTGGTTTCGAGGCTAACCGAGACCACTAGGGTCTCGGTGTGGCTCGGTATAACAAGAACAATGAGAACCGGTATGAACCAGTGGTGAACCGGTGTAAACCGAGCTCGGGCAGTGGCTAGCCGGGCTCGACAGTGGGTAAAATGGCTCGGACAGTGGCAACCGGCTAGGCCGGGTAGCCACTGTCAAGGGTGTGTGTCTCGGCTTATTTATAAACACGGGTGCGGGCTCGGGCTAAATTTTATATCATGGGTTCGGGTTCAGGAAAGTGTTAAAATCAGAAAAATATATTTAATTAAATTATATTCTAGACTATTTAATTTAATTAAATGCATGAATTAGGATTAAATATTAAATTAATATTTCATGTATAACCTAAGTATTTTACGTAGCTTAATTTAATTAAAACATGTATTTTAATTAAATTCTTATAATGTGTAGTTTAATTAATTAACTAAGTTATTTAATTAATAAGCTATAATACTTGAACCATGACTTGTATTTTACTAATTATACTTTACTTGACATTAATAATCCAGCTTATTTCTAAAACTTACTATTTTGGAAACTTTCTATTTTTAGAAACTTCCTATTTATGGAAACCTGCTATTTTTAGAAAGTTACTTAGTATTATAATACCATACTACATGAACAATAAACAATAGAATACAAGAATAACTACAGTTAACACTTTAAACAGTTAAAAACATGACTTAACATGAATAATAAACTAAGAACACACAAAACCAGTAAAACACATGTAATTCAGACAACTCATACATGTCCCTATTCTTATGTAGTATTATCCGTCAAGGCGTAGTAGGTTCTTCAGCGTTTCCGTAGCTTCTACTGGACATAAGGTACGGATTTCCCGTCCTTCAATAAGGACAATCTCTTCCTTTATTAGGATTTCCCGTATGCAGCCAACTGTTTTCCCCGGTAGTTAAAGATTTAAATGCTTATGTTTTATTTGTTACATTAGCCATATACATGCATGCCAGTTTCACCTAGTTATGGAGGTACCATAACCATAACACTAGAGGCACTAGTGTTATGACTTCACCACGGCGGAGTGATAGCTCATGGCGTCCTTTTCAGTTATTTGGCCTTTATTATTATTTATTATCATGTAGGGCGTATGTGTGCATCCTAGTTATAGTGTCAGTCAGGATTCCATGGTGAATGTGGTGTGTGCCTTGCATCCTTCACAAGGAGTTGATCCCTCCTACCCATTACCATATTAATTAGAGGCATCCCCTCTAATTGCATAACGAGGTCACCCCTCCAAGTATTCATGCACGTTGTTGACCTCATGACCTATATTGGCTTTTGGTATATTAAACTAATACAGATTTTCATAAGTAAACATAAGCTTTGTTTTCAGAACTAAAACCAGTAAACATGTTATACGTCTAGGTTTCCCTGGACTTATTCATTTCCGCTGCCTTTCATGCCTTATATGTTCTTTTATGCTTTCATTACTCTATGTTTCCATGCTTTATTGTATATCCGTGCACTGGGCGTTATGCTCAGCCGTTTTCCATTTCCATGTTCCCAAACGGCAGATACCCAAGGTCGCTAGTAGGATCTCAAGAGTATGTGCATTCAGATGGAAGTTATCCAGCCTTCTATATTTTATGCATTTATCATACTTTAACTTACTTTATTTCATGTTGGACATTGTTTAGTCCTTTTCCTTTTCAGTACTTATATGTGCTTGTGTTGAGTTACTTAGACTACCGATGTTTGTTTCTGGTATTTCTATTTATGGTCATGAATGTTTAGACATTTACCTTGCATGCTTTGATGACACACCATATATTACTGTGATATTTCATTTTAACAAATGGGGTGTTACAATATGTTAGCTCTAATGCTACTGAATGCCATGTTCCACTTGATGTCCATCTATCCCTACAAGATATGTATCACTGATTTGTTCAAGATCCTCATACATCACTTGAGAGGCATGTGGTAAAGCAGCAATGTATGCACACATAATATCTAGATCAATTCCAGCAGATTTGTCACTTGAAGAAGGTTTGAAAGAAATGTTAGTGGATACAAAGTTCTTTCCACTGTCATGAGATACAAACCCACTGTTGGAAACAAAATCCATGTTTCTTGAGTTTAAACCAGATGCACCTCCATTCCTTTTGAAGAAATCAACTTCCATAGTCTTCAATTGATTATAGATGTCATCAAGGTTTGTATTTTTATGACTATTTGTGCACAACAATGCATTAGCTTGTTCATACTAAGCTTCACCAAGACTACTTAGAAACATGGAGTTTATTTATTTATCGTCAAGCTCTACCTCCATTAAATTATAGTTTGTTAGTTAGGTCCTGCAAACAACTTCTGGCCTCACTAAGCTTTTCACCAGGGAAAGCTTTGAAAGAAGTGAACTCCTTTAACAGTTTCTTTCTTCTTTGTTTAGTATTGAACTCCATAACTCTTTAGGAGACTCATGCTTCTTGAACTTTAATTGATCCTTTTGGCTAAGAGCCAATTGAAGACATCTGAGTGCCTTCATGTCATTCTTTCTTTGAGCAATCTCATTAGCAGATGTAGCCCCAACATCTTGAGTACTTGAACTTTTAGTCTCTATATCACCATCAAATTTAGTCTTATTCTTCTTTTAGTTCTCCCTTTTCTTTTCCTTGGGATCAAAGGTGTTTTCAAACTTAATGATCTCCCAAAGGATGTAGTGATCAACTTGGAGATATTGCTTGATTCTGAACTCCCACAACTCAAAGTTTTTAGGGTCAAGAATTAGGAGTTTGATGTTGCTTGTGGGGTGAGTAGGTTTGGTGAGTTTTCGACTAGGTTCGACATTGTTAAGGGTTGTGAATTTGTGATTAGGGTTTTGTACGATTTAGGGTTTTGTTCTTTAGATCAAAGTTCCCCAACAAGCTCTGATACCACTTTATGATCCTAAACTTAGATCGATTTAGCTTTTGTATTATCGAGATAAATCAGGTATAATATGTAGAGAAACTTTGTGTAACTAACAATCTAAGTGTTATGCGGAATCTAACACTTAGAACAAAGAACAAAGCAACGCAAACGATTACCAAACTTTCAATCGATTACGAATATCAAAGGTGAACAATGTATGAAAGCGTATATCAACATCTAAACCAATGAGCCTTGTACAAAAAGCTAAGATCAACTATATTTGAAAGATATACAAAGATAAATATAGAAAATAACTTATTCGACTAAATCTTCCTAAAAATACAAAACGTGTTAATTCATGCAATCCCACAATGGGTGAGAGTGTTCTCTTAAATGAGCAAATTAGACTTATTCTCACTTTTTAAAAGATCGTTCATTTAAGTCTAATTTGCATGTATGCTAGCTAAATAACAATTTTTCATAAATATTCATAAAAAAATAGTTATTCATTAAGAAAATGTTGTTCGTCAATGAAAAAGTTGTGTATCAAGAAAAAAATTAATAATCTTTTTATAATTAAAATGTATCATAGATTTTAAATTTGAGAAAAGTAAAAAATGTATATTGTTGTATAAAAATATCATGTTTTAAATCAATTGGGTAAAAAAAATGTTTATCAATTATTTCTTATGATGTTCATTAATTTTCGAAAAGTATATTACGTTATTCATCAATTATGTAAAAAAATATAAAATAATAAAAGTTCATCAATAAAAAACGTTGTTCATCAATAAAAATCGATGTTTAGCAGTTTTTTTTAAAATAACGTTTTTCATCAGTTGTATAAAAAATAAAAGAAATAAATGTTCATCAATATTTCTTATGATGTTCATCAATTTTTGAAAGAAAATTACGTTATTTGTCAATTATCTAAAAAATAAAAATAGTAAATGTTCATCAATAAAAAACGTAGTTCATAAATAAAAATTGATGTTCAACATTTCTTTAAAAAATCATGTTTTTCTTCAGTTGTGTAAAAAAAATAGATGTTCATCAACTATTTCTTTTGATGTTTCGATTTTTTTAAAAACTATGTTATTCGTCAATTATCTAAAAAAATAAATGATAACAAATGTTCATCAGTTATATAACAAATTTTATCAATGTTCATAAATAAAAATAGTTGTTTATTAGAAAAACATTGTTCAATAATGAAAAAGTTGTATATCAACAAAAAATTAATAATTTTTTATAATGAAATTTTATCTTGTATTTTAAATATGTGAAAAATAAAATGTATATTGTTGTATAAAAAATGATATAAAAAAAGAAATAAAAGAAATAGTAAAAACAAATAAATGAGAGATTAAAAGATAAAAAAGAACGAAACTTGAAGGAAATAAAGAAACACACTTGTCACACTCCTATTACTTTTCATATTTTTATTTTCCTTTCATTTCACATCTCATTAGACTTAAAATCTATTTTTAGTGCATTCTATTATACTTATTATTTGTGATTTGATGCATAAACGATTTATCAATCCTATACTATAAAGAGCTGTAGTATTTTTTTTAAGGCTGAGCGACGGACTCAGAATGCACTGGACCGAGGACCGAGGATCGAATTGGTCTAAAACTTCGGATCGAGACTGGACCGAAATGGTCCGATCTGGTCCGGGTCGGTCCAGTCTTATTCGGTCCTAGGCCCGGTCCGATCTCAATTAAGCAAAATAAACGAATTTTTGATAAAATCAAACCGGGTCGGACCGGACCGACCAAACCGATGACCAAAATAGTCCAAAAGCACGGATCGAAGATCGGACCGAATCTGCTCGATCCGATCCGGTTTGATTTTCTAGTCTAATCGGACGATCCAAATGCTCACCTTTATTCCTTTTATTAAACCTTTAAAAACTCAAATCAATGTTATTTGACTAAATTGCTCTTAATTAACCCTTAGTATACAAATTAAACTTTATCATTTCTAAATGTTAAAAACTTTAAAAGTGCACTATATTATTTCAATGGGCACAAGATTCGTTTAAAAAAAAATACACGTTTTGTATATAAAACAATTAAAATCATGATCTCGCATGTATAATTATTTATCGTAATACAACGTCGATTTGTGCGAGCATTCATGTAGTAAAACTTTAAAAGTGCAACTTAATTTTAATAACATAAATAAAATTGATTTTTCAAAGACAAATATTTACACAACCAATACATAAACTTAGAGGGTGTTTGGTTAAGCTTATGAGTGGGTTAGACTTATATTATATAAGCAAATTATGACTTTTATATAATAAGCTTATAAGCCTTTGTTAAGTGTTTGGTTTATCTTATATAACTAATGCGGTAAAATGACAAAAAATACATAAAAATAAAAAGGATAGCAATTATTAAATAAGGGTATAAAATTATTTTTATGTAATATTTTTATATAAGCCTAACTAACCTTACATAAGCCACAAATTCTTGGCTTACCAAAACCTCCTTATATAAGCTTATTATAAGCCCACTTATATAAGCTTAACCAAACACTTGGTTTTGGCTTAAAAGCTTATATAAGCTAATAAGCTTATAAGCCCACTATATAAGCTAAAACAAAGGGTGCGTTTAGTATGTATTATGAGAATAGTGGAATGACTATCGTAATCAATAAATATGTTTGGTTGATGCCTATGGGAATGAAGTTATAAAAGGATACCCATAGATCCATAGTTGTGGGTAAATGTAACTTTCATATTTCATTCCCGTAGGTCTCGTGTATTTTACTTCTCCACCACATATTTATTAAAATTCAATTTTTTCATCACATATATTTTTTAATTTTAAATTTTATTAAATTATTTCAAAACTATGTAATACAAACCAAACAACAATATCAATCATAATATATTCATTACCATTCCACTCTTATAACATTCCATTACCGATAGTGATTCCTCTTAGTATACCAAACGCACCCTTAATTAAAAGGTTATCAAATTTAACAACCATCCTTTAAATATTACTAAAAATTTGGTTTTAATTTTTTTTAACATATTTGGTTTTAATTTGGATGATCTAAATAAATATATGAAACTTCTTTCATTAAATAGTTATCATTTCTTATTCAATTCAAAAATGCTATTCGCATTAAAGATGTTTAATATGTATTTTTCGAGAAATAAAGTTATGAATATTGGACTAGGTAATAACTAAGATTTTTCTAGGTTGAAAGTTCGTTTCTCGATTTCTTCTCGAATTGATCACGGCTCAAAGTGGAACTATCGTTCTTGGTTACTAAAAAGGGGTTTGGTTTTCTATTCTACTAAAAAGGATTAAATGCGTGAAATAGAGAAAATAAGCCAAAAACAACTAATAAAAATAAAGCTTGAATTAAACATGAACACTTAAACAGTAAAACAGTGAAATAACTTAACTTGGAAAAATTGCTGATTCGGAATAATTAAAGTTCATGCGGAATAAAACTGCTCATCTGGAATAACCAAAACTCATGCGGAATAATTTGGCCAAAAACCTTCATGCGGAATAAAAACCTTCATCCGGAATATATGTGCTCATCCGGAATAATTGCTTCATGCAGAATGTTCAAGAGAAAAGACTCATTCGGAAAAGCTGCTCATTCGGAATAATTTATAAAAAATGCTTCGTTCAGAATATGATGTTGGTTCGGAATAAGTGCTCACTCGGAATAATCTCTTTATCCGGAATAATCACACATCCGGAATAATTACTCTTGATCCGGAATAATCTAAAACAAGTGCTCATTCGGAATAATCTCTTTATCCGGAATAATCACTCATCCGGAATAATCTAAAACAAGTGCTCATTCGCAATATCAATTGGTTCGGAATAATTTTAACGAAAAGCCTTGATTCGGAAAACTTAGCTCGTTCGGAATGCACTAAGCAAAAGCTTTTTCCGGAATAATATGTTCATCCGGAATATTTGAAAAGAAAGCTTGATCCGGAATAAAATGTTCACCCGGAATAAAATGACAAAATCCCTTGATCCGGAATATTATGTTGATTCGGAATTTGGGGATTTTGAAGACGCGAAGAACAGGGAAAAAATAAAGAACGAACTTGAACCAAAATCAACAAAGTTTTCACCAAAGATTAACCAAAACTAACCACCAATCATCTACCAATAATAAACTTTAAATCAAATCAACAAAAACACAAAACCCACTTACTTTTGAAGATCAAACTCAATAAAATAAAAACTTAAGACTTTGAATCAATAAGAAAAGGAAGAACAAGTTTAAATCAAAGATGGTATTGAATGATTAAGGTTAAACAAACAAAATAGAAGATTAAAACTTACAAGGTCTATGAAGAAATCAAAAGAAAATTAAAATCACCAAACTCCTTAATGGAGTTGGTTACCCTACGAAACAAAAGAAAGAAAAAACTGGAAATGAAAAAAAACTCGACTAATGTTGTGAAGGGGAGTCCTATTTATAGGAGGTGTGGTTGGTTGGTGAGTGGGCTTTCTTCTTTCTTTTTGTCTTCTCGTCTTTTCAGTAAAGTTGACGTTTTCGATTCTGATTCGGGATTTGTCGATGAATAAATTCAACTCGTCTTTAAATTTCTTTGTTTAATAGACTTGAGTTCTTCGACATATGTAAATCTTCCATCTTTGGTCCTTTTCTTCGATAAATCTTCAAATAGGCCCATTGACTTCAAATCTTTCGCATCTCTTGGACTATAGACTTCGTCTTTTCGTCTTTTTCTTCGATAAAACCCGTGCAATCCCATGTTTTCTTCAATATTTATCCGGTTGGCTCTGAAAACACAACAAACACACAAACCACGCATAATTCCAAACAAATGATATTAAATACGCGTTTTGGTCTCGTTTTAGCAAGAAATAAGTGGTAAAAGGATGGGTGTTTTCACACCTATCAAATCCCCTACACTTAACCATTGCCATGCCCTCATGCAATGCTTAGTGACAAAGCAAATTTACACTTTTCTCATAATCAATCAACCTTGGCCTTATTAACATAAGCTACTACTACTAAAGAGATATAAAAGCTTGAATGAAACAAAAGGGATAGAAAACCATTTTCACTTGAAAATAGCTATATGGAAATAACTCGCAAAGAAATCTAAGACTTACATTAGGGCTTTGGTGCTGCGAAGATTTATCACCCTCAAGTTTCACGTTCCCCAAACTGAGCTTAAAAACGAGATCATTGTTATTATAAGTTACCAAAACAAACACTTACACACATGGCTTAATTATATGCTTAAACTCCCTTATTCCTAGGTGTATCTCTTATATTTTATTTTTGTCTTAGAATGATCATGAAGATGCATTTTTGGACTTATTTCGATAGTTTATTTAAGCTGAAAGTAAAGTAGGACGATTTGATTAATATTTAGCTAAAGGACAAAATCTCTTAAAACTGCTTCTCGAGACCTCAAAAAGTTCATATCTCGGCATAACTCGCTTCACGATTTGATACCTTTCTCGGGCCGATATTTGGCATGTACTTCATACTTCATATCTTGAGAGACGTTCATGAGATAATGGTCTTCTCTTCATAAACAAAATTTCTTCACTTGGAGCATTCTGAGGGATACTCCAACTTTGTTGACCACGACTTCATCATTATTTCTTCAATCATAATTTGGGATTTTGAAATACAACGATCCGCCTCCTTTTCGGACTTGGATCTATTTATCCTCATACCTTGTTAGGGTCTTTTCGGATATACTTCTCCATGATCTTTATGGGAGTTGAGTGCTTTTCGTCGTGCGTCTTGATCCTTCATATTGATTTTGAGAATAATGCTTTTCACATCATCTTGGATCTTTAGCAATGAAATGGAATCCTCATGCCTTGCGAGGGCCTTTTTGGACTCGGATATCCTCATGCCTTGTTAGGGCCTTTTTGGATAGACCAATCTTTGCGCCCCGCTTCAATAGTTATGCCTTGGCTATGAACTCTTATCATTACCGAGCAACTTTTAAACGATCTTGGGCTAGAAGCTAAGTTATTCAATAAAATCGTACGACCTTACTTATTGCATTTATTTATTTAAGGCGATGGGAGGAAAAGCTTATAATTACATCAAGTGTGCTTGTGCAAGAATACTGACTTATAATTGGCTCTATCATTTCTCGTTCTCCACAATTTAAAATCTCAAGAAATGAGACTCGTGGATGATTAGCCTAATAAACCAATTAAGGTCTACATGGTTAAGGATACTTGCTAGAATAAACTTGGATAAGTCTATTCGGGTTGAGTCAAAATAATCACAACGGGCCTAATAGATCAAAGACTTCTAAACTAGTTAAACCACTTTATTATGGAATATATACATATGATAGCAACGATAAAAGTAAAGAAATAAAGGACATAAAAATTTAAAAATTGTGACTATATGGCCAAAGTTAATTAAAAATTTGAAAAATGCCGAAAAAGATGATTTTCCGGTTAAATGAAGGCATTTTAATGGAAAAGTCCACTTATAACTTCGATAGAAGTCTCCCCTATACTTAATATAAAGTCCTCAATGTTTAAGCATGTGGGAAAAATCTCCCCTACACTTATGACATTGTGCACGTTGGTTAAATCAAGCGAAGGAGGAGACAACTAAAGTGATCAATTTCAAATGTGAGTATGAAGAAAATTGAATCACGATAGTTGAGAGATAGAACCGGATTTGCGGATAACATGGGAGCACGGTTCTTCAAAGATTCCAAAAGTGAACTCATCCCTGTAATCACATCACCACACAAACACAAACAACCTATATAGGTCCCCCTACACTTAGGAGGTAAAACGGAAAGGGATAGATACTCGGGTTGCCTCCCGAGGAGCGCTTGTTTTTGTTAACCGAGTCACGAGTCTAACTCGGTCCCGAACTAATTCAAAGGAAAGGTGGAGAGGGATGGAATCATCTCATGAGAGATGTCCTCTCCAAGGTACAACTTCACTCGTTGGCCATTCACCTTAAAATTTGGTCCATTGGGTTGAGCGAGCTCAAGAGTACCATATGGAAAAATTTGAGCAATGATGAATGGGCCGGACCAACGAGATTTTAGTTTACCCGAAAAGATTTTTAACAGAGAGTTAAAGAGTAAAACTTTGTCTCCAACTTGGAACTCTCGGTTTTTAATCTTGGAATCATGAATGAGCTTAGTTCTTTCCTTATAGATCAAGGAATTTTCATAAGCTTCATTCCTGAGTTCGTTAAGCTCATTGAGTTGGATTTTTCGCAAATCACCGGCTTTGTTGATGTCAAAATTTGCCCATTTCAAGGCCCAGTAAGCCTTGTGTTCCAACTCAATGGGGAGGTGGCATGCTTTTCCGTACACAAGACGATAAGGTGTACAACCAATCGGTGTCTTATATGCGGTACGGAAAGCCCACAGAGCATCATCAAGTTTATCGGCCCATGAGGCACGATGCTCTCCCACGGTTCGTTCAAGAATTCGCTTTAACCCTCAGTTAGAGATTTCAGCCTGGCCATTAGTTTGTGGGTGGTACGCGGTGGAAAGACGATGATTGACACCATACTTAGCCATGACTCTTGCGAATTGATCATTGTAAAAATGAGTCCCGCGATCACTAATGGCACGAGGCACACCGAATCTAGCGAATAGTTGCTTCAAAAAGTTACAAAGCACCCTTGCATCGTTAGTGGGTAAAGCTTTGGCTTCAACCCATTTAGAAACATAGTCAACGGCTACAAGGATGTATTTGTTTCCTTTAGATGAAGGGAATGGCCCCATAAAGTCGATGCCCCATACATCAAAGATTTCACATTCTTGTATAAAATTTTAAGGCATCTCATCTTTATGTGTGATCTTGCCTTGTCTTTGGTAAGCATCACAATGTTTAACCATTTCGTGAGCGTCACGACAAATGGTGGGCCAATAAAATCCCGAGTCAAACACTTTCTTAGCGGTGAAGTTGGGACCAAAGTGACCACCGGTGGGTCCTTTGTGGCAAGCTTCTAGAATATCTAGAGCTGCGGGTCCGTCAACACACCGGCGAATAATCAGATCAGCGCATTGTTTGAAGAGATACGGGTCATCCCAAAAGTAAGTCTGAATATCTTTAAAGAACTTTTTCTTTTGTTGGGATGTTAACCCTTTGATGAGAACACCACCCGCTAAGTAGTTTGCAATGTCGGCAAACCACGGGGTGTCATCAAGATTGAGATTTACAGACATTAAGGTCTCAAGGGGAAAAGAGTCATTGATCTCTTTGTTCGGATGATCCCCTTGATATGGATCCTCAAGTCTACTCAGATGATCCGTGGCTAGGTTTTCTGCTCCTTTCTTGTCACGAATTTCAATTTTAAATTCTTGAAGGAATAAAACCCAGCGAAGAAGTGTTGGCTTAGAATCTTGTTTAGTTAACAAGTACTTCAACGCGGAATGGTCCGTGTACACAATGGTGGTGGATAAAACAAGATAGAGGAGAAATTTTTCAAAAGCATAGACAACAGCTAAAAGCTCTTTTTCGGTTGTCGTATAATGCAATTGAGCCCCCGTTATTGTCTTGCTAGCATAATGGATTGGTTGGAAGTGTTTGTTCACTCTTTGGCCCAAAACCGCTCCAATAGCAAAGTCGCTAGCATCACACATCAATTCGAAAGGGAGCTCCCAATTACGGGTAACCAAGACTGGTGCCTTAGTGAGCTTATCCTTAAGAAGGTTGAATGAGTCAATACACTCTTTGGAAAAGATGAAAGGAGTATCTTTTTCCAACAGGTGGGTCATCGGGCGAGCGATTTTAGAAAAATCTTGGATAAATCGTCGATAGAAGCCCGCATGACCGATAAAACTTCTCACACCCTTCACGGTTGAAGGTGGAGGCAACGTAGCGATCACATCGACTTTAGCAAGGTCAACTTCAAGACCGGCCTTAGAAATCTTGTGTCCTAAAACAATTCCTTCTTTTACCATGAAATGGCATTTTTCCCAATTTAGAACAAGGCGTGTGTCTTCGCACCGCTTAAGAATGCTATCTAAATTGGCAAGGCAATTGGTGAAAGAATCCCCAAAGACGGAGAAGTCATCCATGAAGACTTCCATGGTTTGTTCAACCATGTCATGGAATATGGCCAACATACACCTTTAAAAAGTCCCGTGGGCATTGCATAAAGCAAAACGCATTCGTTTATAAGCAAATGTGCCATAGGGACAAGTGAATGTTGTATTCTCTTGATCTTGGGGATCGATGGGTATTTGGAAATAACCCGAGAAACCATCTAGAAAGCAGTAATATTCAATACCCGCTAGACGTTCGAGCATTTGGTCCGTGAAAGGAAGGGGAAAGTGATATTTTCTTGTGGCATCATTAAGTTTACAATAGTCTATACAAACTCTCCACCCAGTAACGAGACGAGTAGGATTCAACTCGTTGTTTGCATTGGCCACAACGGTGATTCCGCCTTTCTTAGGCACACAGTGGACCGGACTAACCTATGGTGAATCCGAGATAGGGTAAATCATGCCCGCATCAAGAAGTTTGATAACCTCTTGTTTGATAACGTCATGGATTTTAGGATTTACCCTTCTTTGAGTTTGGATAGTGGGCTTAAAGTCGTCCTCCATTAGAATTTTATGTGTGCAAAAGTGAGGATCAATTCCCCGAATATCGGAGATTTTCCAAGCGATAGCTTTTTTATGGTTCTTGAGAACTTCAACGAGACGAGTTTTCTCATCCTCCTTTAAGTCCTTAGCAATGATAACGGTTAGTTTATCAATGCCTTCTAAGAAAACATACTCGAGATGAGGGGGTAAGTCCTTAAGCTCGAGGGTGGGAGGATCCTCAATAGATGGTGTAACTAACGATGGATCATCGTTGGTCACCTCTTTAGGAGAAGGAGGAGAGAAAGAGTCTGCATTAAGAAGTTTCTCAATGGTGCGAATATCTTCTTCCCAATCGGTGGGAGAATCATCCTATTTAAGATCACTGGTGCCTAAGCAAGCTTCAAAGTCATCCAAAAGAAAGTCACTTTCTCCAAAAGGATTCAATAACGGAGCGAGTGAGGAAACGGTCTCAATAGTGGGCAAAGAGGAAAAACTACTTTTGCAAGCATCATGAAAATGTTTTTCACAAGCCTCATCAAGAGCGTCAATACAATTAACACTCTCATATGAATAAGGTTGTTTAGAAATCTTACCCATGTTGAAGACAATTTGATCGTCACCAACTCTCATGATAAGCTCACCCGCTTCTACATCGATGAGAGTGCGACCGGTCCTCAAGAATGGACGTCCAACGATTAATGGAACGCGAGGATCCATCTCGTAGTCAACGACGACAAAATCCGCCGGGAAGGTGAATTTGTCAACGCCAACGAAGACATCTTCGGCTATCCCCACTGGATAAGCAACCGTACAGTTAGCTAATTCCAAAGTCATTTTGGTGGGGACTAGCTCGGGGAGAGATAATTGCTTCCAAACACTTAATGGCATTAAGTTTATGCTAGCACCTAGATCGGCTAGGGCCATGTAATTCTCTACTCCCTGGAAGTTGCAAGGGATTAAGAAGCGACCTGGATCACCAAGTTTGGTTGGCAATTTCCTTAAGAGCACTGCGGAGCAATTCTCGTTAAGTTGGGTCTGAGCAATATCGAGAAGCTTCTCCTTGTCACTTAAAAGATCTTTAAACATCTTCGCATATTTAGGCATGTGAGCGAGAGCCTCAGCGAAGGAGATGTTGAAATTCAATTGTTTAAACATTTTGAGAAAGTTTGAAACTTGAATATCATCCTTGCTCTTGAGCTTCTCTTTCCTCAACCTTGAGGGATAAGGTATATCAGATGAAGAGGAAGGCTTTAGAATAGTAGGATCACTCATATCCTTGGGTGGTGGAGGGGTAGAAGTAAGAGGTGGAGGAATTGGGGAAGTAGAAGGTTGAGGAATAGGAGTAGGTGACTCGTTTTCCGTAGTCACAATCACCGGTGTAGGTGTAGGAAGCTCGGGTGCCTTGGTACCTTTTCCACTACGAGTGGTGATTGCTTTCATCTCCCCTCTTGGATTAGCAACGGTGTTACTCGGAAGACTACCCGAAGAAGAGGGTTGATTACCTTGGAAGATACCAGCCATCATGTCCCTTAAGTCATTAGTTTGACTACTCAAAGAGTTTCACATATCGGCTCTAAGATCATTCCCTTGTTTCACCATATCTCCCTTCAAGTTAATAATCTGGGTCTGCAGATTCTTCACCAATGCATCATTCGTCCGCATGTATGTTTCGACCTCGTGGTTGAAAACGGTGGGTTACGTAGGAAGAGGTGTTTGATAAGCAGGTGGTTGGGAAGGAGCAGGTTGGTAAACTTGAGTAGGATTTTGAGGTGGATATGGTTGTCTTTGAGGTGGTTGGTATGGTGCTCGAGGTTGGTTTTGATTGTTTCGGTTAAGGTTTTGTTGTTGGTTTTGATTGGTTAGAGAAAAACCGGGCGGTGAAAGATAGTTGTTTGAACGATAACTTAGCAAGTTACGGTCTCCTTGAGGGTGGGCTGGATAGCCTCCCGTAGGATAGGTACCGTATGTTGCGTTAACATTCTCACAAAGATAGTCTTGGGTGGAGGTACAAGTAGTGTAAGAGTGAGGACCCCCGCATATTTCACATGGTTGGCTTACAGCATTGACCTGAGCGTTTTGAGTGTTGATGCTTTTGGTATTGTTAGCAGTTTGGACAACAAGTGATTCAATAAGCGAAGTAAGCTTATCAATTCTCTTGTCGTTGTCACTAGTGCTAGCACTAGCGGCATTGGTCCGAACACTCTTGGTTTGCACTCTAGATTTATTCTCAATAATATCCCAAGCGGCATTAGAAGTCTTAACCAAAATATTACCCCCCGAGGCACTATTTAGTGAATCTTGGTCATTCATGCTTAAACCATTGTAAAAAGTATTAATTTGGTGCACTTTGCTAAAACCATGTTGTGGGCACTTTCTTAAAAGTTCTTTAAAACGGTCCCAAGATTCACTAAAAGTCTCATCGTACTTTTGTTCAAAATTAATAATTTCATTCCGCAAAGCGGTAGTACGAGAGGGTAGGAAAAAGTAGTTTATGAATTTGGTCTCTAAGTCCGTCCACGTAAGAATACTTTGTGGCGGTTCCTTTGCAAGCCAATGCCGGGCTTGTCCCTCTAAGGAGAAAGGAAAAAGTTGTAAGCGGATTACCTCTTGTGGAACCCCATTGAATTTGATCGTATTCATGAGTTGAAGGAACCTTTTGATGTGGTCATGGGGATCATCAATGGTACGCCCCAAAAATGGTTGAGCAGAGACCATTTGAATGAAGCCGGATTTGAGCTCAAAGTTGTTGGCTGCAATCACGGGTATGACAATAGCATCGTTGTTGCCCTCTACATGTGCTTGTAAAAGTTCGATCATTGGACGATTGTCCGGTAGAGGTTCATTGTTGTTATTATTCATGTTGGGTTGAGGTGGATTGTTATTATTGTTGTGGACACCGGCCATGTCTAAATTATCGAGAGTCTCGGGCTCGGGATAAGACGTTGATCGAGTACGCATACACCTGCAAAACAAATAACAAAGCAAGAATATTTTTGGTTTTTTATGTTTTTTAAATTTTTGGATTTTTGAAAATTTTATATTTTTTAGGATTTTTGAAAATTTTAGATGCTTAGAAAGTAACGTTCACGGCGAACGGATCCCAAAATCCAATTTTCTCACAAAAAACCATTAATCTCTACGAAAAGAGCCGGCAGCGGCGCCATTTTAGTAACTAAGATTTTTCTAGGTTGAAAGTTCGTTTCTCGGTATCTTCTCGAATTGATCACGGCTCAAGGTGGAACTATCGTTCTTGGTTACTAAAAAGGGGTTTGGTTTTCTATTCTACTAAAAAGGATTAAATGCGTGAAGTAGAGAAAATAAGCCAAAAACAACTAATAAAAATAAAGCTTGAATTAAACATGAACACTTAAACAGTAAAACAGTGAAATAACTTAACTTGGAAAAATTGCTGATTCGGAATAATTAAAGTTCATTCGGAGTAAAACTGCTCATCCGGAATAACCAAAACTCATGCGGAATAATTTGGCCAAAAACCTTCATGCGGAATAAAAACCTTCATCCGGAATATATGTGCTCATCCGGATTAATTGCTTCATGCGGAATGTTCAAGAGAAAAGACTCATTCGGAAAAGCTGCTCATTCGGAATAATTTATAAAAAATGCTTCGTTCGGAATATGACGTTGGTTCGGAATAAGTGCTCACTCGGAATAATCTCTTTATCCGGAATAATCACTCATCCGGAATAATTACTCTTGATCCGGAATAATCTAAAACAAGTGCTCATTCGGAATAATCTCTTTATCCGGAATAATCACTCATCCGGAATAATCTAAAACAAGTGCTCATTCGGAATATCAATTGGTACGGAATAATTTTAACAAAAAGCCTTGATTCGGAAAACTTAGCTCGTTCGGAATGTACTAAGCAAAAGCTTTTTCCGGAATAATATGTTCATCCGGAATATTTGAAAAGAAAGCTTGATCCGGAATAAAATGTTCACCCGGAATAAAATGACAAAATCCCTTGATCCGGAATATTATGTTGATTCGGAATCTGGGGATTTTGAAGACGCGAAGAACAGGGAAAAAATAAAGAACGAACTTGAACCAAAATCAACAAAGTTTTTACCAAAGATTAACCAAAACTAAACACCAATCATCTACCAATAATAAACTTTAAATCAAATCAACAAAAACACAAAACCCACTTACTTAAGACTTTGAATCAATAAGAAAAGGAAGAACAAGTTTAAATCAAAGATGGTATTGAATGATTAAGGTTAAACAAACAAAAGGGAAGATTAAAACTTACAAGGTCTATGAAGAAATCAAAAGAAAATTAAAATCACCAAACTCCTTAATGGAGTTGGTTACCCTACGAAACAAAAGAAAGAAAAAACTGGAAATGAAAAAAAACTCGACTAATGTTGTGAAGGGGAGTCCTATTTATAGGAGGTGTGGTTGGTTGGTGAGTGGGCTTTCTTCTTTCTTTTTGTCTTCTCGTCTTTTCAGTAAAGTTGACGTTTTCGATTCTGATTCGGGATTTGTCGATGAATAAATTCAACTCGTCTTTAAATTTCTTTGTTTAATAGACTTGAGTTCTTCGACATATGTAAATCTTCCATCTTTGGTCCTTTTCTTCGATAAATCTTCAAATAGGCCCATTGACTTCAAATCTTTCGCATCTCTTGGACTATAAACTTCGTCTTTTCGTCTTTTTCTTCGATAAAACCCGTGCAATCCCATGTTTTCTTCAATATTTATCCGGTTGGCTCTGAAAACACAACAAACACACAAACCACGCATAATTCCAAACAAATGATATTAAATACGCGTTTTGGTCTCGTTTTAGCAAGAAATAAGTGGTAAAAGGATGGGTGTTTTCACACCTATCAAATCCCCTACACTTAACCATTGCCATGCCCTCATGCAATGCTTAGTGACAAAGCAAATTTACACTTTTCTCATAATCAATCAACCTTGGCCTTATTAATATAAACTACTACTACTAAAGAGATATAAAAGCTTGAATGAAACAAAAGGGATAGAAAACCATTTTCATTTGAAAATAGCTATATGGAAATAACTCGCAAAGAAATCTAAGACTTACATTAGGGCTTTGGTGCTGCGAAGATTTATCACCCTCAAGTTTCACGTTCCCCAAACTGAGCTTAAAAACGAGATCATTGTTATTATAAGTTACCAAAACAAACACTTACACACATGGCTTAATTATATGCTTAAACTCCCTTATTCCTAGGTGTATCTCTTATATTTTATTTTTGTCTTAGAATGATCATGAAGATGCATTTTTGGACTTATTTCGATAGTTTATTTAAGCTGAAAGTAAAGTAGGACGATTTGATTAATATTTAGCTAAAGGACAAAATATCTTAAAACTGCTTCTCGAGACCTCAAAAAGTTCATATCTTGGCATAACTCGCTTCACGATTTGAGACCTTTCTCGGGCCGATATTTGTCATGTACTTCATACTTCATATCTTGAGAGACGTTCATGAGATAATGGTCTTCTCTTCATAAACAAAATTTCTTCACTTGGAGCATTCTGAGGGATACTCCAACTTTGTTGACCACGACTTCATCATTATTTCTTCAATCATAATTTGGGATTTTGAAATACAACGATCCGCCTCCTTTTCGGACTTGGATCTATTTATCCTCATACCTTGTTAGGGTCTTTTCCGATATACTTCTCCATGATCTTTATGGGAGTTGAGTGTTTTTCGTCGTGCGTCTTGATCCTTCATATTGATTTTGAGAATAATGCTTTTCACATCATCTTGGATCTTTAGCAATGAAATGGAATCCTCATGCCTTGCGAGGGCCTTTTTGGACTCGGATATCCTCATGCCTTGTTAGGGCCTTTTTGGATAGACCAATCTTTGCGCCCCGCTTCAATAGTTATGCCTTGGCTATGAACTCTTATCATTACCGAGCAACTTTTAAACGATCTTGGGCTAGAAGCTAAGTTATTCAATAAAATCGTACGACCTTACTTATTGCATTTATTTATTTAAGGCGATGGGAGGAAAAGCTTATAATTACATCAAGTGTGCTTGTGCAAGAATACTGACTTATAATTGGCTCTATCATTTCTCGTTCTCCACAATTTAAAATCTCAAGAAATGAGACTCGTGGATGATTAGCCTAATAAACCAATTAAGGTCTACATGGTTAAGGATACTTGCTAGAATAAACTTGGATAAGTCTATTCGGGTTGAGTCAAAATAATCACAACGGGCCTAATAGATCAAAGACTTCTAAACTAGTTAAACCACTTTATTATGGAATATATACATATGATAGCAACGATAAAAGTAAAGAAATAAAGGACATAAAAATTTAAAAATTGTGACTATATGGCCAAAGTTAATTAAAAATTTGAAAAATGCCGAAAAAGATGATTTTCCGGTTAAATGAAGGCATTTTAATGGAAAAGTCCACTTATAACTTCGATAGAAGTCTCCCCTACACTTAATATAAACATTGTCCTCAATGTTTAAGCATGTGGGAAAAATCTCCCCTACACTTATGACATTGTGCACGTTGGTTAAATCAAGCGAAGGAGGAGACAACTAAAGTGATCAATTTCAAATGTGAGTATGAAGAAAATTGAATCATGATAGTTGAGAGACAGAACCGGATTTGCGGATAACATGGGAGCACGGTTCTTCAAAGATTCCAAAAGTGCACTCATCCCTGTAATCACATCACCACACAAACACAAACAACCTATATAGGTCCCCCCTACACTTAGGAGGTAAAACGGAAAGGGATAGATACTCGAGTTGCCTCCCGAGGAGCGCTTGTTTTTGTTAACCGAGTCACGAGCCTGACTCGGTCCCGAACTAATTCAAAGGAAAGGTGTAGAGGGATGGAATCATCTCATGAGAGATGTCCTCTCCAAGGTACAACTTCACTCGTTGGCCATTCACCTTAAAATTTGGTCCATTGGGTTGAGCGAGCTCAAGAGTACCATATGGAAAAATTTGAGCAATGATGAATGGGCCGGACCAACGAGATTTTAGTTTACCCGAAAAGATTTTTAACAGATAGTTAAAGAGTAAAACTTTGTCTCCAACTTGGAACTCTCGGTTTTTAATCTTGGAATCATGAATGAGCTTAGTTCTTTCCTTATAGATCAAGGAATTTTCATAAGCTTCATTCCGGAGTTCGTTAAGCTCATTGATTTGGATTTTTCGCAAATCACCGGCTTTGTTGATGTCAAAATTTACCCATTTCAAGGCCCAGTAAGCCTTGTGTTCCAACTCAATGGGGAGGTGGCATGCTTTTCCGTACACAAGACGATAAGGTGTACAACCAATCGGTGTCTTATATGCGGTACGGAAAGCCCACAGAGCATCATCAAGTTTATCGGCCCATGAGGCACGATGCTCTCCCACGGTTCGTTCAAGAATTCGCTTTAACCCTCGGTTAGAGACTTCAGCCTGGCCATTAGTTTGTGGGTGGTACGCGGTGGAAAGACGATGATTGACACCATACTTAGCCATGACTCTTGCGAATTGATCATTGCAAAAATGAGTCCCGGGATCACTAATGGCACGAGGCACACTGAATCTAGCGAATAGTTGCTTCAAAAAGTTACAAACCACCCTTGCATCGTTAGTGGGTAAAGCTTTGGCTTCAACCCATTTAGAAACGTAGTCAACGGCTACAAGGATGTATTTGTTTCCTTTAGATGAAGGGAATGGCCCCATAAAGTCGATGCCCCATACATCAAAGATTTCACATTCTTGTATAAAATTTTAAGGCATCTCATCTTTATGTGTGATCTTGCCTTGTCTTTGGCAAGCATCACAATGTTTAACCATTTCGTGAGCGTCACGATAAATGGTGGGCCAATAAAATCCCGAGTCAAACACTTTCTTAGCGGTGAAGTTGGGACCAAAGTGACCACCGGTGGGTCCTTTGTGGCAAGCTTCTAGAATATCTAGAGCTGCGGGTCCGTCAACACACCGGCGAATAATCAGATCAGCGCATTGTTTGAAGAGATACAGGTCATCCCAAAAGTAACTCTGAATATCTTTAAAGAACTTTTTCTTTTGTTGGGATGTTAACCCTTTGATGAGAACACCACCCGCTAAGTAGTTTGCAATGTGGGCAAACCACGGGGTGTCATCAAGATTGAGATTTATAGACATTAATGTCTCAAGGGGAAAAGAGTCATTGATCTCTTTGTTCGGATGATCCCCTTGGTATGGATCCTCAAGTCTACTCAGATGATCCGCGGCTAGGTTTTCTGCTCCTTTCTTGTCACGAATTTCTATTTTAAATTCTTGAAGGAGTAAAACCCAGCGAAGAAGTGTTGGCTTAGAATCTTGTTTAGTTAACAAGTACTTCAACGCGGAATGATCCGTGTACACAATGGTGGTGGATAAAACAAGATAGGGGAGAAATTTTTCAAAAGCATAGACAACAGCTAAAAGCTCTTTTTCGGTTGTCGTATAATGCAATTGAGCCCCCGTTATTGTCTTGCTAGCATAATGGATTGGTTGGAAGTGCTTGTTCACTCTTTGGCCCAAAACCGCTCCAATAGCAAAGTCGCTAGCATCACACATCAATTCGAAAGGGAGCTCCCAATTACGGGTAACCAAGACTGGTGCCTTAGTGAGCTTATCCTTAAGAAGGTTGAATGAGTCAATACACTCTTTGGAAAAGATGAAAGGAGTATCTTTTTCCAAGAGGTGGGTCATCGGGCGAGCGATTTTAGAAAAATCTTGGATAAATCATCGATAGAAGCCCGCATGACCGAGAAAACTTCTCACACCCTTCACGGTTGAAGGTGGAGGCAACGTAGCGATCACATCAGCTTTAGCACGGTCAACTTCAAGACCGGCCTTAGAAATCTTGTGTCCTAAAACAATTCCTTCTTTTACCATGAAATGGCATTTTTCCCAATTTAGAACAAGGCGTGTGTCTTCGCACCGCTTAAGAATGCTATCTAAATTGGCAAGGCAATTGGTGAAAGAATCCCCAAAGACGGAGAAGTCATCCATGAAGACTTCCATGGTTTGTTCAACCATGTCATGGAATATGGCCAACATACACCTTTGAAAAGTCCCGGGGGCATTGCATAAAGCAAAACGCATTCGCTTATAAGCAAATGTGCCATAGGGACAAGTGAATGTTGTCTTCTCTTGATCTTGGGGATCGATGGGTATTTGGAAATAACCCGAGAAACTATCTAGAAAGCAGTAATATTCAATACCCGCTAGACGTTCGAGCATTTGGTCCGTGAAAGGAAGGGGAAAGTGATCTTTTCTCGTGGCATCATTAAGTTTACAATAGTCTATACAAACTCTCCACCTGGTAACGAGACGAGTAGGAATCAACTCGTTGTTTGCATTGGCCACAACGGTGATTCCGCCTTTCTTAGGCACACAGTGGACCGGACTAACCCATGGTGAATCCGAGATAGGGTAAATCATGCCCGCATCAAGAAGTTTGATAACCTCTTGTTTGATAACGTCATGGATTTTAGGATTTACCCTTCTTTGAGTTTGGATAGTGGGCTTAAAGTCGTCCTCCATTAGAATTTTATTTGTGCAAAAGTGAGGATCAATTCCCCGAATATCGGAGATTTTCCAAGCGATACCTTTTTTATGGTTCTTGAGAACTTCAACGAGACGAGTTTTCTCATCCTCCTTTAAGTCCTTAGCAATGATAACGGGTAGTTTATCAATGCCTTCTAAGAAAACATACTCGAGATGAGGGGGTAAGTCCTTAAGCTCGAGGGTGGGAGGATCCTCAATAGATGGTGTAACTAACGATGGATCATCGTTGGTCACCTCTTTAGGAGAAGGAGGAGAGAAAGAGTCTGCATTAAGAAGTTTCTCAATGGTGCGAATATCTTCTTCCCAATCGGTGGGAGAATCATCATATTTAAGATCAATGGTGCCTAAGCTAGCTTCAAAGTCATCCAAAAGAAAGTCACTTTCTCCAAAAGGAGTCAATAACGGAGCGAGTGAGGAAACGGTCTCAATAGTGGGCAAAGAGGAAAGACTACTTTTGCAAGCATCATGAAAATGTTTTTCACAAGCCTCATCAAGAGCGTCAATACAATTAACACTCTCATATGAACAAGGTTGTTTAGAAATCTTACCCATGTTGAAGACAATTTGATCGTCACCAACTCTCATGATAAGCTCACCCGCTTCTACATCGATGAGAGTGCGACCGGTCCTCAAGAATGGACGTCCAACGATTAATGGAACGCGAGGATCCATCTCGTAGTCAACGGCGACAAAATCTGCCGGGAAGGTGAATTTGTCAACGCCAACGAAGACATCTTCGGCTATCCCCACTGGATAAGCAACCGTACGGTTAGCTAATTCCAAAGTCATTTTGGTGGGGACTAGCTCGGGGAGAGATAATTGCTTCCAAACACTTAATGGCATTAAGTTTATGCTAGCACCTAGATCGGCTAGGGCCATGCAATTCTCTACTCCCTGGAAGTTGCAAGGGATTAAGAAGCGACCTGGATCACCAAGTTTGGTTGGCAATTTCCTTAAGAGCACTGCGGAGCAATTCTCGTTAAGTTGGGTCTGAGCAATATCGAAAAGCTTATCCTTGTCACTTAGAAGATCTTTAAACATCTTCGCATATTTAGGCATGTGAGCGAGAGCCTCAGCGAAGGAGATGTTGAAATTCAATTGTTTAAACATTTTGAGAAAGTTTGAAACTTGAATATCATCCTTGCTCTTGAGCTTATCTTTCCTCAACCTTGAGGGATAAGGTATATCGGATGAAGAGGAAGGCTTTAGAATAGTAGGATCACTCACATCCTTGGGTGGTGGAGGGGTATAAGTAAGAGGTGGAGGAATTGGGGAAGTAGAAGGTTGAGGAATAGGAGTAGGTGACTCGTTTTCCGTAGTCACAATCACCGGTGTAGGTGTAGGAAGCTCGGGTGCCTTGGTACCTTTTCCACTACGAGTGGTGATTGCTTTCATCTCCCCTCTTGGATTAGCAACGGTGTTACTCGGAAGAGTACCCGAAGAAGAGGGTTGATTACCTTAGAAGATACCAACCATCATGTCCCTTAAGTCATTAGTTTGACTACTCAAAGAGTTTCACATATCGGCTCTAAGATCATTCCCTTGTTTCACCATATCTCCCTTCAAGTTAATAATCTGGGTCTGCAGATTCTTCACCAATGCATCATTCGTCCGCATGTACGTTTCGACCTCGTGGTTGAAAACGGTGGGTTGCGTAGGAAGAGGTGTTTGATAAGCAGGTGGTTGGTAAGGAGCGGGTTGGTAAACTTTAGTAGGATTTTGAGGTGGATATGGTTGTCTTTGAGGTGGTTGGTATGGTGCTCGAGGTTGGTTTTGATTGTTTCGGTTAAGGTTTTGTTGTTGGTTTTGATTGGTTGGAGAAAAACCGGGCGGTGAAAGATAGTTGTTTGAACGATAACTTAGCAAGTTACGGTCTCCTTGAGGGTGGGCTGGATAGCCTCCCGTAGGATAGGTACCGTATGTTGCGTTAACATTCTCACAAAGATAGTCTTGGGTGGAGGTACAAGTAGTGTAAGAGTGAGGACCCCCGCATATTTCACATGGTTGGCTTACAGCATTGACCTGAGCGTTTTGAGTGTTGATGCTTTTGGTATTGTTAGCAGTTTGGACAGCAAGTGATTCAATAAGCGAAGTAAGCTTATCAATTCTCTTGTCGTTGTCACTAGTGCTAGCACTAGCGGCATTGGTCCGAACACTCTTGGTTTGCACTCTAGATTTATTCTCAATAATATCCCAAGCGGCATTAGAAGTCTTAACCAAAATATTACCCCCCGAGGCACTATTTAGTGAATCTTGGTCATTCATGCTTAAACCATTGTAAAAAGTATTAATTTGGTGCACTTTGGTAAAACCATGTTGTGGGCACTTTCTTAAAAGTTCTTTAAAACGGTCCCAAGATTCACTAAAAGTCTCATCGTACTTTTGTTCAAAATTAATAATTTCATTCCGCAAAGCGGTAGTACGAGAGGGTGGGAAAAAGTAGTTTATGAATTTGGTCTCTAAGTCCGTCCACGTAAGAATACTTTGTGGCGGTTCCTTTGCAAGCCTATACCGGGCTTGTCCCTCTAAGGAGAAAGGAAAAAGTTGTAAGCGGATTACCTCTTGTGGAACCCCATTGAATTTGACCGTATTCGTGAGTTGAAGGAACCTTTTGATGTGGTCATGGGGATCATCAATGGTACGCCCCAAGAATGGTTGAGCAGAGACCATTTGAATGAAGCCGGATTTGAGCTCAAAGTTGTTGGCTGCAATCGCGGGTATGACAATAGCATCGTTGTTGCCCTCTACATGTGCTTGTAAAAGTTCGATCATTGGACGATTGTCCGGTAGATGTTCATTGTTACTATTCATGTTGGGTTGAGGTGGATTGTTATTATTGTTGTGTACACCGACCATGTCTAAATTATCGAGAGTCTCGGGCTCGGGATAAGACGTTGATCGAGTACGCATACACCTGCAAAACAAATAACAAAGCAAGAATATTTTTGGTTTTTTATGTTTTTTAATTTTTTGGATTTTTGAAAATTTTATATTTTTTAGGATTTTTGAAAATTTTAGATGCTTAGAAAGTAACGTTCACGGCGAACGGATCCCAAAATCCAATTTTCTCACAAAAAACCATTAATCTCTACGAAAAGAGCCGGCAGCGGCGCCATTTTAATAACTAAGATTTTTCTAGGTTGAAAGTTCGTTTCTCGGTATCTTCTCGAATTGATCACGGCTCAAGGTGGAACTATCGTTCTTGGTTACTAAAAAGGGGTTTGGTTTTCTATTCTACTAAAAAGGATTAAATGCGTGAAGTAGAGAAAATAAGCCAAAAACAACTAATAAAAATAAAACTTGTATTAAACTTGAACACTTAAACAGTAAAACAGTGAAATAACTTAACTTGGAAAAATTGCTGATTCGGAATAATTAAAGTTCATGCGGAATAAAACTGCTCATCCGGAATAACCAAAACTCATGCGGAATATTTTGGCCAAAAACCTTCATGCGGAATAAAAACCTTCATCTGGAATATATGTGCTCATCCGGATTAATTGTTTCATGCGGAATGTTCAAGAGAAAAGACTCATTCGGAATAATTTATAAAAAATGCTTCGTTTGGAATATGATGTTGGTTCGGAATAAGTGCTCACTCGGAATAATCTCTTTATTCGGAATAATCACTCATCTGGAATAATTACGCTTGATCCGGAATAATCTAAAACAAGTGCTCATTCGGAATAATCCCTTTATCCGGAATAATCACTCATCCGGAATAATCTAAAACAAGTGCTCATTCGGAATATCAATTGGTTCGGAATAATTTTAACAAAAAGCCTTGATTCAGAAAACTTAGCTCGTTCCGAATGTACTAAGCAAAAGCTTTATCCGGAATAATATGTTCATCCGGAATATTTGAAAAGAAAGCTTGATCCGGAATAAAATGTTCACCCGGAATAAAATGACAAAATCCCTTGATCCGGAATATTATGTTGATTCGGAATCTGAGGATTTTGAAGACGCGAAGAACAGGGAAAAAGTAAAGAACGAACTTTAACCAAAATCAACAAAGTTTTTACCAAAGATTAAACAAAACTAACCACCAATCATCTACCAATAATAAACATTAAATCAAATCAACAAAAACACAAAACCCACTTACTTTTGAAGATCAAACTCAATAAAATAAAAACTTAAGACTTTGAATCAATAAGAAAAGGAAGAACAAGTTTAAATCAAAGATGGTATTGAATGATTAAGGTTAAACAAACAAAAGGGAAGATTAAAACTTACAAGGTCTATGAAGAAATCAAAAGAAAATTAAAATCACCAAACTCCTTAATGGAGTTGGTTACCCTACGAAACAAAAGAAAGAAAAACCTGGAAATGAAAAAAAACTCGTCTAATGTTGTGAAGGGGAGTCCTATTTATAGGAGGTGTGGTTGGTTGGTGAGTGGGCTTTCTTCTTTCTTTTTGTCTTTTCGTCTTTTCAGTAAAGTTAACGTTTTCGATTCTGATTCGGGATTTGTCGATGAATAAATTCAACTCGTCTTTAAATTTCTTTGTTTAATAGACTTGAGTTCTTCGACATATGTAAATCTTCCATCTTTGGTCCTTTTCTTCGATAAATCTTCAAATAGGCCCATTGACTTCAAATCTTTTGCATCTCTTGGACTATAGACTTTGTCTTTTCGTCTTTTTCTTTGATAAAACCCGTGTAATCCCATGTTTTCTTCAATATTTATCCGGTTGGCTCTGAAAACACAACAAACACACAAACCACACATAATTCCAAACAAATGATATTAAATACGCGTTTTGGTCTCGTTTTAGCAAGAAATAAGTGGTAAAAGGATGGGTGTTTTCACACCTATCACTAGGCTATTTCTTGGTCTTTAGCATTATTGGCTAATCATTATATTGCATAGGGTAGTACTAAATTTACCAAAAATTTCATTTGGTAAAAAAGGTTGTGCATCGGAACTCGTAGTAAAATCCTATTAACAAGCATAATCCATACTTACATTAATGAGAATTTAAAAAGGAAAGATAAAAATGGACAACAAATATCAAAGATCAAACATAAAAGCTTTTATTGGCCTTTGGAATTCAAGATGTATTACAATTTCTGTATGTGGATGACACAACCAATTGTTTGTTCGGCTCAAATTTAGATATTTAGATGTTTTTTTTATGTAGTATTAGTTGGGTAAAAATCACCCTTCCATTAGAATATTATTTGATTTCCCTCAATTATTGTAACTAGGATTTGTGCCCGCGCTTCGCCGCGGCGAAGTACGGGCGTTTTAAGCAACAGTTTTATTGGCCGTTGATGAAGCCCGTCATAATTTGTAATGTGAAAGCACTTAAGCACATAAATCTGCTACTATTAAGTTACAAAAACATTTTTAGCCGAGTGGATCTTTGTGATAGCTTATTATTCTATTAAATGGAAATAGTATAAGGTTCGGTGAGTTATTTATCCTTTATATGAGAAAGTGGATCAAGTAACCGTAGAATAATCTATATGGCTATAAATGGCAAGATCCAATATAACATACTGATGAAAAAAACAAAAGTGTATACATAAAGGTGTAAATCCATGCTCTAACCTTGCAGGATATACTAAAGCTTTAACCACTACATCTTTTGTTCATATACAGCTGCAAACAAATTTTTATACGGATGGTAGATAAGTATAGTCTTCTCTAATTCCTGAAATGACACGTTAAAAGTTTACGACTAATGTTAGATAAATATAAGTTTTTGATTAATTTCATTTTTTTGTTACATTCATTGTACGGTAAGTTTTTGCAATCTACTTAATGGATTATACAAAAAGGAATAAAATACCATCTCATTAAGTAAAAAAAGAATAAGTCAAGTCAACACACAGTATACAAAGTTGGATTGGTATAGGCATGCTAATTCAGTACATTTCCAAGAAACAAAGGAATTCAAAATCTAGAGTATCCAGAAACACTTGCATATTATAACAATTGTAATTATAATAAAGCTAAACTTGAGTACTAATAACTAATACACAACACAAATCAAACATTTATCATTGTAGGAGCAAACCACATGGAACTGAGGCATCTTCTTTTACCTATTCTCTTTTTGCTTCATCTACTGCTCCACTTAGCATTGTCTAAGTCTCCTGCAACACGCACCTCCCTCAACTGCTCCTCTAAAACATTTACCGTCTCATCTTTTTATTCTATCTTTTGCAGTTTAGGGAATTGCTTTAGTATCTCCATTTGAAACGAAATTGCTACTTCTTTTTTGTTATTCATAGATTAGCTTCCTGCGGACATCATCAGCAGGTCCCAACATGAGGTCTTGCACACGAACGACAGTAACTTTGTTGCCTTTAATAAAAAGCTGAGTACACTTGACACCCCCTATTTACAGCCCACAATTAGTGACGATGTTGACTGAAATGTTGTGACGCGACTGTTAACTTCACGAAATTCTTAACATGCAAGAAATCCATTAGAAGATTTTAACCTACCATGCACATGACGCGTTCCCATTGGACGTTGCAAACAGTTAAGGGGGTGTCCAGGACTGCACAAATTTCATCTATTTTTATATTTCCTTACGCGCATACCTAAATTTTCTAAGTATTTAGTGGATTGGGTAACAGGTGGACTACGTACAAAGAGGATAAATTTGGATTAGACATATATAACTCCAAAAAAATTTACATACACAGTGGTGCGAAAAGTCGACTATGGGTAGGTACGTACCTCGGTTTCCATTTTCTGCAATAGCACGTCCAAACAGCCCACAACTCCCTATAATCCTCAAACATAGTCAGTTGCTCATCAACCACACCTTTCCCATGATAAATACAAACCTACAAAAATCAACCATGTGAGTACGGGAAATAGACGTCCAAAAAACGTTGGGGCATGAAATATTACTAAATCATTTAATACGGAGTACAAACTAACATAAATGAGCCATTCCAGCTACTGCATATCAACAATCAAACACATAAACTTAATTAACAAAAACCCGAACATACATGAAGAACAACATATATAAACTAACTGATTGCTATATAATGTAACTATAAGCTCTGTAAATCACTATATAATTGTTTCGCCAGTGCATCTAAGAACCTTACAGCCACGAAACCAATGGATAATTTCACATATTGATGCAAAGACAGTTTCTGGTCTCTTGATTTTTGCCTAAAATATTAGTACCCACAGTCAAGTTTCAACTTAAATTGGTCTCTATGACATAGGTCATCCAAGAACCTAATAACCCTTAAATTTGTGTCACTATGTTTTCCTCCAACTGTCTTAATAACTGTCATCCGAGCGACGGTGGGTATACCAACATTTGTAATAGGTGTTCCCGAACAATTGGCGATCATAAAATGGTCATCCGATTCTTTTTAGATTGTTGGTAATAACATACAGGTTTAGCGCCCTTTGTAGATGGAATAATGAAAGGATTTCCAAAACCTGTGTATATAAAGTGTTGAAATGTTTTTTTGGTATCATTCGTGATGCCTTTTAGTATATAAACTTAAGAAATCAGTCTTGTATAATCATTTTAAGATCAATTAAACATGATTTAGTATGATATACAAACCAAATTGGTTTAGAAGTACATACCTACTGGCATTACACCTGTGCCACCAGTGATACCAGCAGGAACGTTTAAAATTAGCTTGGTATGTTTGGTTTGCACCTTTAATCTGAAAGATTCAAAGCCCGAATATTGTTGTTGCTGATGTTGTTCATGACGATTAGTCCCCAACCAACTCACAATGGAGGTTATCCATTGTGAGTTTAAGATCAGTGATTCGTAAAAAAAAATCTATGCTTAAAGTTTATTTATGTATGTTTTATTTTGGGTTAAAGCCATAAATTACCAACGAACTTTACTTTTTTTCTTGATATTACAAATAATGAACATAAAATACTTATCTAACCATTGAAATTTATGTTTATTTATAATATTACCTATTAACCGTTTTTAATAGGTAAAAAGACATTTATGACCGACACGTCACTTGCTTTAGCAGGTCATTTTAAGTTTAGGTTTATTTAACTTTGGGTTAAAGCTATAAATTACCAACGAACTTTACTTTTTTTTCTCGATATTAAAAATAATTAACATAAAGTACGCTACCACTCTCTCTCTCTCTCTCTGACATTTCAATCAACTTCTCTATTGATTCCAATTATATTTCCTTTATCCTTTTCTTGTTGTCAGCCAGCATGTCGTCGGAAAACAACCATTATCCGGAAACCATCACTATACGACCCACCACCAGAAACTAGTTTGTAAACTGGTTAGATATAATGGTAAACTGGTTATATCAGGTGGTAAATCGGTTAGATCCGGTGGTTACCCGGTTAGATCTAATGGTTACCCGGTTAAATACGGTGGTTACCCTGTTAGATCCGGTTGTTACCCTGTTAGATCCAAGTGAAAACACATAACGTGGTGCGGCCACTGTAACGTGGTCGGGGTTGTTGGAAGAGTATGTTGTGATGGTTTTGTTTGAGATGGGTTTTCAGAGTATGATTGATGTGAGTGAGTATGATTGATCCAGGTATGATGTGAACAAAGTAAAAAAAAAATCAAAGAAAGTCAAAGACACGTGGGCAAAAAAATGACGTGGAATATAACAATTTTACGTTACTAATAATAGCCGGTTCCAACAAGTTTCAATGGTGATATTATAAATAAACATAAAGTTAAATAGCCAGATAAGTATTTTATGTTCATTATTTGTAATATCGAGAAAAAAAGTAAAGTTCGTTGGTAATTTATGTCTTTAACCCTTTTATTTTCAACCTAATTAGACCCTATTTCGGTACCAAGATTTTAAAAACCAAATTACCATAAGTTTAGTCCAGTTGCTGCTACGATGATGTTTTTTAACAATCTGATTTTTCTTATATGCTATGTATTTCAAACTAATTAGATCCTATTTCTTTCCTGATTTTTTTATATGCTGTGTATTTCTTTCCCTAACCCGGCTGATTCTTTGCTACTCTAATTTTCAAACTTTTTGCACCTATATACGCAGACACGCTACTCAATAACATTTACATTAAAAGTAACAGATTATCGTTTCATTTTACGCCTATTATACCTAAATCACTAACCGGGAAGCTAACTACCACTTCACATCTCATAATACAGTTACGATATATGACACTCATGATTAGGAATTTTCAACACACACAATGTATATACCTATACCTAATCAACTCTGGCTGAAAATACACTTTGTTCAAACAATCTGATTCTTTGGTATTCATATCTTAAAACTCATACACATATATACACACTACACAAACACGCCACTGACTAAAAACAGTTACATCAATAAATGTCTTCCTAACACGTGGCACGGGCAATCCGCAAGCTTAAATCCATCTCACACTACACTCACTGAAGCGGCAATCTACGTTACTTAATGTTCTAAAATTTTCGCCAAATTGAATTTATTACACAAATATACCTTCATGCTGCCTAATCTTATGATCGAGATTTCGAAACGAAGCAACCGTTCACCCACCCACTGGTCTAGCGTGTAGCGTTCGTCTGCATAAACATATCATCATCATCAGAAAAATAATATCAGTCAAATTTATATAAAATACCTAAAAAATAGATAAATAACCATGGATAAGAAAGCGGAACATTTTCAGTTCTATTTGTGACCACCCGTTGTACATAGCACAACATAGAAGTTGATCGATATGCACATAGCCCAACATGGACCATAGTAGGTTGGTAAAATAAGTAAAAAGTTTGTTTCCGGCTCAGGTTTACGAATATGGTAGCGGTGCCAAGAACCTTCCAAAACTTAATTCACACACTTGGCGTGACCGCCTAGGCAGGATACATGGTAGCTTAGCTAAAAGATACATAATTCAAAGGATTTGGTATGCCGACAACCATAAGAGGTCGGACGGGTAAAACCAAACAACTTTATCAGTGCATAAGTTTATGTATGTTGTATATATAAGTCGTACAATGAACATGATGCACAAATTATAGAAAAATTAAAGGCGTATAAAAAGGTGTAAACGAGCAATAAATATTCAGGCTCAGATTTGTATATGGTGGGTAGGTCATACACGCACCCGAATTCCGCTAGGCTGCAAAGAATTCCGGTTGTAGAACAGGCATATATGCAATGCCATCCGGTCAATGCCCCGCCTAGTTAGGATCGGTCTTCAATAACCCTTTAATTTTGGCGAAACCACAATAATCATCACATCCTAATGGTTTTTTTCATAAAAATCAATGGAAAGCGTAATAAGCATATATAAGCAAACGACCATACGGAACTCTCCTTTCTTATTAAAGTCTAATAAGTAGCCGTTTATTCCCGTAATAAGCATATATAAGCAAAGGACCATAAGGTGCCAATATAATCCGAGACAAACATCCTCTATGTAATAAAGTTATCCTGATAAAATCACAACCCTAAGTACATTATGATATCAGGATTTAAGATTTATGAATGGGTCATACCAATTAGTGGTGCAGAATGGGAATAAAGCGTATGTGACCCGCCATGGATGCAAGCACAAAGACGTGCTGCCCCGCCAAGATACGGGTCGGTTCCACCCACCATGATCCGCGTACCAGGATATGACAATCCAACTTATTGTTTATTCCATCTTAAGTGGGTGCGAATTATACATCAACCCACTTAATGTTTTCCTTTCATGTTCCTCTGTCCAAAAACAACACCCATAAATATTTTTTGCCACTTACGGCAAACTAAACAGCCCAAAAGTAACGCCATAACCAAGAACAATCGCAGTAAACCAATGAAAATGAAATATTATAAAGTCAATAATCATATCTCCACAACCAAAAACTTACGGATTCCTGTATATATGCCCAAAAGGGGTTAAGAAGCCACAAATAATCATAGCTCTAGAACCCATTTATTTATGAGCGTTTCACGATGGCGTTTCGTCGCCTGCATCAACAGCGGAAACAAAAGCGACGGATGTCACCATCGTCGCCTGCCATCAATAGCGGCAACGAAGTCAACACGTTCCATTGAATCACCACAATTGCCTCAACAAAAAAGTATAAGGAACTGTACAAACAATAGGCAATCAAAACAACCAAAAATAGTTTATAAGATATACAAGTATCACGAAAACCAACATGTACACTAAAAACCCATCTCCCCCATCCCATCTCTAAGATCGAAAGATCAACCCCATCATTATACGCCGGAACCATCTCATCTGTAAGATCGAAGAAAACCCCAATAAACCATCACATCACAAAAACACGTATCAATCGTTAGATCGTACAGTTCTTGGAACAATGTTCTAGGTAGATGAAAAGATCAATTTTTAGTTAGGTGATAGTTGAGAATGAAGGAGATGAGTATCTGTGAGCAGAGGTCAAACTATTGTTTACCAACACACCAACAATCAGAGTAGACGGCGAAGATTGCATTTTGAGAGGAGTGTGTGAGAGAACACACTATTCACCATTTTTTTTGGGATGATAATGATTTAGGGGTATGGGATGATAGATTGGAAATGGAGATGTGGTAGCTTTTAGAAGAATCTAGAGAGAAAATGAGAGATGAGGGAGAGGTTAACAGATACACTTGTGAGAGTAAATATTCGGGTGTGAGGGAGAGTTAGTGTGTGAGAGGAAATAATATGATATTCGAAGAAGTGTGAGGGGGGAACTGTTCATTAGGAACCGATATTCCCCCTTTTATTAAGGATATAATTGTGTTTTCAATGTTCATGTTGAATTTAATAATATATCACTTTATAAAAGAAACAAATGGAAAACAAATAAACCTTATTTTAAAGTTGTGTTATTGATCATTTAGAGTAAAAGTTATAAATACATAATCTATTATCAAAATTGGATCATTATATATAAAGAATTTTTTTATGTTCACTATATCTATTTGCCACGTCATATATTTGATCAAAAAACATTTTATTTTACCTTTGACCAGATACATGCTTGACAAAGACTTGCAATGTCAATCCATTAACGATGAAAATCATTTGCGAAGTTAGTCCATTAATTAAAATTTACGTTAGTCCAAATGCACAAAAATTATAAAAATGATATTTTTTTAGAAAAATAAATTTTCGAAAAAAATAAAAAGAAAAAAAATTAATTTTTTTAACTATTACTAATTTTTAGCTTTTTTTTAAAAAAATCAAACAAAAACAGAAAAATGTTTAATTTTTTTATAAAAATTTGAAAAATTATTCTTTTTTTCAGAAAAAAACGTTTAGTTTTTTTTAATCTTTTTTTTTAAAATTCTGAAAAAGAATAATAGTTTGATTTCTTTTTTTGTTTTTTACTTCGATTTACAAAAAAATTAAACGTTTTTTTCTCTGAATATTTTATATAATTTTTTTTTCTTTGAAATTTTTTAAAAAGTCATTAAAAAGTAATAGTTTTTTCTGATAAGAAAATAATTTTTCTAACTTTTTATAAAAAAGTTCATTAATGATCCGATTTTAAATTAAAGGAAATTATATATTTATGACTTTTACTCAATCTTTTAACTAGGGGCGGAGACAATGGGTGACTAACGGGTGCTCAGCCACCCCCAACTTACCCAATTAGTCTAGCTCGTAACTTGGTTTTCCGGCCAATGTTTTGTGATTTCTTAGATGTTTAATATATAATCTCTGTGTTTCTTGTAATAAACTTAAGCTCCCTCTACTTTATAAATATGAATTTTACGTCGGAATAAAACTGCTCGATTTTGTCACGTGCCTTAACAAAATACTTTTGTCAGATTATGTTTGAAAGTAGAAACCAAATTACCAAAAGGATCTATATGCAATTATTCATCTTTGAAGGGATATATATGCAATTTCTCCTTTTTTTATCACTTTTACTGTAGTTGTTAAGGTAACCTTATTGCTAGAGGTGGTAAAACAGGCAGACGGCGGGTTAAACGGGCGGCGGGCGAAACGGGCGCGGATTAAACGGGCACGGGCAAAACGAGTGGGCGAAATGGACGGGCGAAACGGGCGCAAACTAAAATGAGAAAAAAAGACATATAAAAACGTAGAATTAAAGAATAAAAATACTTGTTTAAAAGCCGGGGATAAAAACTAAATATATAATATCCGCCGAGTAGCCTAATTAGTGTTTTACATGTGCGTCCATTAAGCCCATACGTTTCTTACATATGCGCCCGTTTAACCCATTAATAATAAAGAATGTCAAAAAATGCCCCATCCTTTTCTTGAAAATAGGCATAAAGTACCCATATTCAGGGGCGGACCTAGCTTATAGCACGGGTATGCACGTGCATACCCTCCGTTTCGACGGGTTAGTGTTAGTTTTTATTTTTTTATAATCATATACATGAAGTGCATACCCTTCGAAAGTACTCGAAGAAAAGTGCATACCCTCTATTGAAATTCTAGATCCGTCACTGCCATATTTATCAAAATATGCAAGATTTGTCACATCTAGTTAATGCTAAAAGTAATAAAAGTAAAACAAAGCTCGAACCTAGCTACTTAATTTAGAGCGTTATGCTAAATTTGTTGATTTAACAACTTGGTAATTAGTATTTTTATTGATATTTGTTAACGGATCCTTCGGGTAACCAATCCATAAATTATCCGTATATACTTCAGGTGCATTTTCACTGGTTTACATTCTCTTTAAATTACAATAACGTTAGTATATAAGTTAGCAGATTTAGAGTTATATATTAAAGAGAAATTGTGTATGTGTGTAACCAAAAATCGGTTTGATTGTTATCTACTATCGGTGATAACCAAAATTAATAGCTGAATCGTTTACTTTCGGACTTTTATTAAATATATTGCGTCATTAACGTTATTGTTAAAAAAATCCAGCCTTCTTAACTTAAAATCCTAGCTCCGGCCTTACTTCTAACTATGTTTTTCAAGTTAGGCTTTATAAACCTTATTTTAGTTGTGTCGTTCTCATAACCAAAGAGTTTTGGGTGCGTGCATGATTCGGTTTTCACTCCCACAAACCAAAAACCAAAATTGAACCGAAATGAAAAAATCAATCCGAATTTATAATCAAACTAGAGTTTCTAAAACCCAATTAAATATTAGCTTTTCGGTTTAAATATGATTCTGGCAAAATGAAAATCAAGCTAAACTGAAAACCAAACTCATATAAGTACTTGTATATATTTAGATATGAAAAAAAAAGACATTAACACTGTCATATAATTATAACATTTATTAAGCTTGAAAATGCTTTTAAGGACAAAAAAAATCTATAAATTTAATTAAACAACTAACTAAAATTTTGTATACCAATTACTCATTTTGGTTTTCGGTTCAGTTCAATCAAATTTAAATTCAGTGCGGTTTTTGGTTTTAC
The DNA here is from genome assembly GCA_025667525.1 of Glebionis coronaria. Classification (NCBI taxonomy): domain Eukaryota; kingdom Viridiplantae; phylum Streptophyta; class Magnoliopsida; order Asterales; family Asteraceae; genus Glebionis; species Glebionis coronaria. The sequence continues at coordinate 138,785 of JANFOE010000793.1, read as the reverse complement.
TCATTAAAACAATAGAATAAGTGAACCGACGAACACTCATAAAAACGGACTAGCTATGTAATTCTTTTTCTCCGAAAAGCATCCACTATGGTAAACATTTTTTAAGGTTTATAATTGTGATATAACATTAATTTGTAGACATTTTAGTTTTATAAACCAATCTTCACTATATATAAACCTTTTCAATCTTTATAAATCTCTCACATAATTCAAATGTATTAAATTATGAAAAGGTCAAATATCTTAAACCTTTTCGTGTCACATAAAAATAAAATAGATGCTCACTATGATTTACGAGTTTTTAAACCTTACTCTAACACTTCTCTTATGCACACCATTTATATATATGGAACTGGATTGAAAAGAAAATTGTTTGAAAAATGAATGCATGTTTCAAAGTGAGCATACATGAATATGCATGGGCTTTAGCGAATAATTCTATTAATGTGTATACGTACATTAGATTCCATATATATTGTTTTCAAGCTCAACTGTCATCATCCACGTTCAAACATCATTTATAAGTTTATAACATATGTGTTATTTTCACAATCAGACTATTAGACCATATGTCATTATTTTCACATGATCAAATTTAACTCGTCTGTATTTTAACAGCGTTTACATTTGATATCGTACATTTTAAGGTTATAAACCCACGAACTATATGTGGATGCTTCAAGAAATATATTCGCATTTAAAGTTTACATATCTTAAAAGAGTTTACTAGCCAAGATGAGGCGCGGTGAAAAATTTCATATACATAGTTTTCATATACTTCGAAGTGAAATGACTAAAATACTTTTGTAGTTAGGGAAACTTTGTGATCGATTTCACATTATATCGAGCATGGATAATATTCACACCAATAGTACGTTTCCTCGGTTGAGCGACCTGGCCGTGGTTGAACTTAACCAGGTTGTGTTATCGGATGACCGGTTTAATTAGAAAAACCCCGTTATCATTTTTAAACCTAGAAATGGGAGCTCGGCTCGATCAGACGGGTTAATAAGAAAGCCGGTTTTCGAAATATATACGTCCATCAACCCTGAATTTATATATATTCAAGTATTGTTAATGTGTCTTATATAAATTGAAGGATGTATGTAAAAGCAAGTTGGTGCATGATGTCTAAAAGAGGACATACACAAATTTGCAAGCATGCATGGCCTTTAGCAAGATATAGTATTTCTATTTATTACTTCTGCATTTCCTCCTACACCAAAATAAGAAAGTTTGAATAGCATTTGAGAGAATAAGTTTTTTATCATGTTTTTAATAGTTTAATTACATAACTGTAGAAGGCAAGCGAGAGATCGATCGAAATCAACTCTTGTGCCGATAATCGATCGACCACAAAGACATAACTTCAGCTCCCAAATACTTAAGATTTACCCTTAATTAAAGCTGGTCTAAGAAAATCAAGCAAAAATTCCTTACAGATCAACAAATCGACCACCCAAAATCTGAAGCCAACATACATCCGGAAGATCAATTGATCAAAAGAACCAAAAAAAGAACGGATCAGAAGCAAGGTTCACAAGATGAATAATATAGTTCCTGCCATCTACTTCATCATCCTGTCTTTGCTGTTCAGTGTCTGCGGATCACAAGAACGACAGGTAATTAACATAAACCCTAATTTGTTTTAAGTAGAAAATGAAGGAGCAAACATTTTGATGGTTCAAAGTGATTATTCAAGTTTCTGGACTAAGCTAGCTGATCAGTAAAAACAAAATACACTTTGCTTTTTGGAATTTAGTTTCTTTTCTGCAAGCTTTTTGTATGTGTAGCTTGTTTTCATTTTGTTTCTTACAAATGTAGTGTAAAATAGTCACTTTTTTATAGTGTTATAACATAGATGTTAGTTTGATATAAAAGCAATTAAACACTATCGATCGATCGATCGACTGACTGAATGTTTATGTGAATTTAATAGCTAATATATCAAATGAGATATTTGAAAACTTTAGATAGTTACTTAAATAAGTGTGAATTCTTAGGTTGTAAAACAAAACTACGTATGTTGTGTAACTCGCGGCTTCAATATATTCAGTTTTACTGTAAAAAAAATGAAAACGGAACCTTGGTTTATTTTTATTTCAGTTTTACCGATCTGAAGTTTTCAGTTTTACTCATAAAAAAAAAAGTTAACCAAAATAACCGAGTCTAATAAACTAAACAACCTAATAATCGATCCGACAAACGACCCTAACTTTAGTGACAAACTTGGACATTCTATAACTAATGGGCTTATTATTAGTAGGCCCATTTCAGATAAAACAGCCCACCAAGTTTCAACCCAGCTTTGGTTAAGAAAACATTAAAACTTTTTCATAATATAAATATAATAATTTTTAAAGCTCGGATGTTTTTTGATGCTAAAAATGTAAATAGTTAAACGAATAAATATGTCACTTGGGCAAGTTATTCGGTTTTGTTTAATCCAAGGTTGCAAAAATCGTGAATCGCTAGTTGGTCGGTCAACCACCTTGTAACTTATAATCGTTTTAGACGGGATTAATCGGTGATTAATCGGTGGCATTTTAGCAACTTTTGGTATTTCTAGGAAGTTTTGGGTATTTTTAAACGATTTTTAGGTATATTCGGCAATACTATTCTTAAAATACAACTTATCATATATATAAATAGTTACTATAAGTGTTAAACATAAGTTTACAATGTGTTTTCAGTATTTTCGGCTAAATTTATAAGTTTTTGGCAAATTTGACATCCCTTGACTATCGTTGACCACAGTTGACCGTCATTAATCGTTTTTCATTAATCGGCAAGGTTGAGGACCTTATAGCGATTAAGCGACGATTAATCGGCCTTGGAGACCTTATTTTGCAACATTGGTTTAATCCAAACCGGATTCATTTCAATTTTGTTTCCGGTTTAATAAACTAACAACCCGATAACCTAATTAATACCCCCTAACTTTAGGGACAAAGTTAGCCATTCCATAGCAAATGGGCTCATTATTTGTAGGCCCATTTAAAAAAGATTAGCCCATCAAATTTTAAACCCATGATTAAACAGGTAGAATGAAATGAGCCCATTAAGGTTTTATTCAAATTTTTTACCGTTAAATTTAAAAATGTTGACATTCGGGACGGGTTCTATTTCATCAATTGGTGTTACATATTTGGCGTTTTTCGATGTGCACACAACCTGTTTGATTAAAGTCATTGACTAAGACCAGTCATTGACTCTAATGTGTACGGTTGTATCCCGTGAACCCGATACATCTTGTGAGAGGATACGAGTCAGGCTGGCTAGGTTGTATGATGATGTATGGGGTCATAAGTTGCGTACATATCTATAGAGTTGTTACTCGTAGCGTGGTTGTAACGAGTCTACAAAACTCACCCACCTTGACCCGTTATTGTAGCTTGACACGAAGCTACTACACTAGCATTCCTTGCATTTGGTTGCTGTTTTGACTTTGTGATATGAGAGATCTTTCACTTTGGCGATCATGCTTGCTCAGTTGTTCCACTGAACAAGCTAAAAATTCGTAACTATCTACCTTCTAGTTACTTGTTAAGTTGTTATTATTTTTAGGGTAATGAATTGTTTTATGGCTATGGACATGGAAGTATCGTAATATTGATGATAGGTCATTCATTTTTAGTCTTAATTTAGATTGATTCTGCTTAAGGACTTAGGGTTAAGCATTATACGACAATTATAATAGGGTTCTAGAGTTCTAAACCAATCGTTGATTTGCTGAACCATGATAAGCATAAATTTGTGAAACAGTTTCATATTTTACTAAAAAATCTCAGTAACAAGCTTGTTTGTGTGTAGGTTTTCATTTAAGTTAAACTTAAATCTATAGTTTTAATTTTCTGAATGTGTGTTACTTTTGCAGCGTTACATTGTTCTCATGGAATCCCTCCCTCATGGAGACTACTCGCCATCAGAGCACCATGCTAAAATCATAAGAGAAATTGTTGATCCCAGGTATATCTTTGAACGAACTACAGTTTTGGGTTTTAAATTATAAATATTGTACTGATGCTGCACAACTAACAGCTTTGCAGGGAAATCTCTACAACGAAGCTTCGGAAGAAGCTTCCATGGGTTTGCAGCCTACCTAAACGAAGCAGAAATGCAGAAGTTGAAAAGTAAGTTACTTGCTGTGCCTATTCTAGATTTCAAAATGAATTGAAGAACAACTACAGAAAATTAGGGAATTTAGTGGGTAGAATTAGAGCTAGCAAATGATCCCTGGAAGTCAAAATTTGGGTCAAACAGACCCTTTTTTAAATTACAATGGGCGGAATGGACAGGCTGTTGTATTTTTGTTGGGTTTAATGGACAGTGGAAAAATGATAGAACAATAACAGTAAATTATCATGGGTACTTAAATACCCAACTACCCACCAACGTCTCAAAGTCCACCCAATGAAGATTTTTCTTCTTCGAGATACAAACTTATATTTGTAGATTCTTTTTGTTTTTTGTGCTTCTTTCGCCCATCTGGCCCGTCGTCCGTTGAGCCCACGCGTGTTTGACCCATGTTTTGAAATCACCCGTTTGACTCGTTGCCCGTTTGACCCGCTCTCCGAACCCACCCGACTCGCCCATTTTGCCACCTCTAGGTAGAATGAATGATTACAGCTGAAAATTACAGAAAGAATAAGTTAAATTTTTTTTATAGAAAGTCAAACTTGGTCAAAGTTTTTAACGGCTTTTCCGCCACATTGTTTTGTTTAGAAGCAATTAGTATATATAGCATTCAATTGCTGACCTTTTGGCAAACACATCAACAGGACTTCCAAGGGTTGAATCCGTGTTCCTTTGCCAAAAGCTTTATCCACAGACAACAAGGTCTATGGATTACATGCAATTGGCGGATGGAATAGCAAGGCACCCGGGAGTTGCGAGCGATATCACCATCGGTGTGATCGACAGTGGAATATGGCCGGAGTCACCAAGCTTCAACGATCAAGGATTTGGTCCCGTGCCTGCAAAATGGAAGGGAGAGTGCAAAGGCGGTATCGACTTCACTTGCAACAAGTAAGTGTTATTTTTACGTGTTATACATATTTTATTAAATATATATTTCCTGAATAGGCAAAATATATTCTTATATAAAACATTAATAAAAGACTAATTATAATAATAGTTTAGAAAAAAATATATATCTTATAAAATATTTATAGCAAATTTGTTCTATGGAGGTTTCCACATATGATATGAATCTCGAGTAAAAAGATGAATTCTTAATGCAATGAAATAAGAATTGGACCTTAGAACTCCATTGATGAATTATCGAGTAATGAATAAATCTAAGTATAACTACTGAATTGGCATAATAGGGTATTTAAAAGGGATGTGTGTGGAATTGGGGGGAAAAGGTGTTGGAATGTAAGTACTGCGAGTCACGTGCTCAACTATTTTATCACATATTCACCCATTCCTCTTGAAATGATGCTTGTCCTCAAGCATCTAAAGAGAACAAGTTTTTCATCAAGTTTTCGATGCCCCATTGAACAAGCACAAGCAGTCAAGCACATACACATGTTTATTGCCCCTCTTGTAGACCCTTTTGCCTAGAATCATTTGTGGTTCAGCTGCACTCGATCAGCCCCACATCCCCATGACACATTAAAACATTAACCATCGCTTGAAATTTGCATGTATGGCTGCAACTTCAGGTCGATCCAATCAACTGCATCATACTTAATTCCCCCACGTGACTTTCTCCTTCTTCCCTTTTTCCTCATTGGCCATTTCCATATGTCAAATTCCAGCTTTCTATGCTTAAATTTGCAATGTGTTCCACCTATCTCCTTCCTTCTAAGCCATTTCAGTGAGTTGAATAAGTTGAATAAGCAGGATCATTTACAACATTAATTGTGTTCCTTCCTGATGTGTGCACTTGGACAACATTCACTCACTCTTAGAGTCACCTTGAACAGAAAGGTCATTGCTTTTCTCATGTGACTTGTTTATATTTCTCAACACGTTATCACCTTCGGCCACATTTTCATTTTTAGAACACTTTTTTGCATATAAAGCGCACTCCAGCAGGTTCTGAGGTCCAAGTCTCAACAATCATCACAATAGTAATCATTTTCATGCGTATTTTTTTTAAATATATTTTCTGAATAGGCAATATATATTCTTACATAAAACATTAATAAAAAACTAATGATAATAATAGTTTATATAAGATTTTTATCTCAAAAAGCTACCAATAATTTTAGAGAAGCTGTATTTCTAATAAATACGTATCTAACATAGTTTAAAATGGTTTCAATCCTTAGAAAAATCATAGGAGCACGGTGTTATAGCATCGATGACCCCAGCAGCATCTCAGCTAGAGACCGCACCGGGCATGGGACTCATGTGGCTTCCATAGTAGCTGGGAACTATGTGAAAGGTGCAAGTTTCTACGGCATTGCGGGCGGAGTTGCCAAAGGAGGGGTTCCTTCGGCGAGACTGGCGGTTTATAAGGTGTGCGATATTTACTGTCACACCACTGACCTCTTGAGCGCGTTCGACGACGCGATTGCCGATGGAGTAGATGTACTGTCAATTTCGATCGCGTCAGACCATGCAGTTGATTTTACTGAAGATCCAATTGCAATTGGCAGTCTTCATGCGGTAAGAAGGAATATTTTGACATCCGCTGCTGCTGGGAATGAAGGTCCTGATTTAGGTTCGATACAAAATACTGCCCCATGGATGCTTACTGCAGGAGCAAGTACTATCGACCGCAGAATTATGGCGAAAGTACTCGTAGGGAAGGATACAATTGTACTGGTACGTGCGTTTTATTGTTAATTTCTTAGCTATGTATACCCTGTATCTGTCATAATTAATTTGACTGTTAAAGAACCTAATGCATCTAGGGCCAAGGTGTTAATGCTTTCCCATCTAGTTATAGAGAGTCACCTCTGGTTCGCGGGAAAGAAGTGACAAGCACGTGCTCCGAAACTGATGCACGGTAATTCTTGTGTTATCTAATTTTTTTAATTGGAGATATGGTGCGTTCTTACAAGTAAATGTACCAGGTTGGATGACATATGAATTACTAATTATATGCTTCGTTTACAGGAATTGTAATCCAGAATGCTTAGATAGTAGCCTTGTCGAGCAAAAGGTGGTACTGTGTGACATGTTTCCCGACTTTCAGAAAATTAACATAACAGGAGTCCTTGGGTTTATTACCCCAAATCAGAAAATTGTAGTTTGACATAACGTAGTAATCAACTTAATACATATAGGTGCATTTGACATATTCCGATTTTTCACCAACCTGTTTGAGGGACAAGATTTTAAATACATCATGTATGTATACCCTAGATTAGAAGTTTTCGACTACAATTATACATACATACACCTTAGTAGGTTTCTGTCATGTAGCATCCTTGCTAGTTTTAACAAAAACAGTTATGATATTAGAACGAACAACTGCATCAACAATAGAACCAAAACGAAGGATCAAATTAAACGTGAAAATAGAAAAGATATTAAACATGGTATAGTGTACTTAATAAACTTCTAGGTAACTTTAACAAGGTGATATTAGGGATCCTTAACAGAATGAACCTGAAAAGGCATACTCTTTATCACTTGGGATAATGCAAGCCTTTTCTTACTGCATATATAATATAACAAACTTAAAAGCTTAGATAAACATAAACTTATGACCAAAATGAAGACACTGGACAGTATAGGTGTTTATCCTGGTTTGTGTCTAGCGGGGTGTGTTTCCATATACTCGTAAAATAAAAAAATAAAAGGATCCTATCATATTTCATTATGAAGTTACTGAAAGGCGGTGTTTTATTATAGCCGGATGTGACGGCTCCTGGCGTTGAAATTCTTGCTGCGTATTCACCTACGGCGTCACCATCTCATACACCTATGGACAATAGGTCTGTGCAGTTCAACATACTCTCTGGATCATCAATGGCGACCCCCCATGTTACTGCTGCCGCCGCCTATGTGAAGTCATTTCACCCCAGTTGGTCTCCCTCTGCCATAAAGTCTGCTCTAATGACGACTGGTAATATCCATCTCGATCTTTAACAATATATATGACTAAATTAATGAAAAAATCAAAGGTCAGCTCATTCCTTTTTGTTTTAATGTGTTGTAGCATGGAAATTCTTTGATGGCCTCCACCCAGAAGCTGAATTTGCTTTTGGATCTGGGCATATCAACGCTCTATCAGCAACAGATCCCGGCCTAGTGTATGAAACGCGAGTTGAAGAGTATGGAAATGGCAGTTGCCCTAATGATAGAGAGATCAATTACCCCTCTATGGCAGCTCTAGTGGACACACAATCATTTGTGGTGTCCATTCCAAGGACCGTTACAAATGTGGGTGAAGCAAACTCGACATATGTTGCAGTGATAGATGGAGAGCTCTCAGATATGCGTATCAGTGTCGAGCCTAGCACTCTACAGTTCAAGGCGTTAAACGAAAAATTGAGCTTTGTGGTAACTGTTAGGGGTAAAAGAATGAAACCAATGACAACAAGACGAGCTTCATTGGTGTGGACGGATGGGGTTCATAAAGTCCACAGTCCGCTTGTCTTATACAGTCGCAATACCACATCTGGCGGAGAAAAAGCACTAACACCAGGATTAAGCACAACATTACTTTTAGTAGTTATAATAATGGCTCATTTATAATAACATGTAAACTGAATATCATTCTGGTTATATATATTTAATAGTAATTCCCTCCTCTGTTCCAGTTCTTGTACAAATCCCAAGTAATATTTTTCTGTTCTAAAGAAAGCGTTATATGAGTTCAGTAGCGTTTCTGGATTAATTACTAATTTGAGGAAATGTCCCCCTTTTTATGTGGGAATGCGAAAGATAAAGTCAAAGCTGCTATTTATCGTGTTATGCATTTTGATGTTGGAACCCTTCCTGTTAGATCTATCTACCAGGCTTTATAAGAAACATTGTTGGAGTTTGGTGGGTTTCTGCATATAGGCTGAAAGATAGGAGGATGGTGAGGAACTTTTTGGATGTGCCTGAGCTTAGTAATGTATGTTTTGAATTTCTTTTTGCAGACTCGTAATTTGATGAGAGACCATATTGTTCATATAGATTTGGTGATGGAACTGCGACTTCTGTCTGGTTTGATAATAGGGTCTTCATTGGTCCATTATCTAAGGGATATTTATGAAGCTGGTTTTTCTTTGTCCGGAAAGGTAGCTGATGTGGTGAATGGAAGCGGCCTGCAATTTGGTATGTTATTTTTACTTTTCTTGCTCATCTTCCCCCTCCTTTGCTATTTAGAGATAGGCAAGATAATGTTTTATGGAAATCTAAGAATGGCGAAATTGGTAGTTTGTATGGGAATGATTATATTTCAGGTAATATTAACTTATTAAAGCTGTGTAATTGCTGATAATTTCGTGTATTAAAACTATTGTTGATAAGAAAATTCGAAGGGTTTTTGGTTGGCTGAGTTTTGTACTGTTTGAAGCGGCATTTGGTGCAAAATTCTTGGCCAATTTCTGCAGAATTTGATAACACCTCTATTCATTAAATTCTGTCTATGAAATTGTTTGTACACATCATAAACAGATTACATGTTTAAGGGCTGTTTGGTTGGCTGAGTTTTGTACCGTTTAATGCGACATTGTTTGATAACCAAACGCAGCTGAATTTTATAAGCAATTTTAATCACTTCGAATTCTTTAGTAATCAATGACCTTATGCCAAGTGTGGGTTGTCTACTTCAATTTTGTTACTTACATAGTACTGTACTACATTGGTGAACTACTTGAGAAACTTATATTTTTATAGTGGTGATGTTTATTAACCACAGGGAGAAACTTGACGTTTCTGCGAGCTGGTCAAATGGAAATACTTGATGACAGGTGGCGGAAGCTCTTGGGAACGTAGACAACCCTGAACAAAGTAAGTAAGATATCCATGTTCTTTCTGTGTACAGTTTTTGAGGAATTTTTTGACATGCGTCTCGAATTTTATGAAAAGAGAGTAAGTTAGATGTATACGGGTCAAAGCACATTCCTATTACAAGGTCTTTTGAAGTCTACGAGCACTTAACATGGTATTTATTGCATCACAATGACCTTACGATTTCTGGTAATTAACATATATACACATTCAATGACCAAGTATTTGTAAAATTTCATGCTGCAAGGGAGAGAGTAACTAGAAAAGTGTGTGCTCTAGAATGGTTTATAACTGATTATTTTTATAGTATGGATAATAACGCGTCATTTCTCTTGTATATGTTGAGGTGGGTCATTTTCTAGAGTACACGTTAAGAAAGGCGGTTAAAAAAGTCATTTCTGGTATACGATAAAATGGGGGCATTTGATCTGATATGGGTTAAAACGAGCCATTTTTTCTAGTATGGGTGAAAATGTGTCATGTTTCTGGTATGGAACTATGTGGCTATGGGTTATTATTCCATTATGACTTAAAACTGACTGAGGTGGGTGAGAGAGCATGAACAGCGTGAGAGAGAATGTTGGGGTTCCCAACCAAAACATGAGAGAGAGACGCGAGGAAAAATTCAGGAGAGAAACCGAGAAAGAGAAATTAGGGCACGTAGGATCTAGAGTACAATAGAATGGCAAGCAACTAGGTTACAAATACAGCCGTGGGAAACGTAACTAAGGAAGGCCATAAAGCTCAAGCTGCTACTTCAACAGATCATCAAGTTAATTAACCACCTTGCCAAACAGCCTGGAATGTCAAAGTCCTCCAATTTCAAGCTTATTTAAAGGATACGAGCTCCATGTGATGTCATGTAACTGTAAAATTATTTGATCTCTGTAATAGTGTAGTTTTGATAGTATAGCTTAATGTAGCACTAGCTTTAGCTTATTAACAGTTTAGCTATAGCTTTGACTTTTAAATAGGACTTTGTATCTGTCATTTCAAGTAATGAGAATTAACAGTTTTTCTCTCAACTGTCTAACAGTTCCAATAGTAACTCGACAATATCGTTCATGTTTTTTAACTTTCTGGGGAGCTGGAGTATGGGTAGATGTAGATCATGGATAATTTTTAAGAAGTATGGGACATTTTTTTATATGTTTAACGACTTAGAAATGGCCAGTGATATGGGTTTGTTCGATACAAGTTCGTTAGACATGTGGAGGGGATGCTGGGTCAGTTAAGAAAGATCAAAATTGGGGAAAACTGGTTGAGGACCTATGTGGCGTACGACAGAAGGTTTAAGGGAAATGATGGGCTAAGAGAAGAGAACAAGACTTTGGTAACAGGTATAGTAGGGATAATAGAATGTTCGTGGGCGTGGTAAATGGAGCCGGGTAACAGAAACTGGAGACAGTAACTTCGAAAAAGTGTTGAATAGCGAGCGGGTACAGGAGAGTAAGGAGGGGACCATTATGAATAGGGTCGGGGAGTGGTAGGAAAGAACCATTGAAGTGGGAGATTCGGATATCAATAGCGGGTACATGTGCTTTCTTTCGAAGCTTCGGGTGCTATGTGATCATTGAATTAGAAAAACTAATGAATAATTTTTTTAATAATTGTCTAATAAGCAAAAATTCAAAATTATTATCTCATAAGAAAACTTTCAAAATACTTCATGTCAAAAAACATTTTACTTTACTTTATAAAACGTCTGTATTAGATAATGTAGTTGGCTCAAGTCTAGTTATAGGCTTAGATGTCTATTAGGATGTAACTTGTTCACAAAACTAGTAGTATCCTAACCTTAATTGACGTTAAGCCTATAAGTTTATATTCATGCCATTTTATTTTTATAATTTGACCTTTATTAAACAATCTAAATCTTTTATAATAAATGAAGATTATTGACTTTGAAAACTATATATTGTTTCTGTTATTAAATAGAATCTGTGTATTGATGCCATTTATTTTAGAAACGTATGATTTAACTATGTAGTAACATCTATAAATTAGACAACACATCAGATTAATTTGTATCTCACATTTATAGTCTTTTGTATCTTTCATAAAAAATTAAGTGATGAAGGGTTTTAGTGTTTTAATTGTTATCTTCATGGCGATATTGTTCATTCAAAGAGCGCATTCGTTCGATCCGTGCGATGGTAGAGATATTGATCCATGTCTTCGGGTACCCGCTTTCAACTCAGCATGTTGTGCCGGATTACGAAAACATCCACATTGTCTTTGTCTTTACAAAACTGAAATTCCTAATCTACTTGATGTTATTCATAGATGTAATATTATAATGCCAGACCCATGTCCGGAAGTCGTTGTTTAAATATGCATATCAAGTTTCATATTTATATTTATAAAAAAGAAATTCTTATATGTATTTGCAAAGTCTTTTTTTAAATATTACTGTATGTTGTTGTGTAAATAGTTTTGATCGAGTTCTTGACATGCTATACGGCTCAAAGCACATTCCTATTACAAGAGTCTTTAGAAGGCTGCTTTGTACACTCGATGTGGTCGGAGGTGACCGCGCCCGAGAGCTCGGCCTACGAGCACTTAACATGGTATTTATAATGACCTTATGATTTCTGGTAATTAACATATATACACATTCAATGACCAAGCATTTGTAAACTTTTATGCCCGAGAGCTATGAGTATTCGGAAAACAACATGAAAAGTCACTCGATACACCACGAATGTACATACACATAAGCTTTTGGTTCAATAAGCTAAGATTTCACGTCTAAGATACAAAAGCCTTATGTCTAACCTTTTTTTGGGCAAATAAACCTTCACGTAAAAGTGCTCTATACAAAATGCATGCGCTTAGGCGCGGGTATCAAAATCTTGTTTTATCTATCGACTTTAAAAAATAAAATATTCTGTTAATCAATGGAATCCGTATGTATAATTTAATTATACAACACAAATCAGATTTATTTGTATCTCACATTCATAATGTTCATTAATTTGTAGTAATTGCTGTCTTCATGGCGATATTGTTTCTTCACACAGCGTATTCGTACGATCGGTGTGATGGTAGCTGTTGTACGACACCGACAACAAACCCGAAGTTCGATAACGCGGAACCGCTAGATCGCGAGTTGTATCGAGCAGAAGCAGCGAACACGAGAGAGACTACAAAGAACCAACAAACATATATGCACACGGTATACCCTCAACTACCCCTTTATTAATAAACCCTAATAAAGACTACATTGAGGAAGAAGAATACAATGAACTAGGATCCCCCCCTCATCCCTATTTATAGAGATGAGGGGGTAGGCACCTTCCTAATACAAGTTTATTCCTAATCTATATTACAAAGTACACTTAAGTCCCTAAACTATATTTAAGTTTACTCCTAAATTCCAACAATTTCCACCTTAGGAGTAACACTTAAACATAACCGATACTCAACACCCTTTACCGGTGTTGGAACCTCGAACCGGGAACCACCTTGTCGACCAGGCATTGTACTTCTGTAATTTCCCTAGATTAGCTTCCATAAACTCCTTCACGTTCTTCTTCTCAGCAACATTACCCTCCGCACCCTCTTGACCAGGTACTCCGGTTACCGTAATGTTTGCCCCCACCTTTATACCAAGGTGTACCTCTTCCTGCTCATTTACCAAGCAGCTCGTGTTTGTCTTTTCTTCAGGTTGTTTGTCCTCCAACCGTCTTTGAGCCACTGCAGCATGATCGCCACTAACCTGAAAAACCTCAGTTTCACGATCCCTTTGAGCTCCATGCAGTTCCACCTCAAACCGTCTTTGAGCCACTGCAACATGATCGTTACTATCCTGAAAAACCTCAGCTTCACGATCCCCCTGAGCTCCCTGCAGTTCCACCTCAAACCAAACACGTTTATGAACCTGTACTCCATGGACTCCTGTTTTAACACCAGGACCAAGTTGTTTGAACACAACTTGTTTTGAACCTCCATGCTTATGTACATTAAATCCATCGAATTTCTCGATGTTAAACCTAGTTATAGAACTAGCCATTTTTCTTTATCCCTTTGTTGATTTGCTAAACCTTGTGAAAAACCTCACAATCACAAACCGACAAAGTCCCTCCGATAATTCGCTAAACCTTGTGATATATTCAACCTCACAATCACGAATTACGAAGTCCCCTTGTGTAAAGAAAAACCCTTGCTTTATCGATATAACCCTAAGAGAAACCTTCTTAGAAATCGATCAAACCAAGTAACCCTTCAAAAGAACACCCTTTCTTACTCAAATATCGATTGAGCCTTGGAAATTAACCTATCCAACAAATCGACAACCCTTGAATCAAGAAAGTACCCGACTCCTTTTGAAGTAACCCTTGTCGTACTTTTAATTTTGCAAAACCGATTTCTAATAACCTAAGAAATCTTGCAACCTCGACAATTCTTGAATCTTCTTTAACCTTGCTACAAACCTTGTCAAGTTGTTTCTTAACCAACATTCCCGACAAGCCTCGCAAGCCGTGTGCAATATACCCGTTGTTGCTAAAACCTTTTCTTGCAAATCGAATTTATTAGAAAACCTCTAAACCCTCGATCACGAACAAGCAACCCGATCGTAAACTTGAATACCCAAGCGAACCGCGATCAAACTTGAACCACAAGAAAATACCCTTCTTGCAAATCGAATTTATTAGAAATCCTAAAACCTCGATTTAGAACAAGCAACCCCGATCGCCAACTTAAAACCAAACGAACCACGATCGAAACTTGTCCCACAAGAACCCGCAACAGCGCCTTCTTTTAATCGTTATAAATAAAATAAAGACTAAAAGAAGTTAGTTTTAAACAAAACCAAAAAAACACTTTTATTTGTCGTAATCCAATATTAAACCAAAAAGTACGATAACGTAGTTTTGGTTAATATTACTTTGTAGTATGTTTGCTTTTTCCCATGCAAGATAAAAAGACGAAACCCTTTATTATAAACAATCGTTGCTGAAAAACGATTTGGAAAAACCGCAACTTAAATTCACCTCTCGTCAATCGCTAACTCCAAACGACGATTTGAAATCTTCAAAACCGTACCTCGATATCCAACGAACTCGTCACCTCGACCTAGCACTCGACTTCGATGACCACAATAACCGTAGCTCTGATACCACTTGTTGTACGACACCGACAACAAACCCGAAGTTCGATAACGCGGAACCGCTAGATCGCGAGTTGTATCGAGCAGAAGCAGCGAACACGAGAGAGACTACAAAGAACCGACAAACATATATGCACACGGTATACCCTCAACTACCCCTTTATTAATAAACCCTAATAAAGACTACATTGAGGAAGAAGAATACAATGAACTAGGATCCCCCCCTCATCCCTATTTATAGAGATGAGGGGGTAGGCACCTTCCTAATACAAGTTTATTCCTAATCTATATTACAAAGTACACTTAAGTCCCTAAACTATATTTAAGTTTACTCCTAAATTCCAACAGTAGCGATATTGATCCATGTTTTCCGATAGGCACTGTCAACCCAGCATGTCGTGCCGGATTACGAAAACATCCACATTGTCTGTGTCTCTACACATCCATAAACTTTTATCCTAATTTACTTCATGTTGTTCATGCATGATATGATGCATGTAGTATAACATTCCCAGACCCATGTCCTGAAGTCGTTGTTTAAATATGCATATCAAGTCTGATATGTTAAATGAGTTCTTCGTATGTATTCGCAAACTATATATTGATCCGCTCTTGACATGCTATCAACAGAACAGAACTTGAGTAGTTGACTTGAGTCCATATTTAGTGACCAGAAGTTCGATGTGGAGCTTCTACATCGAACTTCTAGCTCGATTATTTGTGCACCTGAGAATCAGTTTATTTCGCTAAACTTTGAAATTCAAGTCAGCTTAAACTAGTAGCAGCCACACAAAACCAGCTCAAACTTCATTATAACAAATTTTTTTATTCTACGTTTTTAAAAACATAAAATCCTATGTTTTCTTTCCTATATACGCAAGTTAATAAGGTTTAAAAGTCAATAACTAAACGGAAATGTATTACTATTTCCGCGCCAACAAGTGGAACGCTTCATGCTACTCTATATTGAGTGACCAGAAGTTCGATGGAGAGCTTCTTACATTCAACAAAATCAATGCTTATCCTTGTAGATTAGTTAAAATTTTGTAGTTAGTTCAAGTGTGAATATTGTATGACTGATTTAAGATCCATTTAAATGTATTAGGGTATATATTATTTGAAACAGAGGGACAAAATAATTATCTGTTAACGAGTGCGTGGTGTATGGATTATAACGGTTCATTTTTTTCTAGTATACGTTGAAACTGGTCATTTTTGTGCTATGGGTTGAAACAGGTTGAAATTGGTCACTTTTCTAGCATGGGTTATCACATGTATTTTCTCTAGAATGGATTATAACCGGTCGTTTCTATTGTATATGACGCCTAAATTCCATTTACAATTCGAAATACCAAACCAGAGACTACACGAAACATCTCAGGTATCAAAGCAAATCAAGTCTGATACAATACATCTCTGGCAACACAGAGGTACCAAACCAAACCATAGCCTCTTGTATATGTTAAGGTGGGTCATTTGGCTTAAAACAGGTATATTTTGAAGCTAGTATAGATCAATGATAAATTATCGACTTTCATAAAACAAAAATCTTCTTATTTTGTTAGTATTTAATTAGGGAATCTGTGAAGTTTAATGCAAAAAAATATTTCATTTATACTTATTTATTTATTATTTTATGTCATCAAATTAGTTTGTATCTCCCATTCATAGTGTTGTGTATTTGTAAATTTCATAAAGTTCTTAAACAATGAAGGTTCTTAGTGTGTTAATTGTTATCTTGATGGCCATATTGTTCATTCACACAGCGACAGCGTTTTCCGAGGATGAATGCAAGGGTAGCTATATTGATCCATGTTTTCCGATAGGCACCGTCAACCCAGCATGCTGTGACGGATTACGAAAGCATAGAGATTGTCTTTGTTTCTACAAAAGAATTAATCCTGGGTTACTTGATGTTATTCATGCATGTAAAGTTAAATTCCCATACCCATGTCCTCAACCTTGATATTTATAGAATATGCATTTTGTTGCTTCATAACTAAAATACCTTTGATTTCTATATATATAGTCTTGCTCCTTTATCTTCATTCTAACCATTTGAACCAATTTTTTTGGGTATACTATGTTATATGTGACTGACGATATAAGGTAACAAGAACTATAAAAAGAGTTAAAACTTCAAATCTAAATGGATATCATATGGCCATGCTCACAGTATTCACTGTGTTGTGACCAACTACGTCAACTTAGAGATTGTCATTTTAGCTTCGTTCAATATCAGAGATCTTCGATATCCTATTGGTGTATAATAGTCTTCGGCTCTTGATATGGAGGTCTACCAAATAAAATAAGAGAAGAATGCTCATCCAACCTATGTATTTACTCGGCAGAATCAAGTTAAATAAAACAACCAGGGTGTATAAATTCCATGATTATTCGGACACACCGACTGGTTATGAAATTCCATTGATAGCCTCTACTCGTGTCTTAGCCCGTCGGAAAGCTAGATTTGCCTCAATTGTACGTTTGTCTCTTTCCTTCAGCGTTTCTCAAAGCAGCTTAAGATATTTCAAGAGTTTGCTAAGCTTCTTGTGGATCAATGTCAGCACTTGTTTCTTTCTTTGTTTACTTACTTCTTTTACTATCTTTTAATTGTTGATGTCGTCCATGTTGATGCCGTGAGTAATAGAGATGTGACAGATTAATTCGACACAAGTCTAATTGTGTGCTTACGGTCTATTTGGTATGTATATTGTATCGAATCTAGTATTAGAACGAATCTCATATTAAGACGTAGTCATCGGTCACTTTGTGTTGTCCCCTTTAACCATCCTACTCTCTCAAATCTTCTTATATCTTTATTACCTCTTAAAAGTTTAGGTATTTGTTTAGAAATGTTATATTGTTCGTGCAGAGTACCGTACATGATGCTGTTGAGGATTCAATCACCTGCCCGGTTCGGAAGGTTATTCACATTTTGCCTGGGGATTGCAAGTATATGTTGCAAATTGCAAGCTCAGAAGCTTTAGGTTTCACCCATTTTCTTATGAATTGGCTAGCTCAGAATTTAATTTTTAATTGGTCAAATGGGTTAACAGTCGACCTAAATATATTTTTAATGCATACAACCTCCTGAATCGTTGTTAGTCAAAGAATTAGATTGTTAGTGAAATAATATAGTCAACTGACCCAAGTCCTCATTTTGACTTGTAAATCTGATGAAAAAACTTATAAGTGATTTAGAGTAATAAAATTATACAATCGAAAACATGATAATTTTTATCTGACATATGATGTTTGTTATCATTGTGAACTTGAACTAAATCCCGTTGGAACATTGGAGGTGAAACTTGTTCAAGCGCATGGTTTAACAAATAAATACATTATTGGAAAACTGGATCATTTTGCTGAGTTATTTGTCTGTCCCTTGCGTAATAGAACGAAAACTAGTAAAGTTATTGTAAGTTTCTGTGCTCTATACATCGTTTTCTCATTTTCCTCATAGGTTAAGATAACTTAACTTCTCTCTGTTACTTTATCTTCAGAACAACTTCTATAAATAGGGGCTTCATATATGTTGTTAGTCAATGGACGTTCATTTTCTAAATCTCACTCAGTTAACTTGTTAGGAATTATCTTTCAATTCTTTAGCATTAGAATTAAGGTCCTTTGAGAAAATCCTTTTCCAGTTGAAAAGTATAGATATTCGGACACCCATTCTAACCCTTTTCATGACTCATTTGACCCACCCAAATGCCTTGTTCATGTATTGTTTTGACCTGGTAATTTTTTTCAACCCATGATGACAAAAGAGTTACCCACATGGTTTTGTGCATGCTATATTTACAGGAACCAATTAAGAGACATGAGCGAATGTGCGACATGAGGATTGTGATTTGTGAAGCTCAAGCATACCCAGTTTCTTCTTTTTTCAGCTTAGTTGTATTTGGTTGATAATCGTACTTGTATTTCATACTTGAGAAAGATGTTTGTTTCTTGTTTATGGTTAGAAAATACTTGATATCGAGATATGGTTGAAATGATAAATATGTTTAAATCTCAGTTTTTTTATTCATTATTAGATTTTATGTGTTAATTTGAATAGAATTTGTATAACATTTTTATAATAGACCATAAAACACCTATAATGACAGATTGTGTTTTCAACATGTCCTGACACTCTTCTGTGTCAGAAGAGGGTGTCAGTATATACTTTTACCAGCATGACTTTAACGCACACTTTTTATAAGTGTAGGTGAAAATAAAAAGTCTTTTAGTGACATTTTTTGGACATTTTCTGACACATTTTTTGTGTCATTAAAAGACCTTTTTTTTGTACTGTGAGTTTAACAGATATTGTTTTAAGTTGTTTTGTACTTTATAAATTTAAATGTATCAACGCATCTGTAATGCAAATGTGGATAAATGACTATGAGTCCGGTTATTAAAGAATCTTGTGTTTTGGTGGAATCAAAGGGACCAATCTGAGCCGTCCATTGAAAAGGACTAGATCAAATGATATAAAACACGGAAGGACTAAAGTTGACAATCTTTAGAAAAAACTGAGGGACTGAAAATGAAAATAGATTTTAATTCTCACCTACCGCTATTTTCCAGTAAAAACACAGGCACATCACAAACATCATCTCTCTACATCAAGCATTAACAAAAAAAATCCAAAAATCTACACAAATTAACCATGCAAATCACGAATTAAAAACAAAAATGAAACAATTAAATAGTAAATCAGCCGATCCTTGAAAAAATGATTAAAAAAGAATCGATTTATAACGTCGATAAGTTGATGATCAAAGAAATAGGGTTGCGATTGATGATGATAAGGTGTTTGATGAAATTTGTGAAAGAATTAAACTTGAAAATTATGTGAAATCTAATGAGCGGAATGTAATGTGATTGACTCTGATTTGGGACTATTAGAGGTTCAACATATTAGATAGGGTTCAACATTATTGGCGGGAAAAATTAGAGGGAAAACACTGGCGGGAAAATGTTAACCATTTCCCTCACTTTTTTACCATAAAAGGACAACCACACACACTCCTTATCATAACAACCACCAGCAGATCACACACACATATACACACACACACTTATTATCACAAACACATTGTTATTATGAAGATGTTGAAGCATGAAGCTTTTTCGTGCAAGTGTGGACATGGGGATGTAGTTTTTTGAGAATCGTGGCAAAAAGAATCGCTTGGTAGACTGTACTATGCTTGTCCACGTTCACGGGTTCAACCTCCAGTTTCATATGGATGCAAATTTTTTTTATGGAAAGACGAACGCGTGCAACTACTAATCAACTCTCTTGGAGGTTCAATGAGCTTTTCTCCTCCAAGCTCTTCTTCGAGACCTTCAACGAGCTTTTCTCCTTCAAGCTCTTCTCCCAGACCTTCAACAATTCCAATTTCTTCTCCAAGCTCTTCAACGTGTGCAAACTGTGTGCGCTTGACTGGAATGATAAGGGTACTTGAGAGTACAGTAGAGTTGTACAAAAATTGCGATAGGTACACAATGGAATCAGCTGCACTACTTCACGACCTTTACGATGACATGGGAAACATTCGTTTGAACTAGTTTATGATGTATCTGTTTTCGTGTTTATGAGTCTATTATCGGTTTAATATCCATGTTTAATTAAGCGCGTGTTTAACTGTCCGTGTAGAATAAAGTTAGGTTTAGGCGTGTCTGTTTGTAAGCCTCAATGAATGTTAACAATTATTAATTAATATTAACAATGAATGTTAACAATTATCAATGAATGTTAACTTTTGACGGGCAAAATGTTGGCGGGAAAATATTAGCGGGAAAATTAACCATTTGTCTCACTTTTTTTTATCATAAAAAGACATATACTATTTTAAATTTTAATAACTATATTTTTTAATATATATTTTATATTTATTAAAATATTAAATATCCATTACACTTTTTTGTGAAAATCGTTGGTCAAATTGCAGGCAACTTTTCCCCAGCGACATGTCGCTGGGGAAACTTTTTGTTCGTCGTTTTGTTAAATGGGCGCGTTAACGAAAAACATTTGGAGCGAATCCTGAAAGTTTCCCCAGCGACATGTCGCTTGGGAAACGTTGGGCCATAAATAAACAAAACATTAACACTAATCACTTGGATTAGTCCGTGGAAAAAAGTTTCCCCAGCGACATGTCGCTGGGGAAAACTTGGCGGGCTAATCTCCCACTTGCATTTTTGTGAAATAGTTTGGTCAAAATTCAGTCAAAGTTTCCCCAGCGACATGTCACTGGGGAAACTTTTCTTTATTTTTTGGTCAAAATTTCTACGAGCAAGTTTGCCACGTCAGACTGATTTTGTCGTTTAACGTCCTTTCCTCAGCGACAAGCTGTCGTTGGGAAAACTCCGATGGGGAAGAGCTGGATTGTTGTAGTGAAGATTATGATGCACTTCTTTTAGATGAATCATTTTATTAAATGGCAAACAAGAACACTACAATCTTTGCATGTTAGGAGCAAGTTCTCCGACATTGATGGAAACTAAAACTAAAACTGAGTATCACGAATACGTAGAATCATATAAACAATGGTCAGTTCAGGTAAAAATGAATTTTGGTTCTTGCCACCTTGTCATGGCGCTGCATGTCAGCGCCAAGTCGATTGCAAGAATTAAAATACATTCCGTCTTAATTTTTTTAGAGCCAAGTCGATTGCAAGAATTAAAATACATTCCGTCTTAATTTTTTAGAGCCAAGTCGATTGCAAGAATCAAAATACATTCCGTCTTAATTTTTTCGGTAAAATGTTTCATATTTTTATTTTACCATGACTGTTTGTTTCTTCGAGAGCTTCACATTTTATATGTTCCACATCGTTGTCTTCTTCACTACTTCTGATATATGGCTAAAAAATAATAATATATATACTCGTACGTAAATTTAACCCATCTCCTCCATCTTTACATCTACTCTGCTCTGGTTTTCTTTACAACTTATTTTTATACTTCAATTCTATAATAATCAGAATTTCACATTTTATATGGTTTCTTTACTATTTTTTTTTCTTATTAAAGTGAACTAACAAGACAAGTCATATACTTAAGCATATACATTTTTTGTAAACATATACATGATCCAACTATGTCTTTCCGACGTTAGGTGTACGCTCCAACATAGGACAATAACCTCGGGTCGAAATCCTTTCTTTCTACCCATTGAGTATTAGAGTCGACCAAAGCCCGGTGTGTGGGATTATGATCAATTAGGGTTTTGTCTATATTATCACTGTAACTTATAGGGTTATCATTTATTTAACATTGAGAACATGTTTCATTATTAGATGATCGAACGAAACTTATAACTAGTAATATTTTTATAAGAGAATCAAGAAAGCCAAAGTAAAATTCTATCATGTCCCTCATATGAATCTCGAACTCCATGTAAACAATTGAAATATTAAAGGACAAAATTAGTGGAAATCATTAGAATCCTACATTGATGGGATTCGTAACCAAAAGTTACTGTATATGCACAAGCATACAAATTTGCAACATTGAAGTTTTATATGAGTTTAACCCTTTGGGAAGTTTTGTACACGGTTGAGAAAAACAAAATATTTTACAAAATTTCTCATACGCTAAAAACACATCTGGATCTTATATTTTTAAATTATTTTTATATACGCTAACTAAAAGTTTAAATTATTTGTACCAAGTGTTATATTGTATAATGTATTAGTTATCAATCTCGTACACACACGAGTCTTACATATAAAGTAAAATTAATTTTAATATTTTAATTTAACATACAAATATATGGTTTTTTTTCGTACTTCATGTTTTATAATTATGATATTAGTAAAACTAATAATTATATATACGTAGTTGACCGGAACATATTGAAATAAAAGTTCAAAGTATAGTAAAACTCTAATCAGTTAAATGTATTCAAACAAGATGTTAGAAATGGTCACGTTTTGATACTTGTTATACGTTAAAAAAAGTGCATTACAAGAAACAAGAATTAGATATTAGCCTTTATATTTTAAACTTATTTCAGTACTCCATTAATCTTGAGCAAATTTTACTTTGCAATATGTTTTACTGAAGTTTTTTTAAGTATAAATTAGATGTGGTTTTTTTGGAAATCTTGGATAATTCTGATTCTTTTCTTGGTAGCTGTAAATGTACCTAGCAAACGAGCTTTAAATTCTTGACCTCTTATTTTAACATCAATAACTTTACCAACCAAAAGAGGTAAAGTTATCTCAGTTTACCATCAAAAATAATTTTGAGAAAGAATTCTTGAAAAGGTCTGAATTTCGAATCTCGCTAAAAATGTTCAATCATTGAAAAGGTCATTTTTGCCAAACAAATATTAAAAATTAAAATACTCTTTTTCACCGCTCACTGCTCCCAATCCCAAAATCACCACCACTCTTTACCAAACTCAATAACTTTACCATTAGACTATTTGTTGTAGAGTATCATGGTCTTATTCTTGTGAAGATGTATGTATTCTATATATGGTAACGCTTGAAAAGTGGGTCAACTTCACTTGGCTAATCTTAATTTTGATTAGAAAATTATTATTAATTTATCATGTCAAATCATTTTTATTAGAACATTCACAATGATTGAACATTTTAAAAGGTCTAAAAATTAATAAACCATTAATTTATAAAGATTTTGGTTTCATAAACCTTCTTACACTATGTATAAACTTATTTAAATTTATAAATTCTCAATATTTACCCATGTATTAAATTTTGAAGAGGTTTAATATTTTAGACATATTCATTATAAACTTGCATATAACCTATCTCCGCTATAGTTTACAAGTTTTTAAACCTCTTCATCATTCTATAAACCTTTGTTTAAACTACATGCCTTTCGGAGTACTCTACCTGCTAAATTATGATGGAAAACCTTACTTAGTATCAATAGACCTACCACCTAAGAGCGAAGGGTACCTTACGTCAAACTTGACGTCGAACAGTGTGGCTGAACAAATCGAATGGTGCACAGTACTAGCTATGGTGTCAAAGAGTCTAGTGTCGAGGCCACCAGCCTACGCCAAAGAATCTTTATTTTTCTTTTTTTACCATTGGCATCATATTCTCAGATGCTAACGAGAGAGTATAAAAATATGATGGTAAAAGTTTATGATATTTATTGACCTGTTTGCACTTTTTTTTTACACCAACGATATACAGTGCTCTAATGGTGTACGGAGTGATTTATACTAACTATTTCTGGGTTTGAGTACTGGATTCAAATATTTAAGATTCGATTATTAAGTTTGGCAATTTGACTTGAAAGTTGGAAGGCACATGATGACCACAATATATGACCAATTTGCCACATGAAGAATATGCATCCATGACTTCCACTACCATTCCAAAATTGACCCAGCTTGGCCACACTCAATTCGTAAACTAATGTTTGGAGAACTAGTCGTTAGTGCCTCGTGCAAATCGTATTAAATACGTGATACCACAGGTATGTCAAGAGTCGTGTGGTGTAACTAAGACTCAACCCCGATTTAATCACTTTGCCAAGGCCATTGACTAATGATATTTGCAAGTTAGCCCACAGAAAGGTTTCGAATTTCGACAAGTTGTTTGCGATCTCAAAGATGGACTTCAAAATCACATGATTGTTCTACGCTATTCTATCTTAAGTGATAGGAAGAAAATGTTATAAAGTAAAGGGCACTCACAAGCATGTCTTCTATGGTTTTTACAAAATCATACTTTAGGTGTTGCAAAAAAACTATTATTTATATCGGTTTTGCTAAGCAATACACACGAGGTTAGAGGTCAATAAATAACATTAAAATGTTTAAATATACATTAGTTCTAATAAAAATAGTATTTATATGTTAATTTATGATAAAGTAAAGCTAGAGGTCAATAACAAAAAGATCTTATATTTTTAAATTACTTTTTGTTTAAGTCTATATGAAGTAAAGCTAGAGGACAATTACAAAAACTGGTAAAAAGAAAAGTTACAAAACTTTGAAAAATGACTTTTTAAGCTTTTGTCGACATCCCACAACAGTCAATAAGGAAAATTGTACTCCCTCCGTCTAATATTAATAGTCTAGTCTAAAAATAAGTAAGAAATGTATATTAAATTTACCACATCACCTTCAGTTGAGGGTATTATTACAAATAATAAAAAAATTGTAAATTAATTAGTTAAAAGTAAAATTGTGATTGTGTCAAAAGTAAAAGAGGAGATTGCTGAAAAAGTGATGTTTCTATTAAACTGCATGTTTTTTGTCGGTGGACTATTATTATAAGAAGGAAGGAGTATCATGTTTATATAGACCACTCACCGCAGATGTGCAAGTTTGTCGCCGAGCTCAATAATGTGAGTTTGTAACTCAAATGAGGGCTGTCGGGTGGGATAGACTATTTGGTTGGGTCCTGCAGTTGCGCAATATCTAGCTGAAATGACGGGTAGTAAGCAACGTAAGGTGCCAACTTTCCTGTCAACTTTGACTAAACCATCTCCTATAACTCAGTTTTCAGCACTCCGATCAGTTTTTTACTAATCCATCTCTCGTAACCCATTTATCCCCATAAAATGAAAAAAACTACAATGTTTCACTTACAAGCTCTAGCCCTCAACCGCTGCTAAAGGTGCAACACTTTGGTCTATTTTGACTAAACCATATACTGTCACCCAGTTATCGGCATAAAGGGAAAAAACCTAAACTTAGAAGAATTGCATCTATATTATATATGCAATTCCACATGTAGAGGTTCAATCTTGTTGCCACACATATTTATAAAGATCTCACCACTTCTAATTTCCACTGATGAGGAAATTAATAGTAACGGGGCTGGAATGAACCAAAACATAAATACATACAAGCCCGAAGGATATAAATTAAACTAGAAAGCTATCTTCTACGTTTACCGAATGGATGTTATAACTTAAAACTTAAAAAACATATAATATATATTTTATAAACTTTTTCTCGAATAAAAATCTAAGTAATGTTGGTTTAGTGAGAAATGGTTTCCTTAACGGTTTAAACCCAAGTGATCTAAAACTTTATTCGTAATATATAGAAGGAAAATTTCAACCATCGCATTATGAATTTGATGAATCTTCGTATTGTTATTATTGTTCCATAGACAAATAACATGTTACAAATGGTTTAAAAATTTAAATAACTTTAGTTAATTAAATAATTACATTGAAGAAAAAAATCAAACGAAGAGAAACACATAAATAATTTATATGTTTTTCTTATTTCATATTGTTTTTCATTAAGATATTAGAGTTATATAAAGATTTAATTAATTTTTCTTTCTACCTATGTGGAACAAGTTTAAACTTAGCTGTAAATTATGTTATACCGTAACCGCACTCTAATAACTTGTTTGACTAGTAGGCAACGAAGACCGGATAAATGAAAATCGATCGTTGTACAAGTAAAAAAATATTTAATATACAAACCCAAAACATCATTTAGTTTAAAGTTCGAAACATATCATCCATAGTATATAATGTAAGTATATCAAGTTCTCAACATGTGAAATTTCCTCAAGGATATGAAATGTGATTTGGAGACTATGCGTTTTTGCAATTTATAGATACGACTCATATATATTAGAACATTGTTTTGATTTACAAAGAACAAGATGCATGTATGCATGGATAGACTAGTCATCAAGGCTTTTGGTCATGGTATTAATTTATTATATATCTCGATCATACGTTGTGGTTTTGTGTTTTTCTCCCACTCGTACTGCAGCCAAAACCTTCTGGTTCTAAAGCTTTGAAGTGATTGATTAAGACGCGGAGGAAAAAATGTGTCCGCTAAAGCATTCACTAACATGGCTCGGATATTTGTACATTTCAGTATACTGAGCTAATATTGAGTATGTTACTTTGTATTTAGCACCAGCACTATGCAGTTGTCAAATATGACATTGGATCGGTATTTGGTCATTTTGGTACCGCAGCTGATAATGTGAGTTTGTTCATTTTTTTCCCTTTGCTCGAGCATTTTGATAATATTCCGAGTTTGCATAGGTTGCAAGCACGGTGGATCTCATAAAGGTTAAGGGTGGCATTATCAAAGGTGGGAAGTCAATTATAGCATAAGTTTGAACGTATAGAATCACGTGCGACACCCGAGCCACTTTGTGAACTAATGCTTCGCGTTGGAGATCTTTATCGTTCTATTGCCTTTTATGAGAAGGTGTGAGTTTTATAAGTACGTCTTTTTTCAGGTTTCATGTAGTCCTCCATAATCTGTGTGATTCCTAATTATGGTATGTACTACTTTAGGATTTTGGCGTGGAGCTTCAGAGCAAACGAGATTATCTTGAATTTAAGGTAAACCATTTTGTATGTTTAAGTTATGAAATTACAAGTTGACCATTTATAAATAGAACCATTTACGTATCGATCCATTCATATGTACATGGTTCGAAATTATCACTTATACAATAGATTCCTTGTGAATTTTGTCCATACTGATGCAAATGAACCAGTCCTTTGTGCAGATAGGGTTGCATTGATGGGTTATGGGATAACTGAATATGCTAAAGGCTCGCAAGCTCAATGGAGTTTTGTATGTAAAGCTCAAGCTCGAGCTCATTGAGGGTTTGAGATCTTTACCATTCCAATCATGAGTTTTTCACCCAAACAGACACAAGGATGCTTAGAATGGAATAACGCCATCTATCTACATGGTAGTTATGAACGTTCATTAGCTACTTGTTTTAAAAAACGTTGAACGATACTTTTCTCGATTTTTTAAAGTATTCACATCTTAACCAATCGAGTCATAATTACATATAGAAGGGTATAAGGTCATAAGGAGAAAAGGTTTGTAGTCAAAACTAGAACTTGTATATAGTGAGATGTCAATATATCTAGTGAACTCAAATAGTTCAACAACAAACGCTAGATAAATTGATTTTAGGTTGCAAATCTAATGTGGAAATAATTGGTTACAACGAGAACTAACCACGCTTTTAGCCAATCACTTCCACTCACTACGAGTTTTTTTTAGCTAATTACGCTGAATTTAAAAAAAAGATTGAGGGTGACGGGCATTCTATGTGATAAATTGGTTAAACTTGAAAAATATGATAAAACCAAGAAAAAATTAGGGAGATATTAGAATCACGGGCAACTTATAAGATAAAAACCAAAATAAAATTAGAGAGATATGGGCATTCTATGAGTAAAAATCAAGATAATTGAACAACCTTATAAAGTTTTATCCTTCATTGGATTGTCAAAGAAAAATGATTACATTAAAAGTAGTTTAGCAAGCTTATATTTTAGATTTGAGATGTGTCTTTGAACGATGTGGGATTCAGTATGTCCCCTACATGCCTACTCATCATACTAATGAGGACTTTGAGCTCATGAGTTCACAACACCTCCCATACAACCAACACGGATAATAGTAATTGGTTATACCAGAATAAGCACTTCTGATGACCATGGAATGTGCTTTTTCATCTATTGATTTTGAGATAGCTGGAACTACTTATATCTCTTGGGTTCATGCATTTACAAAGGTACATACTAATATTTGATGTGTTTCTTGGTTGTTTAAATATAGTTCTAGATCCTTTTAGTTAAAGAAGATGGATTGAGGATTTTGGTGTGATACTTGCTAGGGGCGTTCTACAGTCTGCACAATATGCACTTATGCAATAGATATTTTGATAATGTTAATAGGTACGAATGACGGATGTCTTTCTAATGGCACATTTGAGTGTAGAGTTTGTAATCTATGGAGTCCTATTAAATAGTCTAGTCAACGGAAAGCTTCTATTCTATGTGGATCAGACTGCCATGGAACCTTGGTTCCTAAAACGGTCAAACGGGTTAAGGGTTTGTTCTAAAGTGAATAAACGGGCTGGTACATTAAGTATGCTTTAACGGGTTTGGTCAGGTCAAACCCGTTCCTAAACAGGTTATGCGGATTGACCCATTTCTTATGTTCGTGTCTTGCCAAGAATTGCAATCCCTAGAGATAACCAGCGACTTGGATTAACTAGTATCATGGTAACAGATAATTTATTGTTAACAAACTCAATACCACAATAATAAGATTCAAATAACCAGTTTGGAGATAACTGATTTAACCATACTTCAAATAAATTTAAAAGTCAAACCAGCATGTATAAAGTCCGAGAACCTCTGCATCTTCTGAGACCAAGTATCAAACGGCGTATCACAATGAGCATGAGAAATCTTTAATGTCGCATGCAAACTAACCAAGAAAGCTTCCCTGAAACTGAAAAACCTTGTTGATCCAAACCCTAGCCACGATCACACGTCTTGAAGTAGAAATATATCATGGTTCCGACAATGATCAGGAAGATAATGGTGGTAACTGGGAGGGGCTGAAGAAAATGAAGAGAGAAACGATGATGTAATTTGCACGAAAAGCGTAGAGATAGTTGTTGCTGAAATGATCGTAGTAAAGTGGGAGGGGAGTAAGATAGAGAACGAGGAGGGAGTGAAAAAGGTAGGCAAGGCGAGCGGCGTATCTTTTCGGCCGTGGTGGTGGTGGTATTTGTGTTGTTGTAACCAAAAATCCTCCGATAATCACTACAAAAATTTTGCACCCTAAGGATGACTTATTCGTCCCTAGGAAGTCACATTTTCGACCCTAAACCCCTAGAGACGACTAAGTCGACCTAAGGGGGTTGTGCCCAAAAAATCGTCTCTAGATTTCTAGGGTCGACTGTCCCTTTGAAACCTAGGGACGACTATGTAGGTCCGACAACCCACTACGTTGAAAATATTGACTACCCTAGGGACGACTCCGTTTGAAACTTAGGGTCGAAAAAGTCGTCCCTAAGTTTTTAATAAAAATAACCTTTTTAAAATTTTTAATAAAAATTCTGTTTTAATTATTTTTAATAAAATCTTTTTTATACAAATTAACAAAATCATTTTCAGAAAAAAAAGGTAAATATGAACCTAAGGACGACTTAGTCGTCCCTAGGTTTTTCAAAGTTACCCAGGTATTAAACCTAGGGACGACTTAGTCGTCCCTAAGTTTAATACATGAATAACTTTGACACCTAGGGACGACTAAGTCGTCCCTAGGATTAATACGTGGGCGAATATTGGCATGTTTAGGGACGACTAAATCGTCCCTAGATGTACCTGGGGGTAAAAAAAAATCTGGGCTTTTTTGCAGTTTCCATATTTTTTTCGGACAAAATCTACAATTAAAAATGGCAGAATTCGATAAACACAGAATAATAACGAATCAATAAACGTTACAATACCATATTAAGATAAATTATCCAACGTCGCGATACAATATTCATCAAATACACTTATGCATCCTAAATCAAATGTTTCACACGCTACAAGTCTCAAACATTATTAAACATGCATAATAAGAAATAAGAAATAATCCTATCACAACCTCTACTCCTCCTCCCCATCCTCGTTAGGTGAAAAGTCACCTTGCTCCTCGTCATCCCCCCATCACCCCTCTCGTGATCCCCCTCGTGATCCCCCTCGTCATCGCCTGATAAGTCGTCGCCACTGTTTTGTAGATCCTTATCTCGACCCAACTCGTCAACTGACCGGTAATCGTGCTGATGAGGATTTATGATTACACGAGAACCTCCGGGTAGGGATTGTGAAGTAGAGACGATCTCATGAGTTGAGTTTGTGGTGGAATGATAACAATGGTTAAAGGTGTTGTTGGTGACGGGAATAATAGGATAAGTGCCGATATAGGGAGGTTAGAGTGGTTGGAGATGGTCGGTACATGGATGCTCAGTATTTTCAGTCTGTTGGTATTATCCATGAAACGACTGCTCCCTATACCCCTCAGCAAAATGGTATATCTGAAAGGAAAAATAAAGTACTGAAGGAAATGGTTAACTCCATGTTGTCCTACTCAGGGCTAAGTCAAGGGTTTTGGGGAGAAGCTATGTTAACAACTTGCTATTTATTAAGAAAGGTTCCTAATAAAAGGAACATGATTAACCCTTATGAACTCTGTACTAAAAGGAAACCAAACTTGAACATGATTACTCATTATTCCTTTGACTATGAGTTACATTCCTTAAGGAATGGGATCACTATAAATAGTGATCGTACTTGCATAATGAAATAGACAGAAACAAGAAACACTTACACGCACACAGTTCTTGATTTGTACCTAAAACAAGAACTAACTCTTGGTTTTATCCCAAGGAGGTATTCGTTTTAACCCAGGCATAGGGTCAAATAATCTTCTTTGGAAAGTGATTACACGACTTCAAGAGATATCCGGTAACCATTCATTGGTACGTAGTTAGGCTATTGATTATCTTTACCCTGTTTGTAACACCCCATTTTGGTAATGGAAATGTCACCTGCAATTATGGCGTGTCATCAAAGCATACAAGGAAAAATGTCTAAAACATTACTTGACCATAAAAGGAAAATACCGGAATCAAACATCGGTAGTCCAAAAGTAAAGCTCATCACACAAAAACATAGTATAATAAAGGAAAGGACTAAACAATGTCCATAGCAAATGTATCATAAGAAAGGAAATGCATAAAATAAAAAAGGCTAGACAGCTTCTAGTCCATATGCACGTACTCTTAGTGTCTACGAGCGTCCCTGAGTACCTGCCGTTTTGGGAACATAGAAAAGGAAAACGGCTGAGCAAATACGCTCAGTGCACGGATGTACAATAAAGCATGAATAAAATAAGCATATAACATATAACAGCGGAAGAAAACTAAGTCCCGAGTAACCTGGTTAAGTCTTGATAAAACTGGTTTTATAGTTTGAAAAGCCTTATGTTTATCTTGTAAAAACTGTTATCTTATTTTACCATTAGCCAATATAGGTCATGAAAATCCACCGTGCATGAATACTTGGAGGGGTGACCTCATCATGCAAATTAGAGGGGCTGCCTCTAATTTAATATACTGGTTTTTTGGGTAGGAGGGATCAGCTCCTTGTGAAGGATGCAAGGCACACACCACATTCACCATGAAATCCTGACTGAAAACATGTAACTAGGATGCACCCATACGCCCCACATGATAAATATAATATAAATAGCCAAAAGCTGAAGGGACGCCACGAGCAATCACTCCGCCGTGGTGAAGTCATAACATCAGTGCCTCTAATGTTATGGTTATGGTACCTCCATAACTAGGTGAAACTGGTCATGCATGTATATGGCTATAGGTATTCTTAATTAAACATAATCAATCAAACACGTAACTTATACTACGGGAAAACATTTGGCTGCATACGGGGAATCCTAATAAGGAAAGAATGTCCATACTGAAAGGACGGGAATCCGTACCTTATGTCCAGTGAACGAAGAATACGAACTGGGAGGAATCCTACTTCTGTATCACTAGTGCTACATAAATACATACATGAATAAGTATCTGCTTACTAAATACGTAGCTGGTTTTATGTCATGTCTTAGCTTATTTTATGTGTTCTTACCATGTTTTACTGTTTTAAAGCCTTAAACCGTGTTTATCTTATATTCTGTTTAATCTGATTAAGTATTTCTGTTATTTCATGTATTATTATACTTACTGTGTAATAATAAGTAACTTTCCAAAAATAGTAGGTTTCCTAAAATAGAAAGTTTCCAAAAATAGAAAGTTTCCAAAAATAGAAAGTTTCCAAAAATAGAAAGTTTCAAAAAATAGATTTACTGCTTAAAATAGATAAGTTTCTAAAAATAGAAAGTTTCCATAAATAGATCAGCTGCCTTAATTAAATAAGTTTCCATAAATAGATTAGCTGCCTGAAATAAATAAGTTTCTAAAAATAGAAGGTTTCCATAAATAGATTAGCTGCCTTATTTAATTAAGTTTCTAAAAATAGAAAGTTTCCATAATTAGAAATAAGCTGGTTAAATAAGCTAAGTATATAAGCCTAAGTGTTTTCATGATTATTTTCTAAGTCATATGATATAATGTATAGTTTAATAATTATTTCATGTAATTAAATTAAACTATAGGTTAAAATATTTAATTAAAGTATAACATGTTTTTATTTAAATAAGGTTAAATACTTAGGTTAAAACATGTATTATTATTTATTAATAATATAACCTAAGTCATGTTAATTAATTAATTATAACCATGGTTTTTAAATAATTAATTAATTATAAGTCTAAAATATAAAAATACTTAGGTTAATTAATTTCATGATTATTAATAATTAAAATAACCTAAGTCATGTTATTAAATTAATCATGTCATTTTATTAATTTAATTTTTAACATAAGATCATAAAAAAATAAAAACTAAACATACACCATGAACCGGATCTAGACTAAAAATCATGAACCGGACATGAAATCGACACCGTACCCCGAACCAAATCGGGGTACCCATTGTCTTGATGCTGTCGTGGGACCCACACCAACCAACCGGGACCATATGGTCTCGGTGGTGGTCAGATGGCCAAACCGAAACCCCCTTCGAGTTCGGTGTAGGCTGCGGCCAAAACAAACACCCCTTAAAACATTACTTTTGATTTTATTTAAACCCAATTCATGTTAGATCTATGATTTAATTAGGGTTTTTGAAAAAAACATAACATGTTCTTAATTAATAAAAGATCAAATCAAAAGAAAGAGGTTTAAAAGGATTTACCGAATACGTGGATCAAAAGAACGAAGAACAAACACGATCACCAACAAGAATTCCAAGATCCAAGATCAACAAACACTCCCTTTTGGTGTTTTGAGGGTGGCGGCCAAAAAGAAGAAGAGAGGAGGGTTTTTAGGTTTTTGTTAAAATCTTATGTAATGTAAAAATGAGTAGTGTTTTTACCATAACCCTACTTTAGTAAAAATACAAATGGGCTTGGCCCATTTGCTCCTTGTAGCCGCGGGTAGGGGGCCCCACATGGGGTACCCGTACCTTTTTCCGTGTCTCGACGTTTAGTTATTCGTTCATGATTATTTGTGTTCGTTTTATGTGTTCTCGTTACGTAATTATCGTGATCTAATATATTTATTTACGCTCGTAATAAATATATATACGTAATTAATAATAGTTCGTGTTTTAATTACGTTCATGATTTCATGATCGCATGTTCGTGATTAATTATTGTCAAATAATTATTACGTGCTCGTGCGTAGTAAATACTTATCGTGTTCTAACACGTACGTAATACGTAAAATCCTAACACGTAATCGTAATCATGCTATATTAGGAAAGTTTTAATCTAGTACGTACGATCTTAAGGGTACTATTAATGGTAAAAGAATGCGGGTTTTACACTGTTGGAACGAAGTAACACTAACATAGGAAACTCATAGGAAGGAAGTGTTATAAAGTAAAGGGAGCTCACAAGCATGTCTTTTATGGTTTTTACAAATCATGCTTTATATTCAATATTATATAAAGTACTTTTTGTTAAAAGCCATACAATTATTATTAAAACTGTTTTAAATATTTATCAACTATATAATTATCGCTAAAAATTAGTTATGATATTTATCAACTATAATACATTCTAGGTGTTATGTTATCACATAGTTGTGAGTTAGGAGCAAAGGCTAAGAAACAGTGCTAGTTAGTTGAGCACATGTTACTCGTCTAGAAATTGTGCTTGGTATCGATTGTCTAGTTCGAAGGGGTGCAAATAAACTGGTCCGACCAAAACCGAACCGAGTATGGCTGTATATATTTATGATTTTTGGTTTCAGTCCACCACGTTTAATTCACTTCGAGCCAAACTCAACCAAAACACCTGTAACCATATAGAACGAACGGTACGACATATAACCGAATCAATCCGAGTCATTTTGGTTCGGATCGTGTTTTTTCACAAATGAGCTTTGGGTTTTTAGTCGGTACTGATCGACCATGAGCTCTACTAATATCTTTAGAACATCAAGAAAAAAGAAAACTAAAAGGTTTGTCCCACATCATCTAGAGGAGAGAGACCTGGTAAAGAGGACATGTTATAAAAATGATCTTCCTTGCTGTTTTCATTCTAAAACTAGAAGAAGAATGTTTTTCAGTTTTTCCAAACTAGTTTTCATCAATTCCATGGCAATTAGCGAAATATGAGGTTCAATCCCGAGATGTAAGATTTTAATTCTGAGAGCTTCTCGTGACGCTGGCCGTGCAGGTCTCTTAATGTGTCTTCAACAAATGTCTTGAGATAATCGGTAAGATCTGTCCGTGGAAGTGAATCAATAATTGGGTGGAAGTGAATCAATAATTGGAACCATTAATGTTGGACTGCTTATTATGGTGCATAAGGCTCCTCATGTTGGTAACTCACAATGTACCTGATGAGATGGCATTTATACATGATCTCATCGTTCTTTTCGGGCTTTAAATGCATAAAAATGTCATAAAATACCATATATATGCTTGTGTTTGTTTACTTGTGTATTTTAGGTATGGATATCGTGAAAAAGACAAAAAGATCACAAGTTACAAGGAAAAACGGACACGAGAAACGAAGCCGTACAAAGAACCGGGCCTTAATCATGGAATTCTCAACAAAATACCTTGAAGACTTGAAGACAAACAAGATTGATCCTCATTTATTGAAGAAATGACACTTAAAACCCTTGTATATTAATAATTACAAGTTTGGTCCCTTAAGTTTGTCAAAATTACACAAAAGGTCCTTCAACTTTGAAGAAATGGCAAGAATAGTCCCTCAACAAATCCAAACTGCCAATAATGGTCCCTCATGAAGATTAAGATACATTGAAGACCTTGGAAGATCAACAATGTCCAAGATCAGCCCTTGAAATATCTCAAAATGGCAAATATAACCCTTGAAACACTTTTTATAAAGTTTTGTGCCAAAATTGCCAAGTTGTGAAACGTTGATACAAAGGAAATGGGCGCTGATAGAAGTTTATATCCAAGTGACAAAAGAAATGAAGAGGAAGGGCTAAAGTTGTGTATTTGAAACATTCAAACGTAATAATGCGCCAAACAACTTTCACTTCCCCTAATATCGGATCAAACACAATTACTATTCACCCCAAGAACCCAGTTACCACTTCACTTAAAACAAAGGGTAAAAACAAATTACCCAGGCACACGTTTGATTCACATGTGCAGGAACCTATCCCACACACAAAACCCTCATCTCCACTCACTATGGACCCCACCCCAATTCCTTTCCACTAATCAGCAAGCAACTTAGCCTCCAAGTCATGTGACGTGTCAAGATCAACAGCCCACAACATTTGCTTCATTCCAAAGCTGAAATGAACATCCAGGATCATTTTAAACAGCTCACACCAAGGATTCGTCTAGAAAGACTTAGGGCATTTAGGGAATTTCACATCTAGGGTTTGTGAACAGTGTAACCTTGGCATTTGCCTATAAAAAGACTCCTCAACATGTGAGAGAGCTTTTGTTCCAGTTTTAGGCTATCAATCTTTGTAATTCCTTTTTAAGTTAAATAAAATTTGAATTTCTGAAATTTGAAATCTCTTTTTGATTTAGTTAAAAGTTTGGTGTTTGAGTAGCCTAATTCTGAGTTCCATTTGATTGTGAAGGCCTACCTTAATCTTGTGGTTAAGGCACGTCTTGTTTCATAAGGTTTTTAAGGTTGAAAACCTTGAAATCCTAGGTTCTGTTTTGGTTATTTTTGTGTACTAACCCTTGACCATTAGCTATAAGCTCTTACAAGCTTGTTGACACCAAGCTTGTGAAGGGATTAGAGCCCTTGGTTGAGTTGTTTGCTGTTTGTGTTGAAGATATCAAGTCCTTGAGGTTCTACTTTGAACCATCAACCAAGGCAGTTTGCATCATCTTCATTGAAGTACCTTGGTCTTGTTCTAGTTGTTGAACAAGGTCCAAGGAGCATTGCTGGCCTTCCTAGGATGTTGTGGAAGGCAGGTATAAACCCTTGTTAAGATTCCCCTAAAAAGTTCATGTTTCTGCTTATTTTGTACTTTGGTATATGATTTGGTGTTCTTGTGTTTGTGCTTTGTGTTTATTGGTTGGTTTCTGTTAGTTGTCACCTAGTTTAGCTTTTTGATCATTAAAATCAGAAGGTTATTAGTTAAAATCAGAAGTTTGTATGATAAGTGCTTGATTAAGGGTTGTTTGGGATTACTGCATAAGTCTGTCAACGTCTGATTTGTTCCTGTCAGCGTTTGATTTAAACTTATCAGCGTTTGTTAAGTGCTTGTGTGTTGTATGCAAGTATTGGTATCTGTTATTTGGGAGTATTTGTGCATCTGTTTGCAGGTTTTGTAGGCTTAAACACATTGATTCATAGATTGGCTCTAAAAACTTCATAACTTGGTAAAATTGGCTAGGATTTTGAGGACACCTAGATCTAAGCATAGGTTAAGGGTAACAAGTGCTAAATCATAGCTAATCACACCAGGGTAGAGGGATTTGAGGCTTGAAATTGGATTAAGTGTCAAGAATATCAGCAACTTGTTTCTGCATTGTTCTTTGTTCATCAGCAACTTTTTGTGCTTGCATTTGTTGCCTAGTGTATGCCTTGTGACTTTGCTGCTTGGAACATGTTCTTGTGCTGCTTGTGATTGGATTTTGCTATTTGGATTGCTTTGTTCATAGCTTATAAGCCCACTGGCTTATTGGCTTATTGATGCCAAAATACATCAAGTTTACCCAACTGGTAAGCTTTGATTCACAAGGTTTGCACTCAATCCTTGACCAGCAGGGTGAAAAACAAGTCCTTACACTTCTTTAGGTCTGTCAGCGCCTACTTTGTTCCTGTCAGCGTTTGATTTCAACTTGTCAGCGTTTGACTTTTAGGTTGACTGTTTTTGGATTTGGCCCATTTGAGGGCCCATTAGGGGTATTTTGGTAATTTCACTTTCATTTTCTGATTATTTAGGTTAAAATAAACTAGTTTGCAAGTTTTTAGAATTTTTATAATTTTTGGATTTTTAATATTATTTTATTATTATTTTATTATTATTTTTAAAATTTCACATTTTCCAACTTTTTACATTTTTCTTAGGTTAAATACATTAAAATAGGAATTTAGCAACTTTTAGAATAATTTTATCACTCATAGATTAATTTTTATAATTATTTTAAGTTTTAATAGTCTTTAATTCATTTTAAATAGTTTTTATTAGTTTTAAAATTTCTAAAAATAGTTTTTAATCATTTTAGGTCATTTTAGAGGTTTATCAATTGAAAAATCTTTATTTGGGCTTTTTGATAATTTATTTGATTTTTAGGGCTTTAATTAGCATTTAAAAATTGAATATTTAATTATTTAAAAGGTTTGAAAAAGTTTTTATAATTGGTAAACTCTTAGTTTATTATTTTTGATTTTTGGTGAATTTTTGGTAATTTTTAGAATTTATTTTATTTTTGGTGATTTTTTTAGGTTCTACGTCTTAACTTTCTAATAGTGATTTTTAGTTAATTTTTATTTTTACGACTTCGTCATTTTCTCTTCTAATCCCCTCCTAAACCAATCATTAATCACAAACATATGGCAAGTTTTTCACACACATATACCTCCTTGGGAAACGAACTTGGACTTCATTTGGGTCATTAGTGCTCGGTTTTCCTAAACCGACACTTAACGCTTACCACTACTTTGTTGCCTCTTTTTCCTAAAAAGGGTATACAAAAAGCTACATCAATTTTGGCGCCGCTGCCGGGGAGGTGTGTCGTGATTAATTTGCATTGTTGTTTTTAATATTAACCAAATAGTATTTGTATTAGTAGAACTCTACTAATACGTATTATCGGTTTTCTTGGTTTTTCTTGTACAAATATTATTAA
Organism: Glebionis coronaria; assembly: GCA_025667525.1. NCBI lineage: Eukaryota > Viridiplantae > Streptophyta > Magnoliopsida > Asterales > Asteraceae > Glebionis > Glebionis coronaria. The sequence continues at coordinate 100,055 of JANFOE010000793.1, read as the reverse complement.
TATATTGTATTAAGTATCACAATAAATTTACAATATCTCCAAAAGTGTGAAAACACAACCTTAATTGGGATTTGATCTCCTAATTATTGTATTCGAATCTCAAACAAAAAGAAAAAGGCAAAAATAGATAAATACTTTCGTGAAGCTCGATTTTGAAAGATACGAACTATAAGGTGGGTATAAGGCGGGTATTATAAAATATACCCTAAGGAAAAAGGCTCTTAAGTGCTTCGCGCCGCCTCGTTTCCCCGCTTGCTTGTGAGTATTTTGAGACTGAAGGCTAATCGAGGGTTTTGCCGCCCAAAGTATTATTACGTATACTATATTTGCTTGGTTTTCTTTGTGATTAAACCCTCTTAAACAATTTGGTTTTCACCAAAGTTCTAAAGTCATTGGAAGACGTTCACTCCACGTGATCGTTTTCATTCCTTTGAGGCTTCTTTAATCAAGAGTTTGATTCGAGGAGAGATTTTGTAGATTGTTGTCTACGAAGATACACCAAAATCCAAAAAAATTAAATATCATCAAAAACACAAAAAATTAAAAATTCACAAAACACCCAAAAAGAATCTTCTTTGCTCACCTCCCATTCTTCGTGAAGTTTATGATCACTCGTAATCAAGCAAAACGAGCTCGTAAACGTCTTCAAAAGCAAGCCAATCAAGAGACGTTGATTGTTGAAGAACCTCCAATTGTTGAACCTATTGTAGAACAAGAAGTCGTCATGGCTAATCGTACTATGATGGAGTTGCTACAAGCACCCACCGAGGGTTTTGGAGAGGCTATTGTTATTCCCGCCATCCTTGCGGAGAATTTCGAGATTAAGACGGGTTTAATGTCGATGTTGCAAGCAAATAAGTTTAGAGGTCACGAGAAAGACAACCCGCATTACCATATTAGGAATTTCAACCGTCTCACCGCCACTAGCAAATTTAAGGATGTTCCACATGACGCCATTAAGATGATGTTGTTTCCATACTCGTTGGATGGACCCGCAAAAATTTGGCTCGAGAAAGAACCGCCAAATTCGATTTTGACATGGGCCGATCTCGTTTCTAAGTTTGTGAACAAGTTTTTTCCACCATCTAAAACAACACACTTAAAAAATGAGATTTCACGATTTGTGCAAAGAAATAATGAAAGTTTTTCAATGGCATGGGAACGATTTAAAGAAATGTTACATGAATGTCCACACCATGATTTTACGGAATTGCATCAAGTGGATACTTTTTATAATGGGCTTAATGATCATGAACGAGATTATTTGAATGCCGCCGCGGGTGGTAATTTTTTGTGCAAGACGACAAATGAGGCTTTACAAATCATTGAAAATAGATCCAAGGTTTATAACCCTCGTAACACACCGAGTGTTGCCAATATGGGTTCGTCATCATCGTCACAATCGTCTCGTAGCATTAACGCCTTACATGATGAAGCTAATGAGGAAAATCGGTTTTTTGATAGATTTGCTAATCTAATGTCCCATTGGAAGGCTCAAGAAGCTTCCAATTCCGCTTCGGTTAAAGCGGTTGCTAAGAGTTGTTTGTCGTGTGGGGTAGCTCATGATCTTTCCGAGTGCATTACCGCGGATGGTAACACTTCGAGTGCTTATGTAGCAACGGGAACTTACAACCAAAACGGCCAAGGTTCCCGCCAAAATCAAGCTCCACCAAACCAAAATGTTAACAATTATCGAAACAACAACCAAGGTAATTACCAAAGCAACACACGTAATTACAACAAAGGGAATTATCAAAGTGGGAATGGACAAATCTCTAATCAAAACCAAAACCGTGATTTTCAAAACACTACACAAGGTTTTCAAAATGCTCACACTAAAAATTTGCAAGGAGAATTTTTGGATTATGCTAAAGCAAATGATGCTAAATTTGATAATATGCAACGTGAGATGATTAGCTTAAGATCTGAGTTGAAAAATGAGCTTAAAAATGAACTTGCTAATGAACTTAAAACTCATGCAAACAAAATGGAAGGAAATGTCCAACGTCTTCAACAAAACCAACAAAAGATGGAATTAGGACAACATGAGATTAAGCAAGAGTTATTAAAAGCGGATGCTAGGCAATCAAAATTTGAGGACCGAATGGCTAAGATGTTTGAAGCAATCATGTGTAAGCCCTCTTCTTCGGGTGGTCTTCCTAGTGATACCATTAACAACCCGAGGGGAGAATTGAAGGTTGTTGCTACACGAAGTGGTAAAACTTTCAAGGAACCAATCTCTCGTACAAGTACTTCTAAGGAGAAGGAAATCGAGAAAGAACCCGAGGTGATGGTCGAAAAGGAGCACATTACAATCCCACGAAGTACCGCTCAAACCACACCTACGGTTGAACCAATACCAATTGTGGAACCCGAGTTTCCAAGGCCGTTGCCTAATGACCCACCCACACCACCTTTACCCTACCCTTCGAGACGAAACAAAGAGAAAGCACAAGAACGGAACAATTACCAATTTGAGCTATTTATGAAGATGTTTCGTGATTTGCATTTTAACATAAGTTTTGCCGACGCTCTTATCATGATGCCTCGATTTGCCGCAAACTTCAAAAGTATGCTTAACAACAAAGAGAAGTTACAACAATCGTCTAGTTGTTCATCGGTTTTTCTTAGCCGCATACCACAAAAAGTCGATGATCCCGGTAAATTTTTGATTCCGTGTGCTATTCAAGATATGGAGGAATGCTACGCCTTGGCCGATCTTGGTGCTAGTATTAATTTAATGCCTCTCGAGATTTTCAAATCGCTTTCACTTCCGGCTCTTACTCCTTCGAACATGTCTATCGAGATGGCCGATCATTCTACGATTTTAGCATGTGGAGTAGCCGAGGACGTTTTTGTTAAAGTCGGAAAGTTTTACTATCCCGTTGACTTTATCGTTGTAGACATTCCTATCGATCGAAAAGTTCCTCTCATTTTGGGTCGTTCATTTTTGGATACATCAAGAGCACTTATCGATGTTCATGCTCGAAAAATCACCCTTCGTTTCAATGACGAAGAACTTGTCATCAATGCAACACAAAACTCCAATCTTTCTCATGTCTATTCTATTGCAACTTTAAACCATGGTGATTCAACCAATGTCGTTTGCAAAGAATTTTCACCAAGAGTTTTAGGAAATGTCGCCAAAAACAATTTACCATTTCCTCCGCCGGTGGAGGATATGAGTGTAAAGCCTACAAAGAAGAAACCGTCAATACTTGAATCGAAAAATCCTTCACCTCACCTCGAACACTCATTCTTGAAAAGTGTTGATAAGTTGCCGGTTTCTACGGAAGATCCTTCGGATGATGAATATGTAGACCCCGATGGGGAGGTTTTCTTCGTCAATAAACGTTTTGAGAACTTGCCACCACCAAAACCAAAACGGTTTCAAAATGTGAGAATTTTTAGTGTAACTAACATCGTCTTAGAAACACCGAATATTTTCGACATAATCAAAAAGGGTTTCATAAGGAGAGTTCAAAAGATAACAAAGGACAAGATCTTAAACGTGATTTAATTGATTTTTCTACAAATCTAACTCCGTCATCACCACGTGTTTTGAGTGCTACAAGCTCGTCTACTCCTTTTGACGATGCTTTGTGTGGTTCTAGTATGGGGGAAGCCCCTTATGTTCCCTCATCCTTGTCCACCGAGGACGAGATATTCGATCCCGAAATTTCATGTAAAGGGAAATCTCGGTCTTCCACCGATGCAATAAATGGAAAATCTTTCTATTTGCTTGGTGCGAGTCTACCTCGAGTAGCTCGAAAGTTTGTCTTACCAATTGTCTCACCCTTCTACTTCTCATCTATTTTCTTCAAACTCTTTGAGTTTATGGCACATGTTGAAGTGGCGTTGATTTGTTTTTCCAATGAAAACGAGAACGCCATTTTCGACCCCGGTATTTTGCATCATCTAAGGACTTAGTCCTTAATACCGGTTGCTTTTTGGGCCTTGTTTATCATGTAAGCCCCATCAAAAATTGACCATACCATGATTTTCCCTAAATGTTCACATTTTGAGGGGATCGAGTCGAGCTCATGACTCGGTAATCAAAAACGAGGTGCCTCGTGGGGGAGATCCCATGCTTATCTTTTATGCTCACTATTCACTAATAAGGGGACTTGTACCCTTTCAACTCGTTGTCTCGTGGTTGTTTGTGATTGTGTTATCTAGATCATCATCATCGTCTACGATTGAAGACTCTCGTGTTCGTTTACGTGAGCCTCCATCGTTCGTTTGAAGAAGTTTTTTTTACGATTCCATGACATATCCTTTATTGTTCTAACAATTATCTTTTAGCATACTTAATAAACGGCTTTAGATATATTGTTGATCACCCTTTCCATGCTAGATCCTAAGCATTCGACTCTTCGTCTCTAGTATGGGGGTGCTCCACCTTTAGACTCGAAACATTGAGGACAATGTTTACTTTTAGTATGGGGGGGTGAATAGATACTTGCTTTGCTACGCCCTCACGCTTTCCAATTTTCAATGTTTTGTTTTGCTAATAAGGCTAAAAATGGCCAAATTTTAAAATTTTTCTTAGTTTTAATAAGTGTTTTTAAGACACGTATGTATATTTTCCGATGGTAGAATAAGAGTTAATTTTTGACTTGATGGGCATTTGGAGCCATTTACATTCCTTAACCCGCTCAATTCAAGTTTTGCTAGACTTTTATATAGGGAACTTTAAAACGCGAAAGTCTTAATTCATACGGGTTAAGAACAAGAACTTTTCGCAAGTTCCTATAATTGATTCTAGAAAGTCACTTATCAAGGGAACTATAAAACGCATTCTCTAAACTTGAAAAAGTCCAAGAAAGTGCAAGATCCTATAGGTGGCTTGAAAACCCAAAACTTTGATTTGATATAGTCTTAATGAAAGCTAATCCAAATTTGGCTTAATTTTGACTTGCATGGCTAAGTATTCACGAGTCTCTTTAATTAGAGGTCTTTATATAGTGAAGAACGAGAAATGATAGAGTTAGACAAGTGATCATGCTAAACGTAGAACATGAAAATGTTCTTTCAAAAACTCATATGTTTTTAATTGTGGCTTTTTCTTCCCATAAGATCAATGCATTAGGAATAAATCATAATTGCAATAAGTAAGGTCGTACGATTTGAAAGGTTACTTAGCCTCTAGCGCAAGATCGTTTAAAAGTTGCTCGGGGTTGAATAGAGTTCATAGCCAAGGCATAACTTATTGAAGCGGGACGCGAAGATTGGCGATTATCCAAAAAGGCCCTAACAAGGCATGAGGAGCTCTATTTTTGCTAAAGATCCAAAGATGATGTGAAGTATCATTATTCCTAAATCAATATGAAGGATCGAGACACACGACGAGAAGCAATTGCTCCCCTAAAGAATGGAGAAAGTCTATCCAAAAAGACCCTAACAAGGTATGAGGATAAATATATCCAAGTCCGAAAAGGAGGCGGATCGTTGTATATCAAAATCCAAAGTAAAGATTGAAGAAAAATGATGAAGTCGTGGTCCTATATGAAGAATCTCTCAAAAACATCAAGTGAAGAAATTCCAAATATATGAAGAGAAGACCATAATTTCAAGAACGTCTTCCCATGATTTGAAGTATGAAGTACATGCCAAATATCGGTCCGAGAAAGGTCTCAAATCGTGAAACGAGTTATGCCAAGATATGAACTTAAGGAGATACACGAGAAGCCGTTTTAAAAGATTTTGTCCTTCGGCTAACTATTGATCAAATCGTGCTACTTTGCTTTCGGACTAATAACTACTCAAATAAGTCAATATGAATCACTTGTGATCCATGAAAAATAGATAAAAAATGCTAGTAACCCATTTCCTTTTATAATAACTAGGATTGCGGGGAGAAAAAGTATTACACAATTTGGACGTATGAGAAGTGTTAGCATTGTGACTTGTACCAACAATGATCTTGTTTTTGCACTTAGCATGGAATGTATGACAATCAAGGATGACAAAGTTTACTCTAAGGGACATTAGCTTGTTTCCATTCTTTGACCCTAAAAGTCACTTTTTGTGATGAAAATCATACATTATGTCTTTACACATCATCGTAGTATGTTGCAAGTCTTTTACTCTTCAATAAAGGTTAATAAATTTGAACTTTGGTGATGCTTAGATACTTTATTCTAGCATTGCGTGAGGGCAAGGCAATGGCTTAGTATGGGGGAGTGATAAGATGGCATTTATACATGATCTCATCGTTCTTTTCGGGCTTTAAATGCATAAAAATGTCATAAAATACCATATATATGCTTGTGTTTGTTTACTTGTGTATTTTAGGTATGGATATCGTGAAAAAGACAAAAAGATCACAAGTTACAAGGAAAAACGGACACGAGAAACGAAGCCGTACAAAGAACCGGGCCTTAATCATGGAATTCTCAACAAAATACCTTGAAGACTTGAAGACAAACAAGATTGATCCTCATTTATTGAAGAAATGACACTTAAAACCCTTGTATATTAATAATTACAAGTTTGGTCCCTTAAGTTTGTCAAAATTACACAAAAGGTCCTTCAACTTTGAAGAAATGGCAAGAATAGTCCCTCAACAAATCCAAACTGCCAATAATGGTCCCTCATGAAGATTAAGATACATTGAAGACCTTGGAAGATCAACAATGTCCAAGATCAGCCCTTGAAATATCTCAAAATGGCAAATATAACCCTTGAAACACTTTTTATAAAGTTTTATGCCAAAATTGCCAAGTTGTGAAACGTTGATACAAAGGAAATGGGCGCTAATAGAAGTTTATATCCAAGTGACAAAAGAAATGAAGAGGAAGGGCTAAAGTTGTGTATTTGAAACATTCAAACGTAATAATGCGCCAAACAACTTTCACTTCCCCTAATATCGGATCAAACACAATTACTATTCACCCCAAGAACCCAGTTACCACTTCACTTAAAACAAAGGGTAAAAACAAATTACCCAGGCACACGTTTGATTCACATGTGTAGGAACCTATCCCACACACAAAACCCTCATCTCCACTCACTATGGACCCCACCCCAATTCCCTTTCCACTAATCAGCAAGCAACTTAGCCTCCAAGTCATGTGACGTGTCAAGATCAACAGCCCACAACATTTGCTTCATTCCAAAGCTGAAATGAACATCCAGGATCATTTTAAACAGCTCACACCAAGGATTCGTCTAGAAAGACTTAGGGCATTTAGGGAATTTCACATCTAGGGTTTGTGAACAGTGTAACCTTGGCATTTGCCTATAAAAAGACTCCTCAACATGTGAGAGAGCTTTTGTTCCAGTTTTAGGCTATCAATCTTTGTAATTCCTTTTTAAGTTAAATAAAATTTGAATTTCTGAAATTTGAAATCTCTTTTTGATTTAGTTAAAAGTTTGGTGTTTGAGTAGCCTAATTCTGAGTTCCATTTGATTGTGAAGGCCTACCTTAATCTTGTGGTTAAGGCACGTCTTGTTTCATAAGGTTTTTAAGGTTGAAAACCTTGAAATCCTAGGTTCTGTTTTGGTTATTTTTGTGTACTAACCCTTGACCATTAGCTATAAGCTCTTACAAGCTTGTTGACACCAAGCTTGTGAAGGGATTAGAGCCCTTGGTTGAGTTGTTTGCTGTTTGTGTTGAAGATATCAAGTCCTTGAGGTTCTACTTTGAACCATCAACCAAGGCAGTTTGCATCATCTTCATTGAAGTACCTTGGTCTTGTTCTAGTTGTTGAACAAGGTCCAAGGAGCATTGCTGGCCTTCCTAGGATGTTGTGGAAGGCAGGTATAAACCCTTGTTAAGATTCCCCTAAAAAGTTCATGTTTCTGCTTATTTTGTACTTTGGTATATGATTTGGTGTTCTTGTGTTTGTGCTTTGTGTTTATTGGTTGGTTTCTGTTAGTTGTCACCTAGTTTAGCTTTTTGATCATTAAAATCAGAAGGTTATTAGTTAAAATCAGAAGTTTGTATGATAAGTGCTTGATTAAGGGTTGTTTGGGATTACTGCATAAGTCTGTCAACGTCTGATTTGTTCCTGTCAGCGTTTGATTTAAACTTATCAGCGTTTGTTAAGTGCTTGTGTGTTGTATGCAAGTATTGGTATCTGTTATTTGGGAGTATTTGTGCATCTGTTTGCAGGTTTTGTAGGCTTAAACACATTGATTCATAGATTGGCTCTAAAAACTTCATAACTTGGTAAAATTGGCTAGGATTTTGAGGACACCTAGATCTAAGCATAGGTTAAGGGTAACAAGTGCTAAATCATAGCTACTCACACCAGGGTAGAGGGATTTGAGGCTTGAAATTGGATTAAGTGTCAAGAATATCAGCAACTTGTTTCTGCATTGTTCTTTGTTCATCAGCAACTTTTTGTGCTTGCATTTGTTGCCTAGTGTATGCCTTGTGACTTTGCTGCTTGGAACATGTTCTTGTGCTGCTTGTGATTGGATTTTGCTATTTGGATTGCTTTGTTCATAGCTTATAAGCCCACTGGCTTATTGGCTTATTGATGCCAAAATACATCAAGTTTACCCAACTGGTAAGCTTTGATTCACAAGGTTTGCACTCAATCCTTGACCAGCAGGGTGAAAAACAAGTCCTTACACTTCTTTAGGTCTGTCAGCGCCTACTTTGTTCCTGTCAGCGTTTGATTTCAACTTGTCAGCGTTTGACTTTTAGGTTAACTGTTTTTGGATTTGGCCCATTTGAGGGCCCATTAGGGGTATTTTGGTAATTTCACTTTCATTTTCTGATTATTTAGGTTAAAATAAACTAGTTTGCAAGTTTTTAGAATTTTTTATAATTTTTGGATTTTTAATATTATTTTATTATTATTTTTAAAATTTCACATTTTCCAACTTTTTACATTTTTCTTAGGTTAAATACATTAAAATAGGAATTTAGCAACTTTTAGAATAATTTTATCACTCATAGATTAATTTTTATAATTATTTTAAGTTTTAATAGTCTTTAATTCATTTTAAATAGTTTTTATTAGTTTTAAAATTTCTAAAAATAGTTTTTAATCATTTTAGGTCATTTTAGAGGTTTATCAATTGAAAAATCTTTATTTGGGCTTTTTGATAATTTATTTGATTTTTAGGGCTTTAATTAGCATTTAAAAATTGAATATTTAATTATTTAAAAGGTTTGAAAAAGTTTTTATAATTGGTAAACTCTTAGTTTATTATTTTTTATTTTTGGTGAATTTTTGGTAATTTTTAGAATTTATTTTATTTTTGGTGATTTTTTTAGGTTCTACGTCTTAACTTTCTAATAGTGATTTTTAGTTAATTTTTATTTTTACGACTTCGTCATTTTCTCTTCTAATCCCCTCCTAAACCAATCATTAATCACAAACATTTGGCAAGTTTTTCACACACATATACCTCCTTGAGAAACGAACTTGGACTTCATTTGGGTCATTAGTGCTCGGTTTTCCTAAACCGACACTTAACGCTTACCACTACTTTGTTGCCTCTTTTTCCTAAAAAGGGTATACAAAAAGCTACATCAGTACCCAACTTCCAAGTATGAAATCAATCTGCAACACATTAATTGAGCGATGAACTTTTATACATGTTTGCCAAATATATGACAGAAACTCTCAAATGTATCCAACCGTCCTCAAAAATTGATCTCGACAACTATAATTATTGTAGATACTTCACTTGTAAATGTGACCATGTTTTTCTGAAATTAAATGAACTTATAAATGCAGTATGAGTGTGAACGTCTGCAATAACAAAACTCAGCTGGTTTTAGGAAGAGGAGAGATTTGACGTTAAACCATCTTGGACCATAGACTGTCTCATCCATAATTGGTGAGCTTCTTGGGGGGCAAAGATCAGGTTCAATTACAATGCATTAACCACTCAAGGGTGGCCTACTGGCAAAAATATTTGTGGCTATCACTCCAAAGTGTGTGAGGTCTCAAGTTCAATTCCCACTAGGTGCAAACGACCTTGAAGGGGCCACGCCAACCTCCTGAAAAGGGAGGGCTTTACCTGGTTTGATTATGTGTGGCGGTGGGCTCAAACCCCGTGGATTAGTCGGCCAATGAGTCGGAAATCACGGTTACCAAAAAAAAAAAAAAACAATAACAAGGATCCATCGGGTCGAACTAAGACCTTTCACAGCGCAATGAGCTGAGCATGATTGAACAAACATATGTAAAAAATAAATAATGACCGTGATTAAAAAACAGTATTTGTCAGAAGTGGATTTGAACCCACGCCCTCTCTCGAGGACCAGAACTTAAGTCTGACGCCTTAGACCACTCGGCCATCCTGACTTGTTTGAACTCAGAACCTACATTATCATGTTTTATAAGATACTATGAAAATATTGTGACATTCACACTTGTCTGATTTTTTTGATTAAATTATTTTAGGTTCATCACATTTATAACCAATACACAAAAATTACACTTCATCTTAATTTAAACTAAGATCTAGAACATGTAACTTTGTGTATTTAAAAAACATCATGTTTAAAAAACATGTTGTTTATATACAGAAGCATGCCTTGATGGACTTCAAAAATCAAATTGATGGGAAGAAAATGCTATATAGTAAAGTGTGCCCACAAGCATGCCTTTCATTGTTTTTATTAAATCATGTTATATATTCATGAATAAAGTTATAAATCTTTGGCTTACAAAACAACTTTATTATATATATAAAACATGTTTTTGTTTAAGGACTATGTAATCATTGAAAACTGTTTTAGATATTTATCAACTATAATACTTTCATTGTAGATGTTCTTTTGTTGCATAGTTTTCACTTAAGAGCAAGGGTTAAGAAACAGTGTTAGTTACTCGAGCACAGGTACTCATCTTAGTATTTGGGCTTTGTAGTCTAGTTTTCATAAACAACGTTACAATCATACGAATGTATCCGGTGTCACTTTCTATAATTTGTTATCTAACTTTCTATATATAAAATCAACCAAGTGATGCAAACTTCAATCTTTCTTCTCATACGTTTACAAAGGTGCATTCTTCACCTGATTAGACTTCGACTTCGACTGAACCGACCAAGTTTTCGGCTCTATTTATTTATGATTTTTGGTTCAGTTCGCCACGTTTAATTTGGTTCGATCCAAAACCCAGAAAAACACCTAAAACCGTATAGTTCAAACAGACCGACATATAACAGAACTGATCACAGTTCAGTTTCCAGTTCATGTTTTTCACAGATAAGCCTTTGGTTTTTAGTCGGTACTGATCGGTTTTAACCCGATCATGATCGAGCTCTACTAATATCTATCAAAAATCAAGAATAAAGAAAACCAGCAGGCTTGTCTTACATCGTTTGATTGAGAGCTAACTGCTAAAGAGAAGATATTATAAATTGAAACGGGTTGCGCTTGTCATTTAGCTTCTTTAAAACAAATTTAACATTCTATACTAAGTTCTTAATTGGTGATAATAAGTTTATAACTTTAGATAACTTGAATTATAAGATTTGATACATGTTTGGGGTACAAATTAGCTTTAACAATGCAAACACGTACTGGTTTCCACCATTGAGAGTTTAATGGATTTGTGTAGTATGGTGGTGCTTGGTGTTTGATGCTTGAGTGTTTCAGATTGTTTCTTTGGCCTATATGTTTGTATTGTTTGCTGTTCTTGGGCGTAGCTCCCCTCTCTTGGCTTTTGTCAATAGAATCTGCCGTTAAAAAAACTATAATAAAATGAGCTGTTCGATATTGAAATAATTGGACTTTTAATCTTTTTAGTGCATTACTTACAATCAACATTGTTTGTCATGACTATAGCAGGCATCTTTTGACCCAATTATAAATATGGTATTAATATTTGTTTAATTTTGACACAATTATGAATATGAGCATTGGTTCTATCAGCTTTACTTAAACTATGAACAACATACAGTGTACAACACATAACATTAAACATGTACCAGCAACGGTGAGATTCGATGCAGCGTTTAGGCATATCCGGAAGTACAACTGTTCCAACCATTGGACCTTGAGAACGAGACGACAAAACTGTTTTAAGGAAACTATGTCAACCACGAGCCTCAATCCGTTGAGTTTTGATCAACCAAAAGGTTCGTGCTCTGGTTTTTCTTTTTTACATATTATTAACTTATTATTGTTTGTTAGAAAGTGAGTTAAACTTTAGGGTTTGTTTAGTAAATTTGTTTGGCTTGTCCTACAAGTTTTGTTATTTTTAGTATATTTTTGTTTGGTAAGTTTTAGGTCATTGGTTCCCTATAAATAGAGGTCAATGTCATTAGTTTTAATTTCTTTGTAGTTTTTGGATTGTAACTTTGGGTATTTAATAAAAGCTTCCGCTTCGTTTGTTTGATCTTGTTTGTTCGTTTGAATTATCCACCATTGTTAATGGATTTATTTTTCTAATCTTGTAATCAAAGTCTAGAATTATTAAGTATTTTAATAAATCAAGCAAGTTACATACAAAATTCTTAGTTATAAAAATTATCAAAATTTTAATACTATTTCATTCTTGTGAAAATATTTAAAGGGACTATGAATAATAAACAAGTTGAAAATTGTTTTGTTCAAATCACTCAAACATGAAATTTTCGTAACATTAATAATTGTTTTAAAAAGTAGACATTGTGTTCTTGAGTTTTTTACTTTTATTCGTATATAAATGGGCAAATAGCATAAAAAGGTAATTATCTTATGTTAAAATAAAATTAAAGGTACTCAACTTTTTTTTCTTCATAATTTAAGGTACCAATCTTTTTTCTTGTTGCAATGTTGGGAGAATAACAAACTTAAAGGTTATATATTAACGACCGTTTACTTTATTATTGCATCGTTAGTCCTTTACATTAATAACACTTTAAAATAAACTTAAAATTTGTTTTTTTACAGTTTTAGACCGTTTTTCACTTTTTTCGTCTAATTTTTACCGTTTTCGTTTGTTTTTAATCAAACGAAAAAACGGACTAAGACGATTAAAAACCGAGTGAAAACGGTAAAAATCAAACGAAAAAGATAGAAAACGGTCTAAAACTATAAAAAAGCGAATTTTGAGGTTATTATAAAGTGTCGTTAATATAAAGGACTAACGATGCAATAATAAAGTAAACGGTCGTTAATATATAACCTTTAAATTTGTTATTGTCCCAACATTGTTACAAGAAAAAAGATCGGTACTTTAAATTGACAAAAAAAAATTTAGTACTTTTAATTGAATTTTAACATAAGATGAGTAACTTTTTATGCTATTTGTCCTATATAAATAATGTATAATTTCATATATTTATTCACTTTTAAAATTAATTTCATATATCTTTAAACATGTTTAAAAATCATTATACATTAGACATTCAATAATTATATTTTAAGTATATATTAAATTAATTTTGAAAGTAAAGTGATGTATAAAATTAATTTTATAAAAAAAGTTATTATTTATATAATCGTGAAAATAAGAAAAAAAAACTTTGTTTTTTAGGGAGTATTTCGACCCGATACTATACTGAAACTGTACCGATACTTATACCGATATCTCCGAATCCTTTATTAACGAACCGGTAACCTTAAAGCAGTGACTTAAATTGGGGATTTGATATGGCAGATAGTAACAGTGATCGTCCGACAATAATGGTAACAAATGACGATGGAATAGACGCACCTGGTTTACAAGCTTTGGTTCGTGTTCTTGTGGCTACCAATCGTTACCGTGTTTGGGTTTCTGCTCCTCATTCGTACGTTCTTCTTTTCATTTACATTTGTTCATCTTATTGCATCATTTCCATTCCTAATATATATATTTTCAGGGAAAAGTCAGCTGTCAGTCATTCCATCACTTGGAGTCATGATCTTACCGCAAACCGGACCCAAATCAGTGGAGCAACCGCCTTCGCTGTTTCTGGTTAGCTCTCCTTCAACTTTCTCATTCACAACTTTCCTTGTTCGTCCAGGATACATTTTAGAATTATATTGGATTATTCGACAGTTCTACTGTTTCTTAATTATTTTATTTCTTGTTGCTTCGTGTATACTGTAGCATTTATCGATAAAAGTCGTCTTTTAATGTCAAGCATTTTATCAATCTTATCATCATCAACTTAAGTGTATTTTGATCAAGTTCCCTCCGTATTTTGTGTTGTTTCTCTTAGAAGTTACAACCCTTAATAAAGATAGATATACTGCCCAAACATCATACATCAGCAATTCGTAGATTCTCACGTATTATGTTTGTGGTATTCATGTGATAAGTATTTTTTTGGATGAATTTCACAGGAACTCCAGCCGACTGCACTTCGTTGGGAATTTCTAAGGCGTTATTTCCTTCCGAGCCTGATCTGGTAGTTTTTTAATTAAGCTTCATCTTATTATGTTAAAGTGATACATGTGCGTTGCCTTAAATTTTGATTTTATAGTTTCTGTGTCATTCCATACAAAGTTTTATAAACGGCACTGTATGTGTAATGTGCCTACTAATGATAAACTTGTGTCTGTATTACTCTGTTTAGTTTTTTTGGTCAGTTAAACCACATCAGCTTACTAGGGTTAGGTATGATATTTATATCCCAAATTCTAGATAGAGTTTTAGTTATAAGTTGCTTCCAAATGCTTGAACTTTTGTTGACCCTTCTTGGCATCTCTGTCCATTATGTCCAGCATCTGCTGAGCAAGCTTGTGTTCCAGTTAACCAATCGATCTGGCGTCATATTAAATTTTAAAGATGATCGACGGCTCTATCATTGACTGGTTGACAATAATAATATAATTTATAACTTTCACATTCTGTCTTCGTTAAAAACGTGGAGTGTGCTATATGTACGTAGTGTATACTCTGATGTGAGGATCAGAGTTTTTTCATGTTTTTGTTTTGTTACTTCAAGCTTCACAATTTTGTAAGATCATTAGTGACTTAGTGGTTGGTGTTTTGTGTAAACAATCTACACATAGGCAACACCTAGTATTTATACTTGATCAGAAGATCCTTTCAATTGGCTAGAATCCCTTACTTGAACGAAACTGCATATACTTCTTTTTGAATTAAAATCCACTTCTGTATGACTTTTGGTTCGTAGTTTACTTCATTTTTCTTGGACGACAGTTTGTGAGCTCAAGTATATGAGAGCATGCAAAATAAGTATCATCTGTTTGTAATTTGCATATGTTATTGGCAAGAATGGATGCATATGAAATTATCTATAATGTTCTGACATTTTTTGGTTACTCTTAACAGGTATTAAGTGGCATAAATATGGGCAGCAACTGCGGTCTTCACATGTCAGTACCATTTTTATCTTCTCTTTTTTCCATTGTCTATTTACTAAATTGTTGTACATATATGTTGGAGTGTCTTGATGACATATATAGTGCATACTCTTTGCTCTTCACTATTTTCTTACTAGTGTGGGTTGAAATGCAGTGTATACTCAGGGACAGTGGCAGGTGCTCGAGAGGCCTTTCATTATGGTGTACCATCTATCTCAATATCATATGACTGGTACGTCATCTTTACTCTGTATACGCTTATAAATCAACCCAGTATGGGTTTTGACCTGTTGCATGTGCTTAGTAAAATACAGTCTCATCACCACCAAAATATGTTTTGCTGACTGCATATTTAAGCTATTTATAAAAATAATTCATTGCTGATTATTAGTGCAAGTCCTCTTACTCAAAGTTTGATAGAAGTACACTTATAGTAGGATCTTACGATCCTGATCCTACTTTACGATCTCGATCTTGCAAAGACGAAAACGATCCTAGGTAAGATCCCGATCTTAAAAACCTTAATATGGAGTATTCAGAATTGGTTTTCAAAACATACCTTGGCCCTCTATTTCGACACAATGTATCATATGGCTTGTATAATTTATGGCTTTACCATGAGCGAGTTGTGGGCATCACTCAAGGCAAAGAGAGTCATTTCAATTGTGTGATAGGAATATTCGGCACCTATGGGTTTGTGTATCGGAAATAACTAAGAAAGAAAAAATATAATTTGACACTGAAAGAACAAATTACTTCCGTCCAACAATAACTGTCCCCACCTTACTATTTTGGGTTGCCTCAAAATAAGTGTTCACATTAAGAGCACTGGGAGTAATCACGCCGTGGGGTGCCAAACCCACGGCGTGTCCTGCGTGATGACTCCCCTGAGCCACAAAAGCCACGGCGTGAGTGAACTCATGGGGCGTGAGTGTGTTTTTTTTAAAAAAAAAAAAATTTTTTTGAAAATTTTTTAAATGCAACGGCTAGTAGCCGTTTTTTTTGAAATTTTTTTTTTTTTTTTAAATGCCTAACGGCTAGCTTCCATTTAAAAAAAAAATTCTTTTTTTTAAATTAAACGCCAAACGGCTAGTTTTAAAAAAAAATAAATTTTTTTTTTTCAACTTTAATCTCTATATATACTACATTTCCTATATCATTTTTTACACACACACACACACAATCATTCTCTCCTTTATCATTCTCTCATTCACAAACACAAACACAATCACAATGGCCGGCGAAAATTGGTTCGGATTCACCCACCTCCTTCAATCCAACATGGGTGGCGGTGACGGAACTACGTCCAACCCACAATTCCCCGGATTTCCTACCCACGGTCCTATGACTCCCGAAGATCAAGCTTTTATACAAAATCAACAAGACGATTATTTAGCATATACCCAAAGACGCCAATCACTCCAATCTCCACCACCCGAAACCGAACCAACAAAAAAAACCCGAAAAAAAAACCCCGCAAAAAAATCAAAAGAACCCGTTCCGAATGAAGGTCTTGGTCGGTGGACCAAGGACGAAGAAGCCGTGCTTGCCGAGTGTTACATCGCGACATCCGAAGATCCGAAAGTTGGGCGTCACCAAAAAAGAGACACTCTTTGGATTCGGATTACCCGGGTGCTTAACGAAAGAAATCATCAAGAACGTACCAAAGACATGCTCACGGGTAAGTGGAATCCGATGCATCATAATATTATGAAGTGGCACGCCATCTACAAGAAATGTCATCGGAACAAAAAAAGTGGCGAAAGCGAGGTTGATGTGATTGAACGGGCTCGGGTCATTTACGCGGACGAGAATAGAAATGCCACGTTTAATCACGAAAAGGCATGGAATGTTTTGAAGAAGTCCCCGAAATGGGACGCACCCGAGGTTGCCCCGGTTGATTTGACCGAGAACGAGGAAGGCGGTTCGTTTTCGATGCCGATGAACACGGACGAACTTTTCCAACGCGATCAACGACCTCGCCCCGCGGGTAAAGAACGACCCGGGAAAAAAAGCCGTTCCGAAACATCGGCGAGTACCGGAGGAAGTAACTCGTCTCGATTTGAAGACGCGGTTACCTATGACCTTCGTCTCCGTCGTGAAGCCTCGCAAAAAGCGTATGTGGCTTCGCAACGCAAAGACGACACGATTGCCGAAATGGAGGAGTTGAAATTTCTCAACTATGACACCTCCAACATGGATCCCGAATCGGTCGCGTTTGTAAACTTTAAAAAAGAAGAAATCAAGGCTCGTCTACGCGCAAAAATGCCGAATACCAATCAATACCGCGACGTTGAAGATTTCGAAGACTCCTCCAACTAGTAGTTTTTTTTCCTAATTTTTTCGTTTTTTTATTCGATGTTGTATTTTTCTGTTTTTTTAGGATTGTAATATTTATTTTTATTTATGAAATGAATTAATTTAATTTGAAAATGTGAGAAATAAAAAAAAAGTGGGACCCACAAAGGGGAGTCACTTGGAGTGATGACTCCCCTGATTTTTCCAAGTAAGTGAGTGAGTGAGTTTCGCTGACGTGGCACCCCAAAACCCCCTCACTTGGAGTAATGACTCCTAGCTCTCTAAGGTTACAATCAATTCAAAAAAACATTCAAATAGTATAAAATAATATTTTATTAGTGAATAGTGTAATAAATTGCATTTTTATAATTTTTTGTGCATTTTGTAAGTGGAAATTAATTTCCGAGACAGGGAATATATAAATAGATTTTAAAATAGAATATACTCTACACATGATGCAGCCTAGCGAGGCCAACAATATCCATGTAATACCTTTCTAGTTTTGATCGACATCACACCCCTAAAAACAAACTGTGCATGTAGAATGCCACGGAGGCAGTCTCGCACTTTGACAACACCATTATACCGATTAGCTATACAAGATAACCTTGAACATATGTTACTAGCTTTTCCATTTAGAATCAATCTTTGCAAACCATCTCAAATTGGTTTTTCAGCCATTACTTTTTCAAATATTGGGTTTTTATCACTTTCATCAGCACCTAGTCTGGCTGTCAAAAGGAGCACCATGTCCACCTCTCTGCATAAGGTTGGGATCCATCAATGAGCAACACAAATATCACATAATTATCTTATGATCCCAAATAAAGCTTAAACTCGTTTTTTCATTCTTTTGACTTTATATGAAACGATTTACGATAAAAGTAAAAAACCTTTTTTGTTTTATGCCAAGAATGCGGGTGAATTTTATCTTTGAAAATGGCTATTGGATATCATATATGGTTTGCTCATTAGAGGGCATCCAATTGTATAATGATGTGGATGCGGTGCCTCTTTTACCGCCCTATTTGGTACAGTGCTGATGAACCCTTAATAAGATATAGAAATCAAACAAATCCAACGTGGTTCCTCTGAACACTATGAGCTCGTGCAATACATATAAGGTATCTTCTATACTATAATATCGGTAGGATCGTAGATTTGTGGTACCGAGCTGCGGACAATCTTCACGCCAATCTATGTACCACAGTTTTTTGGGGGTTCGAATCCAAATAAATTTAATAGTTTGCATGTGAGATGCTCTTGCAATGATGTTGCATTCACCCCTGAGAAGATATTAATGGAAAAAGTTGATGCGTTAAGGTATTGCCGGGACTTTTAGTATTCATAATTATTTATACAACTATTGTTCGCTAAAAATTATTTTATAGAATTTCACAAGTGGCAACGGCTAATAGGCCATTCTGTTATGAAACTGATTATCTGATCACATTGTGTTGAGTATGATTTCTAATTATTTAGGTTTTTATCTTACCCATAAAAAATGAGGTCAGAGTTATTTAAATGCTTACATGATTCCACTGGTTGGATTCATAACTTGAACTCTTAATGTTACTGTGAGACGTTTTTGGAGGCTAATAGGGCTGCCGGATGGTACCGGCATATTCTGTGTGCCGAAGCTCATTTCCTAGTTTCGTTCATAAGCTCGTGATCGATTTTCTAAGTTGATGTGGATTAAGAGATCATTAACATCAGTTAACAGTATTATTAAAATCTAGCTTCCTGGCCGCGCAATGCGGCGACGGGTACCCATTCACTATATTTTTTTCAATCAAATTAATGTTGTGTAAACAATTTTATATCAAAACAAATCAAACTCACAAAAATGAAAAAAATCATAAAAATATATCAAAGTAGATGTTGAATTAAAGAGCACAAATTTTTTAGAAAATATGGTGTAATTAGATAATAAAAAAATAAATAGATTAAAAGATATTTCAATTTAGAAGTAAATATTGTTTTTTAATAAGCTGTTAAAAAGGTTGTTACAAAATAGATGGATGGTAAAGATTGGTTTTTTAATGGATTAAAAATGATCTAAGAGATTCGCTATGTTAATCTTAATTTTTGGTTTGGAGTTAGGATGGGTATATATACCTTTTATATAGTAGTATAGATATAGATAGTAAAGGATCATGGAACATGTTGCCATGTTTATACTTAAACAGGAGAGACAAGTTTTCGTAGAAATACACTATTGTGAACTAAAAACTCTTGCTTAGAATATCCAATTTGTTTTTATAAACAAATCTTCATGCAGTTTAACGTCTTGGGATTGGAACTTCGTCTGTGGACAAAGCTTGTTCTTTGACTAACATAATAATGAGGAAAGGATAAGAATGCATAAAAACTTTGCAGACTGCAGGATCACTTTGCATGGATGCCTTGATGGTAACACGATCGATATGTTGCTGTGTGAAAACTGAATAATTCTTAGGGTTTGCTTAAAGCAACGTTACCTTTAAGCTTAATGCATCTATATCACTTTCTTCACGGGTGATATGGGTACTATAGACCTCAGCGTACTTATATACAGCATCGACATTTTGAAATATTAAAAGGCTAAGAAGCGTTGGCCTAAATAATTTCACTAATTTTTTATGTACTTATTTGATTTTATTGTATATCAAGCAGAGTGTTTGGTTGTTGGATATTCAAGTTACACATCCACATGAACGAGTCAACTAGATACTTACATTGTGGTAATTAACAGGGTTGGTGGGACGAGCAGTTTGAACGACTTCACATTGGCTGCTGAGGCTTGCTTACCCATAATAAGTGCTGTTCTTGTTGAGATCAAGAATGAAACATATCCTCAGAAATGTTTTCTGAATGTAGATTTGCCCACAAATGTTCTAAATCATAAGGTGAGCTGCATATATTCAATTCCTGTAAAGTTTGTTTCCAATGAACTTGATGATACTCGATCATCAAGAATCAGGATTATTTATCTTTATCATTTGTGTTTTTTGATAGGGTTATAAGTTGACTAAACAAGGAAGCAGTATGTACAAAATGGGCTGGAAACAGGTTACTTCTGATACAGCAGGTGGACATATGTTATCGACAATGACAATGGAACCTATTCCAATAACATCAAGCACAGATCATCAAGCTGTTACACAAGACCAGCTTTTATTTAGGCGGGTGGTGAGTGTGGTATTTTACCTGTAGCAAAAAAAAAAACATTAAATCAAGAAAACTTTCCGAATCAATTCTAGCATAAAAAGGACAAAGAACTATTTTGTGCTAAAATTCATTCTGCTGTAAAATATCTCCTTTTTTCGTCTTTTTCAGATATAAATGTTGAAGTATACATTGTTTCAGGTCAAGGGTGCTCCTGTGGACGAAGGTGAAACAGATTACGTTTCAGTTAAAGAAGGATATGTACGTGCATACATACATACCTTTGTCTTTATTTTGGGCCTGGCTTTGTAAATTAACACGTGAATTAAAATTTTAATTTTTACATATTTCAGATAACAGTGACTCCCCTTGGGGCCTTATCTCATGCTGATATCGACAGCCATACGTTTTTTAAAGAGTGGTTACCAGCAGTGGCTGAGCGCGCTTCTTCAGCTTTGTGATCATTGATTGCTTGGGTGAAATATAGGATACAAACGGAGTGAGTTAGTCTGCCATTTAGTCCCTTTTACAAATTATGTGGGGAAATAAGTAAATACATACATGAGACATGAGAGTAGTGATGCCATATAACCCGAATGTATTGTTATTTTTGGTGCAACGCTCGACCCTTTCCTGATCATGTGGAAAATAAGAAATGATATTCTTAGATTCAATATCATTTCGGTTATTTCTTCTTTCGATTTTTGGGATTCAAAGTTGTTCCTATACAAGATAATATAGATGCTTTCGATTCACTTTATCATTTATATAAAAAAGAAGGTTATTTGAAAATATGGTTAATTGCAAATAAATGTATTATACTTTGCTACATTTTGTTATTGTATGTAGACTAATATTTTTCTATTGTGACATTAAACTTTTGAATGCGTGCTATTGTAGGTAATCTGTGACTATCGAATTTTGAAAAAAAAATAAAAGTAAAATTGTCACAAAATACGCATAATGTTATGTATTAGTCTTTATTAGCCTAAGTCGCGTCTAGGGGATAGTTATCGAGTGTCCTAAATAGCCTATAGCAATAAAGGTCGGTTGGTTGTGTCAAAGCCCAACCCGACCCGTAGTGTATGTAACAGTCGGTTCCCCCTCATCTCTATAAAAGGAGATGAGGGGGAACGAGATTCACAACGCTTCTTTATCAATAAACTAATCGGGTCGATTAGGGTATTACCTTGTGTGTTACTTTTCTGTCGATAATCGTTGCTGGGTTTTCTTCACGATCGAGTTATCCGCATCTAGTATTCCAGGGTTGTAGTGAACGATTCACTACAAGTGGTATCAGAGCAATGGTTTGAAGGTCTCGTTGGTTTACTAGGATCGATCGAAGAAGAGGGTTGCTTGGTGATCGGTTTATAGACATCAAGGAACAGCAGGTCGTCGATTGAAAAGGGTTTCTTCTTCTGGGTTCGATTGAAAGGGTTTTTCTGATCGAAGGTTTGGTGGTGTTGGTGTTGCCGCCATTGTTTCAGGGAAGAAGAAAGATACGGTTGGTTTTTTTTTTTAAAAAGTCAACTAAATAAAACACAAATACTAGAAGTAATAATACTAGTTATTAAGGGTTTATTTTTCTTGGGCTCGTGTTTTGGGTCAAGATTAATATTGGGCCAAAATATAAAGGTGTTATTATTCTTTCATTAAAGAAATATATTAGGCCTAATTTTGTTTTTATAAAACAAAAGGATAGTATTATTACTTCGAGTACTTTACACAAGGGGACTTCGTAATTCATGATTGTGAGGGATAATATATCACAAGGTTTAGCGAATTAGCGAAGGGACTTTGTTAATTTGTGATTGTGAGGGTTTATCACAAGGTTTAGCAAATTAATAAAGGGATAAAGAAGCGTTCAAAACTTGTCGAGGTTGCAAGATTTCTTAGGTTATTAGAAATCGGTTTGCAAAATTAAAAGTACGACAAGGGTTACTTCAAAAGGCGTCAGGTACTTTCTTGATTCAAGGATTGTCGATTTATTGGATAAGTTAATTTCCAAGGTTCAGTCGATATTTGAGTAAGAAAGGGTTTTCTTTTGAAGGGTTACTTGGTTTGATCGATTTATAAGATTTTTATCTTAGGGTTATATCGATAAATCAAGGGGTGTTTTATACACGGGATACTTTGCTAGATCGTGGTTTTTTGTGTAGGTAAATTCACAAAAGGTTAAACGGTTAGCAAAGGGTTAAAATAAGATGACGCTGAGCAAATTTGACATCGAGAAATTCGATGGGAAGAATGACTTTGGGTTATGGCAGGTAAGGATGAAGGCTTTGCTGGAACATCTGGAATTAGATGCAGCATTGGAAGAATTACCCGCCACCACAATAGTGGCTTACGATAACGTCATTCAGAAAAAGGCTTACAGCGCATTGATCTTGTGTTTGGATGATCGGGTCCTACGGGAGATCACCAAGGAGACGACTGCAGCGGGGATTTGGAAAAAGTTAGAGACTTTATACATGACAAAGTCTTTAGCTAATCGTTTGTACTTGAAGAAAAAGTTATATACTTTTCAAATGCATCAAGGTAGGAGTCAGTCTGAACATATTGATGAGTTTCACAAGCTCGTAGGTGACTTAGCGGCTATAGATACTGCTATATCAGATGAGGATCAAGCATTATTATTACTCACATCTTTACCATCGTCTTACGATAATCTCGTGGAGACTTTGCTATATGGTCGGGATACTTTGAAGCTAGAAGACGTGCTCGCGATACTTAATTCTAGGGAACTTCAGAAGATGACGGAAGCAAAGGGTGATGGTGGTGAAGGGTTGTATGTGAGGGAGAGATCTAATCAGAGAGATATGGAGCAGGGTGAAAATAGTTCGTGGTTAAGGTCACAAGGAAGGAGCAACAAACTCAGGTGTTATATATGTCAGTCTGAGGATCATTTGAAGAGGGATTGTCCCAGGTATAATCACAAGAAATCTCAAGGTTTTGTCAGGAGTAAAGATCAGGTATCCGGTTCTGGAGCTGATGGGTATGACAATGCTGATGTTATGATGGCTATGAGTGTTGATGAACTTTTGGACTGGATCATGGATTCAGGGGGCTCATACCATATGACACACAGGAGAGATTACTTGGTTGATTTTAAAGAGTATGACGGTGGTAATGTACTGCTAGGTGATGGCAGGGAATGCCGTGTACGGGGGACAGGAAAGGTTCGAGTACGAATGAGGGATGGATCAAGTTTCTTGTTGGACAACGTCAGGTATGTTCCGGAATTAAGACGAAACTTGATATCGCTGGGCACTCTTGAAAAAGAGGGTTTTACCGTGAAGATGCAGTTGGGCAAGATCAAGGTTATAAAGGGTTCACTGGTGGTACTATCAGGAACCAGAAGGGCTAATTGCGTATATACCCTGAACGGTCAGGCTATGACCGGGAAAACAATGAAGGGTAGGAAGCAGTTAGGAAAATTTCAGACTGGGTGGAAGATCAAGACAGGTGATGTTCTTGATTCGTGTAATCAGAAGTCTACACAACAATGTATGAAGAGTGGGGTCGCCAAACATTTGGATGTTACAGGGTTACAGCAGCAGAATGGGTTGGTTGAGATGACAAACGTGACACTCTTGGATAAGGTACATTGTTTTCTGATTAAGTCTGGTCTGTCCAAGGTTTTTTGGACAGAGGATACAACCATGTCTACATATCTAGATAATAGGTCACCATCAGCAGCGATTGGATTCAAGAATACTATAGATATGTTTGGCGTTTTTGGTTGGCTTGCTAGTATTGAGCAAGGGATGCTTGAACCGGTTAATTTCAAGTGCATATTCCTGGGATACCGTAAAGGTATGAATGTTTATCAACTTTGGAGGTTAGATGACGTTACTTCAAAGGGAGTGCTTTACAGGAATATGGGTTTCAATGAAAGTGGGCAATACAAGAAAACTTTCATTGGTTCTGGTGTATGTACAAGTTCAGTGCAGGTGTTGTAAGGAGTTGAGTTTGAGGTGGAATATCGGGAGGATCATGCATTTGAGGTGGAACCTCAAGGGAATGTTGATCATGTAGATGTTTCAAAGAAAGTACAAGCTCAAGTTTTGATATACTATCATCTAGCACGTGATAGGGAGCAACACTTAGCACGGGAACTGTTCAAGTATAGAGAAGACAGTAATGATACTACTTTTGCAGTTGCTGCAGTGAAGAAGATATATGCACACAAGTCATTGACTTTCAATGATATAGTTGCTTGTGAGGTTCTTTCCAAGTGGATGACTGGATTGAAGGAAGAAATGGATACTCGGTTAGATGTGCATGTGCTCAGCAACGGTTGCAGGAAAAGCAGTGACGACAGATACAGTTATTACTGGGAGGATACACCAGGTATGTTCATACATCTATTTCTCTATATAGATTGTATGGTATTTTCTTGCGGATGCAAGGCTGAGATCTCGGTTACCAAGGGTTTGCTGGTTAAAGCAAAGGGAAATATACTTGGTATTAAGATCATCAGGAATCGGAGTGGTAATACTCTGAGGGTGTCACAGTCCAGGTTTTACAACAGAAAGTTGGTACAGACTTTGTTGAAGGGACACTCCATACTGTCGTTGGAGGATAGTCTATCAGGGGACTGTGATGTGGTAAAGAATAGTAAGTGGTCATATATATATACGGTTGGAAGCCAGGAGTATCAGGTGGTCTGCACGAGACCTGACATAGCATCTGCAGATGTGAGTATGTTGGATAGGTTTGATCGTGGATTACAGATATACGTACAAGTTTTTGTGGATTTTGACTACACCATGGGGAGATCGATCACTGTCATGAGTAGATCAATCACAAGGTACGGGTTGTTGATACATGGATGTGCTAGGAGCTGGGAAGCTAAGTTGCAGCACAAGGAGGCTTTGTGGACAACTAAAGCGGAGTATATGACACTTACGGAGGTTGTGAAAGGAGCTATTTGGCTAAGGGGATTCTTGGAAGAGTTTGGCGTGAAGCTTAACACTATTGCAGTTAATTGTGATAATCAGGGTGCGATTCATTTATCGCGGAATCATGTTTTTCATGATAGGACTAAGCACATCAATGTGCGTTATCACTTTATCAGAAGAGTCTTGGATGCAAAGACGGCTGAAGTTCTGAAGGTGTGTACTGAACACAATGCTGCGGATGCCTTGACAAAGGTGGTACCTGGACGCAAGTTACAACACTGCTTGGAGCTGCTGAGTGTTGGGATAGGCTAATATAAGCCTAAGGTGGAAATTGTTATGTATTAGTCTTTATTAGCCTAAGTCGCGTCTAGGGGATAGTTATCGAGTGTCCTAAATAGCCTATAGCAATAAAGGTCGGTTGGTTGTGTCAAAGCCCAACCCGACCCGTAGTGTATGTAACAGTCGGTTCCCCCTCATCTCTATAAAAGGAGATGAGGGGGAACGAGATTCACAACGCTTCTTTATCAATAAACTAATCGGGTCGATTAGGGTATTACCTTGTGTGTTACTTTTCTGTCGATAATCGTTGCTGGGTTTTCTTCACGATCGAGTTATCCGCATCTAGTATTCCAGGGTTGTAGTGAACGATTCACTACACATAATAGCACGAATTCAAAAATTCAGTGTCACAATAGAAAAAAAATAATCTACATAAAATAACAAAAAGTGACAAATATAATATATTTATTTATATAAGTAATCCCAAAGACTCCCATAAAAGTATTTCATTATTGTAAATAAATTTGGGCATTTTTTTCACCCTGTGTTCCTTTATCTCAATTTCATATTTTGTTAGGTTCTTTTTAATTTTAATGCCTCTTGTAGTTAATTTATTTTGTATGACCCAATTGGGTGTGATTTTATCCAAATTGACCCATATTCATAAATATGGAATTTGAAACATGATGGAGGTCATGTTACTTGTAGGCTTTGTTGCCTCATGTAGTCAGATAAAACGGATCCAATATGTAAACTAGTTATGAAAACAACATAAAAGAATTCTACTACTGTACTTCCTTAGGTGGGAAATTTATCAAAATGCCTTGCTTGTTGTTACATCTAATTTAATTAACCAGTCATACTATTTACTCACTTGGCATTAGTTTTCGCGATGCAAACCAGATAGTGTTCCATTTGTTACATACACATTCACACATAATCATAAAGAAGCATAAGGCGAAAACTTCTTAACTGATGCCATACTGATCTGGAAATATCAAAGGTTCATTGCGTAGAAGTGTTATTTAATTATAAACTCAATAAACGCATATAACATTAACGCGTGAGGGAGTCAGAACAACAATATAATCACCACAATAAACAAAACCCGTTTGATGTAATTGAGGTGATGATGATCTTTTTTCTGTAATGTTTAGGACTTGGTTTCTATGTGGGTTCATGGTTAAAAAAACAAGGATAAAAAGGAAATATTAAAAGTTTGTCAGTCAAGTGGTGGATATGATTTGACCACTTTATATGCAGTACTTTCTAGGAGTAATTTATTGATTTGAATGATAGATAACGGGGTCTTTTTCCTATACGCTGAATGTAATATCTTTGGAGTAGAACCGGGTCAACCCGCCGGTTGCACTGGTTGAACTGGTAACCCGGTGAACCGATCACTTGAGCGGGTCAACTTAAAAACCGGGTATTAAAACATTGGTCAAAGTTAAACAAGAAAGATCGGAAAATATAAAAGTGGACATTTATTTATAGACGGAAGGAGTAGTAAATAATTAGGGTGGTCATTTAAAACGGTTATTAACCGTGTTATATAAACAAGCACTTTTAAATCGGTTATAAAGAACAATAATGGTTCATAATTAAAAATACATTATTAGTGTTTCTTTTTCATACCAACTAATATCAAATTGAAAACAAGAAAGAAGCACTTGTAATTTTCTGAATGATTCATCTCGTAATGCAACAACAAAACCAAAAACTAGGGAATACATTATAATTTATCAACAATAATACAAAATCACTTATAACCAACATATTATTCTACAAATTAGACTAAGAAAATAAAACAAGTTTTACAAACTCAAGATCTACGAGTGAAATTCAATTAGCTCCACATCCATAAAATCTGCACCACGAACAACAACAACATAAAAGTAAAGCAAATAGTTACATCTACAACATGATAAGTAAACGTTAAAAAACAAGAAATAATTTTAGATCTACAATAAATAAACAAATAAAGTTCATTAGATATGAAATAGCCGCTCTTCAGTCATAATCTCAGCGAGTGGACTCATGACGATCGAGTGGGCTTCGTTTCCCGTGTGTGTGTTTTCATATTGCGATATGGGAAAAAAAAGGTGTCTTTGTGGTTTTGATTTTTGTTTGTCTTTTGTTAGATATGAGAGGAGAAGATAAAAATATGTTTTGTCTTGGTGTCTGTTTTAAACTTTTTATCAAGATAGAAGGAAAGTAATTCCGAGTTGTTGTTTTTTTAAACGGTTGGTAAACGTTACAAAAAATATTAATTAAGATAAAAGAAATCTAAAGCGTTATAAATAACAATTATATACAGCAGTCTTTGACTAAAGTGTATTATATTTTGTTTCTTTGTTTATTTTGTTTTTGCTTTTATATACAACTTTCTGATACACTTTGGTTCCTAATGGGCTTTTATCGAATCAAATTAGTGGACATTGCCACCTTTGAATTAAAAACTGTGAGTACTTGTCTAAGCCAGTCAATACAGGAACTGGAGAAGATGGCCCGGACTTCACGTCAAATTTTTCAGTGGCACATGAGCAACGTTGAGACTTTGGTCGGTTCTACACTTACAAATCAAAACATATGTGGCAGGGGATTTACGGATCATTCCTTGAATTGACGTGCGAAGGATTGTATCACCAAGAGGATATAATACGTTTCTCAAGTCACTAGTAATGCACTTGCTTTGGTCCATAGCTTATTTTTGGCATTAAGTGTAGTTTTAAAGAGAGTTTAGGCAATATCTTGTGAATTTTGATATGGGAAATTTATGTTTTAAATGAGTATTTTGGGCATTATACATAACTACTTTTTAAATATATAAAGCTTATTCAAAATCAGTATCAGAGTTTAAAACCTAGCCTTATCGATGTTTTGTTATTGTGGCGTAACCCTTTTTTTAACTTGTGACTTTTTACTTGTGATGATATTACATAATTTGATAACTAATTAGATAACACCAAATTTATGGAAAATGCAATAGTAACACCAAATATAAATCATCAACTGATGTGGTTCTCTAAGCTTCACTTTTTTTATCTAATTATTTAATTGATGAAAATTATCTTAATTTTATTATGTATAATTATTTAATTAACTGATCAAACACTATATAAAAATTCAATACAAATACGCATGTATGAATTTTTTGTAAGGATAATGATATTAATGACATGATGCCACTTTTAAATTTTTGGCTGGTCAGGCTCATGGAACACTTGTAAATCTTTGCGTGAAGGTGTTAATTAAAATATTGTAAAAACATCATTTTCCTCGATGCATCGACAAAGTCCATAAACATTAATTCACTCGTCTTTTCAGTTTTTCTTATATGAATCTCGTAAATTTATTTTATGGTTACATACTTACGTGACGTCAACCAGTGGAAAGGATGAAATTACTTAATCTCTCATCGAAAATAATTTTTTTTATGAATAAGCTAGCTGCTATAGATCTTTTTCCTCATGAACTCGATTTTATATTTATAAAACATAAATTAATTATCAGTAAAAGATGTTTCATAATATTTATAAATTTATTCACTAATTATGAGTGAGGTTCGAAGTTGGGACCTCTCGTTTAGGTGTCTTTAGTTCAAAACTGTTCTTGTTTAGTCGGCATGGACTCAAACTAACAAGTCATTTTTATTACTATAACCCAAAGATTCTTCAAAATGCTGCAAAAACAGTTTTAATGTTCATATATTGAGGATTTTTTTATGTTGTTCATCGTACTGTTTTTCATCGTACTTATTTTATGTGATCTCAATTTCGGTTTGTACACTTTTAGTGTTTTCTAAGAACCAACATTGTTCAAGGTCTTGATTCCACCGACTTTAGATTTTACATGACATGTTGACGCTTTTTAAGTTAGTTTTACTAATCGATGATCATAAACGGATTATAACCTTTTAGATTTCACGACTTAGTATGTGTTCAACATGGAGCAAATATAAAGCAAGCAGTGGCGGACGTAGGAACCCGTCACAGGGTGTGCACAAATAAAATAGTATTTTTTTGTTGCTTATTTCGGGTCGGGTTGCATCGGTTTTCTTCGCTTCTTGCTTGGTTCGGATCATGTTAAAATCTTGAATCAAAATTATAAAAAAAATTTATGATTCTTCGAAACGTAATGTATACATTAATGACGTATTTACATACAAAGGCTAGTTAAACTAAAATAAATCTAGTTAATTGAACCATATTCTTGTACCACTATACTTGTACCTGTTTCTTTTGTCAAAACTAGAAAAAAAAAGTACGAATATAACTATAATATTTTATCCGCTGCTAGTCATTTTAGTAGACTAGTAAAGTCAAAGAGTAAATACAAGTAAAATAATATTATGGCCCACTTCATTCCACCCACAAACATACACTTTCTTCTTCCAAACCACAACTTATCTTCTGTAACTTTTAGATCTCCATTGTTGTTCCTTTAAGTTCTTTACAACCTTAAATATTGTTTCTATTTATCTAAGATAGATTAAAAAGAGGGTGTGCACTCAATTTTCATAAGGTATGCACTCTATATAAACTAATAGAATAAAAACATAAAAGTAATTTTTTTTACACTAAGTCAATAGTTCACAGGGTATGCAAGTGCATACCCACCCTACCATGTACGTCCTCCCATGAAAGCAAGTGAAAATGAGTTCTATATTAGAACAGTTTATAATATAAACTGTTCAGGTATAAAATTTGTGCCCGTGTTGTTGAATGTTGTAATTAGAAAAAGTAAAACAAAATGAGATTAAAAAAGGCTAAACACATAACCTTCATAATATTTGCTAATATCTTACTAAGCTGTGTTCATCGTTCGAATACTTATTTAATCATCGTGATCTCAAGACAGACTTGTTGTTTCTATGGTTAGCAGAACATGCAGGTAAGTTATGGAAACGACTACAAGCTACTAATTGTATAGATTGGTTGCTAACTATGGTGTGTGACTAACTGTTTTTGCTGCAGATTGTGAAGAATCTTTGGGTCTATGGTGATTGACACATTGTATGAGCTTAAGATTATAATAAGACTTGATAAAAGAGAAACCGTTCTTAGGATTCAAACCAGTTTCATCATTATAAATTTGGTTTACACTCTTTTGGAGAATATTGGAGATAATTGTTCCTATAAAATTCATCATACGTGCCAAAAGCTTTTAGAAATCATGTTTATGCATCTGTTTAAGCCTAATGGTCTTATCCAAACATTAGGGTTGAGTTCATGATGAGTTTATATTGAAGAATAGATCAATGAGGTTTTTACTTGACAACTTTACGCTTTAAGCAGGTTTACACATTCTTTGATGAATAATCGGGTTTATCATTTATATAACTTAGAAATGTAATTATTCACAAATATATGAAGCTAATGTGATCATGTGAATGAGAATTGATTCATGTGAACACAAGTTTGAAAAAAGAAGTTTTATCTTGTCCCAAATTGGTGATGAGCCAACACTTGACTAGTTTTTAAATAAGACTCTGAAAAGGAAGAAATAAGCTTGTTCACTCTATTTGGAAGGGCTAACGACTTAAAAATGCATCTAACTTGACACTTTTTTGCGTTTTGTGTAGCCATCTTTTTTCTTTCTCATTATGGTTATTAAACTTTCAAAAGTCGATCATTCTGTGTATTTTGTGACCGTTTTACCCTTATTTTTTCAAAATTTTGAAGGGTAAAATGGTCATTTTACATGGTAAAATAGTGACAAAATACACACAATAACCGACTTTTAAAAGTTTGATACCATAATGGGAAAGAAAAAAGATGGGTACACAAAACGCAAAAAAGTGTCAAGTTAGATGCATTTTTTAGTCATTAGCCCTATTTGGAAAAGTTTCTTTAAAGCATTTCCAATTCTTGTGATCATGCTTTTTATTTCCCTCGTTCATTGGCACATGAAGGTTCTAGGGCTGAGCAAACCGAGCCGAGCAAAACCGATAATTTTTTGTTCGGTTTTCGGTTTTGCATATTTATTTCGGTTTTGATCTGTTCGGTTCGGTTTCGGGTTACAACCAACAAAAATACGCCTAAAGTATATCTTCGGTTCGATTTGGTTCACTTTACTTCGGTTCGGTTTTCGGTTTACGTTTTTCTTAAAATTGGTTTTCGGTTGAGTTCGTTTTTTAGTTCGATTCAGTTTTGAACCGATGCTCAGCCTTAGAAGGTACCATAATAAACTTTGATAGCAAGATGTTTAATCCCAATATAAGTTAGATAGTCGTCCAACATTGCCATCTCACTAGATTGAAATTCCACATTTGGTTACAAACCTTTCCTCATGTGACCTTATGCGCTTCTTTATAGTTGAAACTGCTCGTCCATAAAAACTTTAGTGTATGGTCAAGAAAGTACGATAACACTTCATGGCTGCTTATAGTACATAGTAATTAGTAGAAGAATTTTAGGTGTCATTTGGTTTAATATTTTGAAATTTTAGTATTCTAAACTCTATAATTTAAAATGCATACGCATGTTTGGTTGACAAACTTTTATTTTGTAATTTTGGGTTGAACTAATTAACGAATAAATAATGTTTATATAAACTTTATTTAATAGATCAAAAATCGAATTTTCGTATTTATAAAAAAAATTTAAAAGTGACAAATTGTCTAAAAAAATTCTATAATTTTATAAACAATTTATATAAATTTTATAAAAAATATAAATTTTATAAACATTTATATAAATTTTTACTAAACTTTAAAAACTATCTATAAATTTAATAAAAATTGAATTTCCATATAAAATATTTATATTAGGTTTTAATATAAATATTATTTTTTGCTATTCTTAAAGAGTAAAAAATCGAAAAAATAATTCTTAAATAAATTTTTAAAATTTTATAATTTTTTATATAAACATAAAAACCGAATAAAAACGACAAGAAAAAAGTATAAAATATAATTTTTAAGTAAAATTAAAATTTCTCACTTTTTCGAATAATTCTAATATCTTTTATTTTGGGAATTCAGAAAATTTTAAATTCTTTCGTTGGTTATACCAAACACAATATTTGAAGGAAATGAAAATGTAAAGATTTTAAATATCCCCCAATAACCCCCAACTAAACGACACCTTAGTTTATTTCATTTTCTATTCTCGGCCAGATTAGGTTTGGCCTCGCCATTATGTGTTTTTGAACCGAACTTATACCAAATATCTTTTTTTTGGTCTCATATTCTGGGCTAAATAGTTGTTTTGATCGGTCGGGTTCATTTTCCAACCGTGTAAACTTACAGTCGAAATTCTTCCCTTCTAAACCTTTTAATCTTATTATTTACATATGTTCATATAATCTTTGTTTGTGTTCGATAGTTGATTTTGAACTCGTCTTTGTATCAACCGGGAATACTATGATGCCTTTCTTTTAGATGAATCGTTTTATTCTATTAAATGGCACACATGAAGACTACCATCTTTCTTAAGAGCAAGTTAGCACGTTATCGCTCATTTGTGGAAGTTGTAACAAAAAGTGATATGTAGAATCATATAAACACAAGTTAGTTGAGGTAAAAACGAATTTTGATTCTTGCCATCTTGTCTTGGCGTTACCGCTATGTAGCGCCAAGACGCAGTCACAAAAATTAAAATATATTTTGTCTTAATTTTTTTTTTCAGAAAAACGTTTTATATTTTTATTTTACCAATTTGATTTGGCTTATAATTATAACGTTATGAATTTGAACTTTTTAAAGATCAATATTTTAGTTTTGTTAACCAAATTAACTTGTGCACATGGATTTTTTCAAGAATTTTTAACTTATTATCTTAGTTTATAAACGTGACAAATGAAGTTGAAAAAGTGTTATAACACATGAAATGCTTACACTTTTTCAACTAAAATTGTCTCGCGACATTTCAAAATGTAAAATATCTTCTTCTTTTATTTTTACAATGAATACAGCTAGGAAGATGATTTTATAACATATCCTCTATACTATTTTTTTCTCCACCAAACGATGTGGGACAAAAAAAAAAGATAAAATATATACCTTTAGATTCTAAAAGAAAAATTAAAAACCCACCGCGTTGGCCGGTGCCGACGCCGACAGACCCTTGGCGCCAAGGCACGGAGTCCTGCGCCGTTCCTCATTTTCGCGCCAAGGCTCAGCGCCAACCTTCCACACCACGATTCCAACCCCTCTAAGTATTAACATAAAAGAAACTGAGTAATGCTTTTGGTTGCTCTTTCTAAAGGTTTAGAAGACAAGAGTGTCGAAGAAGGCAGTTGTACTGTGTTGGACAGCACACATCTGCCGTAAGATGCAATTAGAGAGGTGAAAAATGCAAGGGATGTGAAAACTGAGTAGAAGGTATAAAAACCTACTTTTAAAAAGCTTTTAGTGAAGCTTTTGGCAAAAAAAAATTCTTGAACTAGCTTTTGGCAAAATGTTTGCACTTTTTCAACTAAATTTGTTTTGCGAAATTCAAAACTGTCAAAAATTTCTTCTACTTTTACACTGAAAACAGCTAGGAAGGTGATTTTATAACATCTTAAGTTTACTTTCTTTTCTTCTACTGATCGACTTCATAGTAAAAAAAATTGATTTAAGATGTATATATCTTAGTTGACGTTGAAACATTCGCAATAACAAATTTTATTGCCGACGGATGTTTGTTAGTTGTTACAGTGTTGAGATGGCAAGAGCATACTGTTAGAGTGGTTCACGTGAGAACGTACATGAGATGAACCCAAGGAAGGGATTAACCTGCTGGTTTTCTTTTTTCTTGATTTTGGAGAGATATTACTAGAGCTCATGATTGGTTAAAACAGATCAGTACTGACTAACAACCGAAAGCTCATTAATGAAAAAACATAAACCAAACCAAAATGACTCGGATCGGTAGTTTTAGGTGGTTTTGTTGGTTTTTGCTTGAACTGAATGAAACTTGGGAGCTGAAAAACCATGAACCAGAGTTTGTAAGCGCCCTTTACTTCATAACATTCCTTCCTATCATTTTGTGACGCTTCAGTCGATGTGGGACAACTTTATAAATGAGGAAGAGTGTATAAACACATGTTGTAGAACTTAAGACAGAACGACTTACGTGTTTGAGAACAAGTCATTTGATTTTAAAAGTCCATCCTTGAGATCACAGTTCCTAGTTGAGTCGAAAAGTTAATTGCGTACGTGTTCAACTTGTTGAAAGTTGAAACCCTTCCGTGACCCTGGCAAAGTGATTTAGTCTTAGATATAGTAGTATGACGTATTTAATATGAGTAGAGACACAAACAACTATAAGAGCTCCTGGTACAGTTTGTGTTTTCGTGAAAATGCCAGCCCACAACGCCACAAGCCACACTGTGGGCTTAACAGATATGGTTTTAAGTTGTTCAACCACGACTCGACGATGTTCAACCACATACCGAGGCTCGCTTTACGACGTCACGTGTTTGTTTAACAGATATGGTTTTAAGTTGTTTCGTAATTTTATAAATCTAAATCGTACTTTGTTGGAGCGTACATAAGTTTTCATAGTTACATTCATTTGTAATAGCTTTCACCAGTTTTTCAATTTAAGTGATCCATGTTTTTTAGTTACTAATTCCAGTTTTACCACCGTATCATACATGTTACTCCAAAACGTTATAGTAAAAGGTTAGATGATCAGCTTATCTCAAATCATAATAAATTGTTAGATATATTATCACCTTAACCATCTCACTAATCCCTTAAGAACAAAACTGGATTAAACGCTATAAATTAGTTTCGAGAACAGACCCAAATAAACTTAACCGAAAACTGGTCCGACCAAAATTGAACCCACTGTTTTCGGGTCAGAATATTTTTAGTTTCAAATTATAGTTTCAAATGTCGACAAACGATATTAATAATAGTAAACAACATTTTTTCTATTGAAACTGTCAAAAGCTTCTTCTGACTGAGATCGTTGGACGTGAACCACCATCAAACTGCGATCATACCAACTAAGATACATACATCTTATATTAAATCCCAAAAGCAAATAAAGTAAAGCTAGACGACAATTACAAAAAACTCGTAAAAGAGAAGTTACAAAACTTGAAAAGTTACGTCCCACATCGGTCAATAAAGAAAATTGTCTCATGTTTATATAGACCACAGAGATGCAAGTTTATCGCCGAGCTCAGTAACATGAGCTTGTAACTCAAGTGAGGGCTATGAGGTGGGATGGACTGTGATAGAGCCAAGAATTTGGTTGGGTCTAGCAGTTGCAATATCTGGCTTGACCGTTCCAAGTCAAGAGTTGTCCATGTGATTCGAGCGAAGGCTCCCGTCACGTGGCTCGCTGCCTTCACAGAGCTGCGAAGAAATTCTTGCTCTTGACAGCGGAAGGATAACAAGACGGTGCATTCTTGACTCAAATAATTAACCAGCTTGGCTCCCTCTAATGGAACTCCCACTTTTTTTCTTCTCTTTTAGTTAGTTTTGCTTATCAAGATCACTGTGACTTTTCTTTAAGAGTTTTTGTAATTGTCCTCTATCTTTATTTCATGTTTATAAAATAATTTAAAAAAATGTGTACGTGTTGCAAACTTTGACTGTCAATGGATGTTTGCTACGGCCCTGAAGGTATTTACTGAGGCTGGAACGATGAGATCAATTTTAGACAATCTCGTCTCGTTTACACCTTTATGAACAACGCTCCTTTATTTCTTTGTTCATTTGGTGTAGAATTTTAGAACGATGAGATCAATTTTATTGGTTAAAACCATTGTCATTTTAACGTAATTAACGTTACAGTTTTTACGAATAAAAGAAAGTGTGCACTGACTTTGCGTACAAAAAATTTCTAGGTTACCATGGTTTGATGTTTGAACCTATCGCCAAAAACTCAAACTAGTTAACGCGCTTCCTTTTTAAGTTAACGTGGTTTACGTCATGCCAAAGATTAAGGGTGTAGCTTGTTGCTCGTTTTCCATAAATATTATTTAATAAAAATAAAGATCAGAATAAGAATACCCATGTTTTAGAATTAGGGGTGATAATTACTACGACAACCACATGAAATACGGCGGAAACCGACACAAAACGACCTTGGAATCACATATTATAGATCATGTGAAGTTGAAAATGGTAATAAGACGAAGGCAAAGAGAGAATAATGTTAAACGATCGTGTACAATACGTATTTGGAAATGTTATAAAGTGAGAGAGATTGTGTGTGCTTTTTCTAGTTCACGTTACATGAACAACACTAGCCTTTTTGACACAAATGTACGCGGTTTTATTGGGTTAATACTTAAACCACTTTTTTTAGAACGGCAAATGTTAGTGGGTCGAGTCGTGCAATTATATCAAAAAAACGCACTTAGTGGAACCTTGGTGGCCAACTGAGCTAAGCCAGTTGGTTTTTCAAATGTATACACTTATTGAGGTTTGAACTGATAACCTTCTGTTTGAAGCCGAAAACCTTACTATTGATTCATCTAGTGGTGGTCCAAGTACTCGATTCAAATACTGTAACATTCAGGTATGATATATGCAAGTGCGCAAGGGTATATATTGTATAAGAGTGTCTAATGTTAATCCGTGATGCTAAAAATCATTTAACTGGGGACTTGGTTGTTGATTTTGAAATATTTGACTTGTAAGACATCCACACTTAGTAAAGTAGGGCGGTTCGCTTAAGTGCTACTAAATCACTACCGTATAGGAAACAAGTGATAAACAACTTCAGTGATGTCGCCACATTTTTTTTGAAGTTCAGTGTCCGAAGTGTCATATATTCTAAACGTATTAGAAGTTATCGAGCAAGCTTGTTTCTCGATTTCAGTAAAGATCTTGAGGTATAATTCCTGAAACTCATTATGGCTAAATCACCAATGCAAAAGAAAGCACAAATAGAGCTTCATGAAGGTGTTTCTCTTGAGGGAGAAAACAAGATGCTTAGAAATTTGTTACAACTGCCGAGTCCATGTGCATCACCTTCAGCAAAACTCGTTCATTTAACGACCAAAACCCGCCTCAGCTCATGGCTTTTGTCCTCCAACTTTTGTAATTGGTTGTGTTGATGGTTAAGATCTATTATTGTTTAAGCACACCACTTACTTGGAGTATTTCGAACGGGTTTGGACGTTCATTTTAGGGCTTGATTTATATATGTTGCTATCTGCTACGGCTAATTAATTGTGTTTTTGTGTTTATGAAGTACTAGCAGGCTTTCTATCTATGGTATTATTTTGTGAATTACAGGGTGCTGAAAAGATACTTCAAATTTAAACATGGCAGTCATGTTTTGGGGAAAAAAGAGCGTTTAGTTACTTTTGAAAGTTAAACTTGAATTTGGTTGTTTGGGTTGTTGTCCCAACATTTTCTAGATCGATGTTATATCGTTACTGAGTTGCAAAGTTTATATGAATAAGTAATATTTATTAATCCAACCATGTAATGTTTTACATACGTTCGTTTATATAGATATCGAATGGGTACAACCAAACGATATGTCTGTTCCCTAATCCTAACCGAAATAACTGTAATTCAGTTATTAGGTTTCTGTTTTGACACAAATGGTCCTTATAGTTTAACTAACTATATACATGAAGCAATAAACTAGATTATCGGTTCACATTCTCCTCCTTAATCTTGATTGTTGCTTCGTCCTAAGTCTTGAACTCCGAGCATTTGTCGCATTGTCGTGAACTTCAATCTTGGTAGAGCCTTCGTTAAGATATCTGCTCTTTGTAGTTCTCCACTGACGTGCTCCACATTGATGTGCCCATTCTCTACACATTCTCGAATGAAATGGTAGCGAATATCGATGTGCTTACTCCTTCTGGGAAAGACTGGGTTCCTTACGAGTGCTATTGCTGAAACGTTATCGACCTTCAACGTTATCTTCTTCTCTGCCCATCCTGTTAATTCACTGAGTAATCTTTTTAACCATAAGGCTTGACATACTGCTCCAGTAGCCGCCATGAATTCTGATTCACATGATGAGAGCGCCACTGTTGGTTGTTTCTGAGTACACCAAGTAATAGGTGCCTCTCCGAAGTAGAATACTATACCAGTAGTTCCTCTTCCTTGATCAGTGTTAATACCATAACTGCTGTCGCTGTAACCTGTAATCTTGCAGCCGCCTTCTTTCTTGTATATTATGCCATGCTCCTTTGTTCCTTTGATGTATCGAATCACTTGTTTTACCGCCTTCAGGTGATGATCCTTTGGGTCTTGCATGAATCTGCTAAGTAATCCGACTGGATAACTAAGATCTGGTCTTGTATGTAGCAAATACCTGAGACTTCCAATTAAACTTCTGTAATAAGTTGCGTCAATTGAGTTTCCATCTTCCGCCTTGACCAACTTAGTACCGGGATCCATAGGGATCTTTGTTTCGTTGCTATCCATCATACTTGTCTCCTTTAAGATCTTGTTAATGTACCCTGTTTGCTTGATTTTGATCTCTCCTCCTGTCTGTGTGACTTCTATCCCAAGGTAATACGCTAATAAGCCTAAGTCGCTCATTTCAAACTTGTCCTTCATTTGGGATTTAAACATGTCTATTTCCTTCCTTGGAGTGCCCGTGATTATCAAATCATCTACATAAACTCCAACTATCAATGTAGAAGTCTTGCTTCTCTTTGTGTAGACTGCTTGTTCGAGATTGCACTTCTTAAAATCTAGTGATTTTAAGGTTTGATCAAGCTTCACATTCCAAGCTCTTGGTGCTTGCCTTAACCCATATAATGCCTTAATGAGTTTGTAAACTTTTCCTGAGTTCCCTTGTTGTATGAACCCTTCAGGTTGTGTAACATAGACTTCTTCCTTCAAATCTCCATGTAAAAATGCCGATTTTACATCTAAGTGGTGTACTTGCCAACCATGATATGCTGCTAAGGCCAATATCAAACGAATTGTTTCTATTCGTGCTACTGGTGCAAATACTTCATCAAAGTCTATTCCTTGTTCTTGTACATAACCTTTTGCTACTAATCTTGCCTTGTATTTGATGATCTTCCCTTCTGCATCCTTCTTGGTCTTATAAACCCACTTGAGTCCTATTGCCTTTTGATCTGGTGGCAATGTGGTGAGGGTCCATGTGTTATTTTTATTTATTGAGTCCAACTCAATCTCCATGGCCTCAATCCACTTCTCATCTGTTGATGCTTCCTTGTAATTACGAGGTTCTTCTTCCATAAGTAGTAAATTCTGAATTTCTACTTCTCCTGTGTTTTCATATATGTTATTTAGACTTCTAAAACCTCTTTTGGGTGTATGATCAAATCTATTTCCCAAGTCTTCTGTCGATCTAATAGTAGACTCTTATTCCTCTTCTGGAGGTTGGTTGTAGGTGTGGTTAGGTGTGATTGGTGAGTTAGGATCATCATTTGGATCCTCTTCATGATGTAAATTCTTGTCATTGTCAACTCCTTCTTCCACAAAACTAGCCCAAAATGTGTCTTGTGCACTTGTATCTTCTCCATCCTCATTCCAATCCCATGGTTTCATTTCCATAAACTTCACATCCCTACTAACATGTTTTATCTTTGCTATTGGATCATATAACCTACATGCTTTTGATCCTTCCTCTACTCCTAAGTAAACTAGTGGTATGCTTCTGTCATCCAACTTTTTCAGGTGAGGTTTTGTTATCTTTGCATAAGCTATGCATCCAAATATCCTTAGGTTTTCCAAGTTTGGTTTTATGCCATAGAGTGCCTCAAATGGCGTTTTATTTTCCAAGGCTCTTGTAGGTACCCTATTGAGTATGTATATGGCGTGTCTAACCGCTTCCGCCCAAAAAGTTAAAGGTAACTTCATTGCTTTCATCATACTCCTCGTAGTTGATAATACTTTCCTATTCCTCCTTTCCACTACTCCATTCTGTTGTGGTGAGTAAGGTGCTGTCAATTGTCGTGCTATCCCATTTTCTTTACAATATCTTGTGAATTCATTTGATGTGAATTCACCTCCTCTATCAGTTCTTAGCATTCTTAGCTTTAGTCCCAACTTCATTTCTATCTGTTGCCTAAATTCCTTAAAAGTACTAAATGCCTCATCTTTCGACGTCAGAAAGTAAGCCCACATAAAACGTGTACAATCATCTACTAACAAGAATATGAGATTCTTGCCAGAGTGTGTAGGTGGACTTATGGGACCACACAAGTCTCCATATACTAAGTCCAACGGGTTTTCTGATCTGAATTTAGCTTGACTTGGGAAAGGTGCTCTACTTTGTTTTAAAACTAATTTGAAGCATGTTTTAAATACTCGTCCATAAAAACTTTAGTGTATGGTCAAGAAAGTACGATAACACTTCATGGCTGATTATAGTACATAGTAATTAGTATAAGAATTTTAGGTGCCATTTGGTTTACTATTTTAAAATTTTAGTATTGTAAACTCTATAATTTAAAATGCATACGCATGTTTGGTTGACATACTTTTATTTTGTAATTTTGTGTTGAACTAATTAACGAATAAATAATGTTTATATAAACTTTATTTAATAGATCAAAAATCGAATTTTCGTATTTATAAAAAAAATTTAAACGTTTTATACAAATTGTCTAAAAAAATTCTATAATTTTATAAACAATTTATATAAATTTTATAAAAAAATCTATACATTTTATAAACATTTATATAAATTTTTACTAAATTTTAAAAACATCTATAATTTTAATAAAAATGGATTTTCCATATAAAA
Source organism: Glebionis coronaria (assembly GCA_025667525.1). NCBI lineage: Eukaryota > Viridiplantae > Streptophyta > Magnoliopsida > Asterales > Asteraceae > Glebionis > Glebionis coronaria. Next base: position 58,563 of record JANFOE010000793.1, on the reverse strand, counting down.
TAATTATATTAGGTTTTTATATAAATATTATTTTTTGCTATTCTTAAAGAGTAAAAAATCGAAAAAATAACTCTTATATAAATTTTTAAAATTTTATAATTTTTTATATAAACACAAAAACCGAATAAAAACGACAAGAAAAAAGTATAAAATATAATTTTTAAGTAAAATTAAAATTTCTCACTTTTTCGAATAATTCTAATATCATTTATTTTGGGAATTCAGAGAATTTTAAATTCTTTCGTTGGTTATACTAAACACAATATTTGGAGGAAATGAAAATGTAAATATTTTAAATATCCCCCAATAACCCCCAACCAAACGACACCTTAGTTTATTTCATTTTATATTCTCGGCCAGATTAGGTTTGGCCGTAGGTAACACTCGCCATTATGAGTTTTTGAACCGAACTTATACCGAATATCTTTTTTTTGTTCTCATATTCTGGGCTAAATAGTTGTTTTGATCGGTCGGGTTCATTTTCCAACCGTGTAAACTTACAGTCGAAATTCTTCCCTTCTAAACCTTTTAATCTTATTATTTATAGATGTTCATATAATCTTTATTTGTGTTAGATAGTTGATTTTGAACTCGTCTTTGTATCAACCGGGAATACTATGATGCCTTTCTTTTAGATGAATCGTTTTATTCTATTAAATGGCACACATGAAGACTACCATCTTTCCATGTTAAGAGCAAGTCAGCATGTTATCGCTCATTTGTGGAAGTTGTAACAAAAAGTGATATGCAGAATCATAACACAAGTTAGTTGAGATTAAAAATACACCGCGTGGGCTGGTGCCGACGCCGACAGACCCTTGGCGCTAAGGCACGGAGTCCTGCGCCGTTCCTCATTTTCGCGCCAAGGCTCAGCGCCAACCTTCCACACCACGATTCCAACCCCTCTAAGTATTAACATAAAAGAAACTGAGTAATGCTTTTGGTTGTTCTTTCTAAAGGTTTAGAAGACAAGAGTGTCGAACAAGGCAGTTGTACTTTGTTGGACAGCACACATCTGCCGTAAGATGCAATTAGAGAGGTGAAAAATGCAAGGGATGTGAAAACTGAGTAGAAGGTATAAAAACCTACTTTTAAAAAGCTTTTAGTGAAGCTTTTGGCAAAAAAAAATTCTTAAACTAACTTTTTTTTCGGTTTATAAATGTGATTAGACAATTGAAGTTGAAAAGTGTGTTATAGCACGCATAAAATGCTTGCACTTTTTCAACTAAATTTGTTTTGCGAAATTCAAAACTGTCAAAAATTTCTTCGATCTACTTTTACACTGAAAACAGCTAGGAAGGTGATTTTATAACATCTTAAGTTTACTTTCTTTTCTTCTACTCACTTTGTTTTAGTTGGCCTCTAACTTTACTTCATAGTAAAAAAAATTGATTTAAGATGTATATATCTTAGTTGACGTTGAAACATTCGCAATAACAAATTTGATTGCCGATGGATGTTTGTTAGTTGTTACAGTGTTGAGATGGCAAGAGCATACTGTTAGAGTGGTTCACGTGAGAACGTACATGAGATGAACCGAAGGAAGGCTTCTTCATATAAAGGGATTAACCTACTGGTTTTCTCTTTTTCTTGATTTTGGAGAGATATTACTAGAGCTCATGATTGGTTAAAACGGATCAGTACTGACTAAAAACCAAAAGCTCATTAATGAAAAAACATAAACCCAACAAAAATGACTCGGATCGGTAGTTTTAGGTGGTTTTGTTGGTTTTTGCTTGAACTGAATGAAACTTGGGAGCTGAAAAACCATGAACCAGAGTTTGTAAGCGCCCTTTACTTCATAACATTCCTTCCTATCATTTTGTGACGCTTCAGTCGATGTGGGACAACTTTATAAATGAGGAAGAGTGTATAAACACATGTTGTAGAACTTAAGACAGAACGACATACGTGTTTGAGAACAAGTCATTTGATTTTAAAAGTCCATCCTTGAGATCACTGTTCCTAGTTGAGTCGAAAAGTTAATTGCGTACGTGTTCAACTTGTTGAAAGTTGAAACCCTTCCGTGGCTAACATGCAAATATCAGTCAATGACCTTGGCAAAGTGATTTAGTCTTAGATATACCATACGACTCTATACACACCAGTAGTATGACGTATTTAATATGAGTAGAGACACAAACAACTATAAGAGCTCCTGGTACAGTTTGTGTTTTCGTGAAAATGCCAGCCCACAACGCCACAAGCCAAACTGTATGTGGGCTTAACAGATATGGTTTTAATTTGTTCAACCACGACTCGACGATGTTCAACCACATACCGAGGCTCGCTTTACGACCTCACGTGTTTGTTTAACAGATATGGTTTTCAGTTGTTTCGTAATTTTATAAATCTAAATCGAGGCATCTTCTTCAGTGCAAGGTTGGTGAATGAGTATCGTACTTTGTTGGAGCGTACATATGTTTTCATAGTTACATTCATTTGTAATAGCTTTCACTAGTTTTTCAATTTAAGTGATCCATGTTTTTTAGTTACTAATTCCAGTTTTACCACCGTATCATACATGTTACTCCAAAACGTTATAGTAAAAGGTTAGATGATCAGTTTATCTCAAATCATAATAAATCGTTAGATATATTATCACCTTAACCATCTCACTAATCCCTTAAGAACAAAACTGGATTAAACGCTATAAATTAGTTTCGAGAACAGACCCAAATAAACTTAACCGAAAACTGGTCCGACCAAAATTGAACCCACTGTTTTCGGTTCAGAATATTTTTAGTTTCAAATTATAGTTTCAAATGTCGACAAACGATATTAATAATAGTAAAGAACATTTTTTCTATTGAAACTGTCAAAAGCTTCTTCTGAATGAGATCGTTGGACGTGAACCACCATCAAACTGCGATCATACCAACTAAGATACATACATCTTATATTAAATCCCAAAAGCAAATAAAGTAAAGCTAGACGACAATTACAAAAAACTCGTAAAAGAGAAGTTACAAAACTTGAAAAGTTACGTCCCACATCGGTCAATAAAGAAAATTGTCTCATGTTTATATAGACCACAGAGATGCAAGTTTATCGCCGAGCTCAGTAACATGAGCTTTTAACTCAAGTGAGGGCTATGAGGTGGGATGGACTGTGACCGTTCCAAGTCAAGAGTTGTCCATGTGATTCGAGCGAAGGCTCCCGTCACCTGGCTCGCTGCCTTCATAGAGCTGCGAAGAAATTCTTGCTCTTGACAGCTTGGCTCCCTCTAATGGAACTCCCACTTTTTTTCTTCTCTTTTAGTTAGTTTTGCTTATCTGTGTTGCTTGCCCATACTTGATTCTCTCGTTCACTTTAGGTAATTCGTGTTTGTGTTGCATGGTTAGAAATCATATTATTCGTGTGCCAGTGTTCAGTTTTGTATTTTCCTTATTAATTTGTAAGCATCTGTTTATAGACACACTATAAAGGTTGTGAATCAGCCTTAAGTATCACAAACACCCCCTTTTCTTGTAGCCGTCCGGTGCTCAATAAACTAGTAGTTAACTCAAACACAAAATAAACATCTATATTTTCTATTCACCTGGCCGCCGATATTAGCTTTTCAAATGGATGAAGCTTTCAAGCACACAAGTCAATTGGCAATGTGTGGAGAACTTCGCATCTAACAAGCACAAGGTGAATGGTTCAATCCTTATGTTCCTTCCACATTATATATCCGGTTGGGGTTACCACTTGGTCTAACATCAATTTATATTGGCCATCCCACATCGTAGTGTTACACAATTTGATTTGGCTTATAATTATAACTTTATGAATTTGATCTTTTCAAAGATCATTTAAGTTTTGTTAACCAAATTAACTTGTGCACATGGATTTTTTCAAGAATTTTCAACTTATTATTTTAGTTTATAACATCTCCTCTTTACGAGTTTTCTCTCCACCAAACGATGTGGCACAAAAAAAGATAAAGTAGCATCATATGATGTTTGACAAGAGTTAATTTTGAAGGCTTAGAGTACGTTTATAAGATTGATACGTTGTACATCGAGGACAATCACTACCAAACAGGCACGAATACGAGTCAAGGAGAATGCTGTTAATCTAATTTCAGAGTCGCCATCATAGGATAGAGCATCCAAATTACACTGCTTTTTAGCTAGCTTTTAGTAAAGCTTTTAGCAACTCAGTAACAATAAGAAGCTTTATATATTGAATTAGTAATATTATTCGTTCGCAAATAACATGATGAACCTACTGAAGACGTAGTAGCAAATTAATACGTGCACCACAATCTCAAAAAGTTCATCATGTCATTCAGATAAGATGGTGAGTGTATTTATTGTATCTCTTCCTAGTCAGTTTCATCTCCCATATCCGACGTGGCACAAAAAATGCTGTAACTTGACCGAGCACAAGCCTTATACTCCTGATTTATCTACTTTTGACATTTCTAACGTTCACAAAAGAAATAATGCTGAAACATTTGCAACAACAAATTTGGCTGTCAATGGATGTTTGTTGCAGTTCTGAGATGGCAAGAGCAGTCCGTGTCGTAGTAGACGTGAGATGATCCGGAATGAGGCTTCTTCAATGAGCTTATGACTCGTCCAGCAGTGTAAGATGTTTACTTATTACAAAGCTCTCACTACAATTAAAAATGTATGACACAGGAACATATCAAATGTTTTTCCACTAGCCTTTGTAAACCAATATTTAACATTTTACTTGGTCAAGCACTTTCAATACGATTAATATTCAAACTGACATATAATTTTGTTAACTTTCTCCCCAAGATTGTCGCCGGTGGGTGTTATGGAATTTTAAGGACTGAACCAGATATTTTTTATAACTAAAGCCCCCAATCATGAAATGTGGATGTACGATCTTGAAGAAGAAACTTTTAAAATTATCAAACCAACAATAATATATTGAGTAACCAAAGTAAATCTTCAACATCTTGTTAAGAGGCAAATCCATCAGCTGGTGCCATCAGTTCTTTTGATCTCTTCGTAACAGTTTTTAATATACTTAGCAGCCCTTACATCTCTATCGACTCTTGTTGTTTCTGTTCTTCTTCATTAGGTACGAACTCTGATAAATCATCTAAATAAACCACCACCACAAAAGGAAAAACATATATGTTATGCTCTTGAAAAGTAACAAAACAAAATCAGTTATAAAATTAGTCTCGTATGGAAATTTCTTTGCAGTTGTATAGATAAAACGTACCGGTAGGATACCCTTCACTTTTGGTCGTACGAAGAACATAACCACGACCACGGTGGCTTCTACCAGTTATGCATACCTTAATAAGTAGCTCCGTCACCGCCTCATCAATATCTTCATCCATTTTCGCTCTCATATCAAGACTTAACTTCTTGGCTTTGTCCCTCACAAGTCACAACTGGGCGCTCAGGGCAAGTTGTGAGGGAAAAAACCAAGAAGTTAAGTCTTAATAATAGTAAAGAACATTTTTTCTATTAAAACTGTCAAAAGCTTCTTCTGACTGAGATCGTTGGACGTGAACCACCATCAAACTGCGATCATACCAACTAAGATACATACATCTTATATTAAATCCCAAAAGCAAATAAAGTAAAGCTAGACGACAATTACAAAAAACTCGTAAAAGAGAAGTTACAAAAATTGAAAAGTGACTTTTTAAGTTTTTGTTACGTCCCACATCGGTCAATAAAGAAAATTGTCTCATGTTTATATAGACCACAGAGATGCAAGTTTATCGCCGAGCTCAGTAACATGAGCTTGTAACTCAAGTGAGGGCTATGAGGTGGGATGGACTGCATGTGATCGAGCTTGCAATATCTGGCTTGACAATTCCAAGTCAAGAGTTGTCCATGTGATTCGAGCGAAGGCTCCCGTCACCTGGCTCGCTGCCTTCACAGAGCTGCGAAGAAATTCTTGCTCTTGACAGCGGAAGGATAACAAGACGGTGCAAACTTTGGCTCCCTGTAATGGAACTCCCACTTTTTTTCTTCTCTTTTAGTTAGTTTTGCTTATCAAGATCACTGTAACTTTTCTTTAAGAGTTTTTGTAATTGTCCTCTATCTTTATTTCATGTTTATAAAATAATTAAAAAAAATGTGTATGTGTTGCAAACTTTGACAGTCAATGGATGTTTGCTACGGCCTTGAAGGTATTTAGTGAGGCTGGAACGATGAGATCAATTTTAGACAATATCGTCTCGTTTACACCCTTATGAACAACCCTCCTTTATTTCATTGTTCATTCGGTGTAGAATTTTAGAACGATCAGATCAATTTTATTGGTTAAAACCAAAGTCATTTTTAACGTAATTAACATTACAGTTTTTACGAATAAAAAAGTGTACACTGACTTTGCGTACAAAAAATTTCTAGGTTACCATGGTTTGATGTTTGAACCTATCGCCAAAAACTCAAACTAGTTAACGCGCTTCCTTTTTAAGTTAACGTGGTTTACGTCATGCCAAAGATTAAGGGTGTAGCTTGTTGCTCGTTTTCCATAAATATTATTTAATAAAAATAAAGATCAGAATAAGAATACCCATGTTTTAGAATTAGGGGTGATAATTACTACGACAACCACATGAAATACGGCGGAAACCGACACAAAACGACCTTGGAATCACATATTATAGATCATGTGAAGTTGAAAATGGTAATAAGACGAAGGCAAAGAGAGAATAATGTTAAACGATCGTGTACAATACGTATTTGGAAATGTTATAAAGTGAGAGAGATAGTGTGTGCTTTTTCTAGTTCACGTTACATGAACAACACTAGCCTTTTTGACACAAATGTACGCGGTTTTATTGGGTTAATACTTAAACCACTTTTTTTAGAACGGCAAATGTTAGTGGGTCGAGTCGTGCAATTATATCCAAAAACGCACTTAGTGGAACCTTGGTGGCCAACTGAGCTAAGCCAGTTGGTTTTTCAAATGTATACACTTATTGAGGTTTGAACTGATAACCTTCTGTTTGAAGCCGAAAACCTTACTATTGATTCATCTAGTGGTGGTCCAAGTACTCGATTCAAATACTGTAACATTCAGGTATGATATATGCAAGTGCGCAAGGGTATATATTGTATAAGAGTGTCTAATGTTAATCCGTGATGCTAAAAATCATTTAACTGGGGACTTGGTTGTTGATTTTGAAATATTTGACTTGTAAGACATCCACACTTAGTAAAGTAGGGCGGTTCGCTTAAGTGCTACTAAATCACTATCGTATAAGAAACAAGTGATAAACAACTTCAGTGATGTCGCCACATTTTTTTAGAAGTTCAGTGTCCGAAGTGTCATATATTCTAAACGTATTAGAAGTTATCGAGCAAGCTTGTTTCTCGATTTCAGTAAAGATCTTGAGGTATAATTCCTGAAACTCATTATGGCTAAATCACCAATGCAAAAGAAAGCACAAATAGAGCTTCATGAAGGTGTTTCTCTTGAGGGAGAAAACAAGATGCTTAGAAATTTGTTACAACTGCCGAGTCCATGTGCATCACCTTCAGCAAAACTCGTTCATTTAACGACCAAAACCCGCCTCAGCTCATGGCTTTTGTCCTCCAACTTTTGTAATTGGTTGTGTTGATGGTTAAGATCTATTATTGTTTAAGCACACCACTTACTTGGAGTATTTCGAACGGGTTTGGACGTTCATTTTAGGGCTTGATTTATATATGTTGCTATCTGCTACGGCTAATTAATTGTGTTTTTGTGTTTATGAAGTACTAGCAGGCTTTCTATCTATGGTATTATTTTGTGAATTACAGGGTGCTGAAAAGATACTTCAAATTTAAACATGGCAGTCATGTTTTGGGGAAAAAAGAGCATTCAGTTACTTTTGAAAGTTAAACTTGAATTTGGTTGTTTGGGTTGTTGTCCCAACGTTTTCTAGATCGATGTTATATCGTTACTGAGTTGCAAAGTTTATATGAATAAGTAATATTTATTAATCCAACCATGTAATGTTTTACATACGTTCGTTTATATAGATATCGAATGGGTACAACCAAACGATATGTCTGTTCCCTAATCCTAACCGAAATAACTGTAATTCAGTTATTAGGTTTCTGTTTTGACACAAATGGTCCTTATAGTTTAACTAACTATATACATGAAGCAATAAACTAGATTATCGGTTCACATTCTCCTCCTTAATCTTGATTGTTGCTTCGTCCTAAGTCTTGAACTCCGAGCATTTGTCGCATTGTCGTGAACTTCAATCTTGGTAGAGCCTTCGTTAAGATATCTGCTCTTTGTAGTTCTCCACTGACGTGCTCCACATTGATGTGCCCATTCTCTACACATTCTCGAATGAAATGGTAGCGAATATCGATGTGCTTACTCATTCCGGGAAAGACTGGGTTCCTTACGAGTGCTATTGCTGAAACGTTATCGACCTTCAACGTTATCTTCTTCTCTGCCCATCCTGTTAATTCACTGAGTAATCTTTTTAACCATAAGGCTTGACATGTTGTTCCAGTAGCCGCCATGAATTCTGATTCACATGATGAGAGCGCCACTGTTGGTTGTTTCTGAGTACACCAAGTAATAGGTGCCTCTCCGAAGTAGAATACTATACCAGTAGTTCCTCTTCCTTGATCAGTGTTAATACCATAACTGCTGTCGCTGTAACCTGTAATCTTGCAGCCGCCTTCTTTCTTGTATATTATGCCATGCTCCTTTGTTCCTTTGATGTATCGAATCACTTGTTTTACCGCCTTCAGGTGATGATCCTTTGGGTCTTGCATGAATCTGCTAAGTAATCCGACTGGATAACTAAGATCTGGTCTTGTATGTAGCAAATACCTGAGACTTCCAATTAAACTTCTGTAATAAGTTGCGTCAACTGAGTTTCCATCTTCCGCCTTGACCAACTTAGTACCGGGATCCATAGGGATCTTTGTTTCGTTGCTATCCATCATACTTGTCTCCTTTAAGATCTTGTTAATGTACCCTGTTTGCTTGATTTTGATCTCTCCTCCTGTCTGTGTGACTTCTATCCCAAGGTAATACGCTAATAAGCCTAAGTCGCTCATTTCAAACTTGTCCTTCATTTGGGATTTAAACATGTCTATTTCCTTCCTTGGAGTGCCCGTGATTATCAAATCATCTACATAAACTCCAACTATCAATGTAGAAGTCTTGCTTCTCTTTGTGTAGACTGCTTGTTCGAGATTGCACTTCTTAAAATCTAGTGATTTTAAGGTTTGATCAAGCTTCACATTCCAAGCTCTTGGTGCTTGCCTTAACCCATATAATGCCTTAATGAGTTTGTAAACTTTTCCTGAGTTCCCTTGTTGTATGAACCCTTCAGGTTGTGTAACATAGACTTCTTCCTTCAAATCTCCATGTAAAAATGCCGATTTTACATCTAAGTGGTGTACTTGCCAACCATGATATGCTGCTAAGGCCAATATCAAACGAATTGTTTCTATTCGTGCTACTGGTGCAAATACTTCATCAAAGTCTATTCCTTGTTCTTGTACATAACCTTTTGCTACTAATCTTGCCTTGTATTTGATGATCTTCCCTTCTGCATCCTTCTTGGTCTTATAAACCCACTTGAGTCCTATTGCCTTTTGATCTGGTGGCAATGTGGTGAGGGTCCATGTGTTATTTTTATTTATTGAGTCCAACTCAATCTCCATGGCCTCAATCCACTTCTCATCTGTTGATGCTTCCTTGTAATTACGAGGTTCTTCTTCCATAAGTAGTAAATTCTGAATTTCTACTTCTCCTGTGTTTTCATATATGTTATTTAGACTTCTAAAACCTCTTTTGGATGTATGATCAAATCTATTTCCCAAGTCTTCTGTCGATCTAATAGTAGACTCTTATTCCTCTTCTGGAGGTTGGTTGTAGGTGTGGTTAGGTGTGATTGGTGAGTTAGGATCATCATTTGGATCCTCTTCATGATGTAAATTCTTGTCATTGTCAACTCCTTCTTCCACAAAACTAGCCCAAAATGTGTCTTGTGCACTTGTATCTTCTCCATCCTCATTCCAATCCCATGGTTTCATTTCCATAAACTTCACATCCCTACTAACATGTTTTCTCTTTGCTATTGGATCATATAACCTGCATGCTTTTGATCCTTCCTCTACTCCTAAGTAAACTAGTGGTATGCTTCTGTCATCCAGCTTTTTCAGGTGAGGTTTTGTTATCTTTGCATAAGCTATGCATCCAAATATCCTTAGGTTTTCCAAGTTTGGTTTTATGCCATAGAGTGCCTCAAATGGCGTTTTATTTTCCAAGGCTCTTGTAGGTACCCTATTGAGTATGTATATGGCGTGTCTAACCGCTTCCGCCCAAAAAGTTAAAGGTAACTTCATTGCTTTCATCATACTCCTCGTAGTTGATAATACTTTCCTATTCCTCCTTTCCACTAATCCATTCTGTTGTGGTGAGTAAGGTGCTGTCAATTGTCGTGCTATCCCATTTTCTTTACAATATCTTGTGAATTCATTTGATGTGAATTCACCTCCTCTATCAGTTCTTAGCATTCTTAGCTTTAGTCCCAACTTCATTTCTATCTGTTGCCTAAATTCCTTAAAAGTACTAAATGCCTCATCTTTCGACGTCAGAAAGTAAGCCCACATAAAACGTGTACAATCATCTACTAACAAGAATATGAGATTCTTGCCAGAGTGTGTAGGTGGACTTATGGGACCACACAAGTCTCCATATAGTAAGTCCAACGGGTTTTCTGATCTGAATTTAGCTTGACTTGGGAAAGGTGCTCTACTTTGTTTTCCTAACACACATGCATCACGAATCTATCCAACATGGTTTATCCTTGGTACTCCTTCCACTAGATTCTTCCTAGTCATCTTGTTGATATCATCAAAATTTAGATGACCTAATCTAGCATGCCATAACCATGCCTGCTCATCTATTCTTGCTAAGAGACATATAGGGGCTTGTACTTGTAATCTAATATTGTAAAGCCGATTCTTTGATCTTTCTACCTTCATCAACAACTTCTAATGCTTATCATATACTGCCAATATATTTCCTTCCATAATGACCTTGCAACCTATTTCTGTAAGTTGTCCTAAACTTAGTATGTTGCTCTTCAGGTCTAGTATATAGTATATGTCTGATACTATCTTTTGTTCCTGGTTTCTACAACCTAAAAGAATAGATCCTTTCCCCTTTATCTGTACATATGACCCATCTCCAAAACGTACTTTCCCTGACATGTTTTCATCAATATCTCTAAAATGGCCTTTGTTACCCGTCATATGGTTACTTGCTCCATTATCCAAGTACCACATATTTGTATCTCCTGAGGTGTATTTTCCTTGTTGAGTTTATTTCTCATTCAACAATACTTCCTCATGTGTAGCCATTAGTAGTGATGGTTCGTCATCTTCTAAGATAAGGTTTGATTGTTCCTGAGTTGTTGACTTTCCTCTACAATCCCTTTTATAGTGTCCAAATTTCTGACACTTATAACATTGTACCTTACTCAAATCTCTTTCACTCTTACTCTTGTTTGAGTTTCCTTTGTGATTTGAGTTTCCCTCTCGTGAGTTACTTCTGTTTCTATTATTCTGCCAGTTTTTATGTGAAAACTTTCTACCTCCACGTTTCCCAAAACGTCTATCTTTTCCCGAGTGTTCGCCTTGTGCGAATAATAAGTTTTCCTGGCTTTCCACTTGTCCTCCCTTTCGGAGTTTTATCCTTTCCTCAAATGCCTTGAGTTTTCTAGTGATCTCATCTAAAGTGATGTCGTCCAGATCACTTGTTTGTTCTATGGATGCTACTATCTGAATAAATCTATCAGGTGTAGAATCTAGCAACTTTCGTACTAGAAGAGATTTATCCATAGCTTTCCCTAATTCTTTTGCCTTCGTGGCATAGCCGTTTATCTTGGCCATAAATGCATCCACCGTGTCTTCATCTTTCATCTGAAGCGCATTGAATCCAATCATCAATGATTGTAGTCGTGCTTTCTGCACCTTTTCATCTCCAACGTGTTGCTTCTTCAACGAATCCCATAATTCCTTAGCCGTTTCACAACTTGCTACTTGTAAAATCACGTCTTCCGTCAACGCTTGATATAAGAAGGCTATCGTCGCCTTGTCCTTCTTATTGTCTACCTCCGTATCATCTTTGGGCTCCATCGTCTCCCACAGACCGTGTGCCTCTAATATAACCTTAATTTGTATAGCCCAAACCGTGTAGTTTGTGCCTTTTAATTTAGGGCATTGGTAGTGTGTCGTGGGTTCTTCGTTTTTAGATGATTTTGAGGTATCTTCGTCAACCATCTTGAAAGTTTTTAATATCTTCACTTTCGTTTAGGAATTATGTGTGCTAGTGTGGTACTTTCTAATAGGGATTATATTAGGTATTGGGAATCCTAATATATCTAAAGTAATAATTCTATATTACTTCTAATTATTTTAAAAAGTCGAGTATGAAATTTGTGACCTTGGTGTTGTGATTTGCACACAACTTTGTTCCCTTCGTTAAACCATGCTGCGTTCTTTTCCTTCTGGTTGATTTCTTTGTCTTTATACAACAAATTTCAACCACTTCAAGATTTGTTTTTTTCTTACAAATCTTCTTTTGCACAACAAAGTATCAAAAGCAGAAAAAAACTGCGTCTTTTCCGTCCTTTTTTTTCACACGTTGCTACTTTTCCCTTTTTGTCTTTTTCGACCAAAAAACTTGCTGCCTTGCTTTCCTTTGCCTCGTCCAATAAAACAAACAGCCCCCGATATCGTTTCTATTCCTACTTTGCCTTGACCGACAAAGTTCGACGCTGCCTCGATATCGTTTCTCCAAGCCTGCTTCTTTACATACAATCTTACTATAAAATAGTTAGCGAATCCCAATAATATTCAGCTAGGCATCATTACAATAGTATTCAGCTCGGCATCATTATAATAATAATCAGAAAAAGGAGACTAGTTTACATGATTATCAGGCCGAGTATGATTTGTATGAAGATCTCTTTAAGTCACCTGAAAATGTCTCGTTTGTGTCTGATAAGTTTAAGTTCCCTCCATTATTATCTCATTATAACTTCTTTTTAGTTTTCTTCTTTGTGTCTATGTCCTGCAATTTAACTCTCTTGATATTTTAGAATTATGTTTACTATTTTTTATCCATTCACCTTAGCTTACTCTCGTGATGACTTTTGATGGATAACTCCAAATCTAATATGGTGTTTGCTGGTGTGATTGTATGTCAACCCAACCCACCCATGGTAAAAAAGAGCACCCATCACCAGTACTACAAGCCTCACTTAGCATGCTTACTAAATCAGCAGCGACGACAAAAGCATTAGCCCAAGCTAGATGTCCCAAATGTGGATTTGGATCTACACATTATCATGTATTCACCATATGTAGCAAAATGAGTGGGTGATCAGACGGGTAAAAATTGGTCATTTATTCTATGGGTCGTGTCAAACAATTGGAGACTGTATCATTTCAATACTAAAGTCCAGTTCTTCTAATTAACTGATCTGTAAAGTGCTATGCAATAAAAGAAACACTTTGTGCGATTTTCGACCCATTTGACAGTTCACATTTGTTTTTGAAACTTACCTTTTTGACCGTTTAGACACAAATAAATGGATCAAAGTTCTAAACTTTACCGTTTGGTAAACACGAATAAGAATCAACTAAGATAGATAGGTGGCTACCTTCGCTATCCGCATGTGACTATTTGCCTTTCAAAAAATTAAAATTCTAATGCTCCCACTAATCTTAGTACAAAATATTGTATTATGATTCAAGACCAATAATACTAAACCTAAAAGTGCCCACATTCCAAGCCCATACATACACAACATCACTGAGCATTTTGCCTAGTATTAAACAACACTTTGAGGTGGCAGTTAGGGGTGTCAAACGGGTTATCGGGTCGGGTTTGAGGCTTATCGGATCAGGTTTTATCGGGTTTTGATAAAATAAAAACTAACCCGCAACCCGACCCTATAAGGTATCGGGTCTATCGGGTTCAGGTCTATTGGGTTGCGAGTTATCGGGTCGGGTCTATCGTGTTACATGATAAATTTTTCCTACTATATGGCTTGTCTTGGCGTTACCGCTATGTAGCTCCAAGAGGCAGTCACAAAAATTAAAATATATCTCGTCTTAATTTTTTCTTACCAATTTGATTTGGCTTATAAATTATAACTTTATGAATTTGAACCTTTCAGGGTTCAATATTTTAGTTTTCAAGAATTTTCAACTTATTATTTTAGTTTATAAAGGTCATGCGACAAATGAAATTGAAAAAGTGTTATAGCACATAAAATGCTTACACTTTTTCAACTAAAATTGTCTCGCGACATTTCAAAATGTAAAATATCTTCTATTTTTACAATGAATACAGCTAGGAAGATGATTTTATAACATCTCCTCTATACCATTTTTTTCTCCACCAAACGATGTGGGACAAAAAAAAAGATAAAATATTATATACCTTTAGATTCCAAAAGAAAAATTAAAAATACACCGCTTGGGCTGGTGCCGACGCCGACAGACCCTTGGCGCTAAGGCACGGAGTCCTGCGCCGTTCCTCATTTTCGCGCCAAGGCTCAGCGCCAACCTTCCACACCACGATTCCAACCCCTCTAAGTATTAACATAAAAGAAACTGAGTAATGCTTTTGGTTGCTCTTTCTAAAGGTTTAGAAGACAAGAGTGTCGAACAAGGCAGTTGTACTTTGTTGGAAAATGCAATAAGATGCAATTAGAGGTGAAAAATGCAAGGGATGTGAAAACTGAGTAGAAGGTATAAAAGCTTTTAGTGAAGCTTTTGGCAAAAAAAATTTCTTAAACTAACTTTTATTTCGGTTTATAAATGTGATTAGACAATTGAAGTTGAAAAGTGTGTTATAGCACGCATAAAATGCTTGCACTTTTTCAAATAAATTTGTTTTGCAAAATTCAAAACTGTCAAAAATTTCTTCTACTTTTACACTGAAAACAGCTTTAGGTGACGTTGAAACATTCGCAATAACAAGTTTGATTGCCGATGGATGTTTGTTAGTTGTTACAGTGTTGAGAATGTACATGAGATGAACCGAAGGAAGGCTTCTTCATATAAAGGGATTAACCTGCTGGTTTTCTTTTTTTCTTGATTTTGGAGAGATATTACTAGAGCTCATGATCGGATTAAAACCGAAAGCTCATTAATGAAAAAACATAAACGGAACCAAAATGACTCGGATCGGTTAGGTTATATGTCAGGCCGTTTTTTCTAACAGTTTTAGGTGGTTTTGTTGGTTTTTGCTTGAACTGAATGAAACTTGGGGATCTGAAACCAAAAATCATAAATATATAGCGCCATAGTCGGTTTGGTTTCGGTCGGACCAGTTTTTGTTACGAAAGAGAACAGATATTGCTATAGTGTTGAGGTGAAAAGCATAACCCATTATGGCGGGTTCACGTGAAAAGTGACGAAGGAGGCTGGCATCTTCAATGGAAACTGTCAAAGGCTTCTTCTGACTGAGATCGTTGGACGTGAACCACCATCAAACTGCGATCATACCAACTAAGATACATACATCTTATATTAAATCCCAAAAGCAAATAAAGTAAAGCTAGACGACAATTACAAAAAACTCGTAAAAGAGAAGTTACAAAACTTGAAAAGTTACGTCCCACATCGGTCAATAAAGAAAATTGTCTCATGTTTATATAGACCACAGAGATGCAAGTTTATCGCCGAGCTCAGTAACATGAGCTTGTAACTCAAGTGAGGGCTATGAGGTGGGATGGACTGTGATAGAGCCGAGAATTTGGTCGGGTCGAGATTCGAGCGAAGGCTCCCGTCACCTGGCTCGCTGCCTTCACAGAGCTGCGATGAAATTCTTGCTCTTGACAGCTTGGCTCCCTCTAATGGAACTCCCACTTTTTTTCTTCTCTTTTAGTTAGTTTTGCTTATCAAAATCACTGTGACTTTTATTTATGAGTTGCAAACTTTGACTGTCAATGGATGTTTGCTACGGCCCTGAAGGTATTTAATGAGGCTGGAACGATGAGATCAATTTTAGACAATATCGTCTCGTTTACACCTTTATGAACAAGGCTCCTTTATTTCTTTGTTCATTTGGTGTAGAATTTTAGAACGATGAGATCAATTTTATTGGTTAAAACCATTGTCATTTTAACGTAATTAACGTTACAGTTTTTACGAATAAAAGAAAGTGTGCACTGACTTTGCGTACAAATAATTTCTAGGTTACCATGGTTTGATGTTTGAACCTATCGCCAAAAACTCAAACAAGTTAAAGCGCTTCCTTTTTAAGTTAACGTGTGGTTTACGTCATGGCCAAAGATTAAGGGTGTAGCTTGTTGCTCGTTTTCCGTAAATATTATTTAATAAAAATAAAGATCAGAATAAGAATACCCATGTTTTAGAATTAGGGGTGATAATTACTGCGACAACGATATGAAATACGGCCGAAACCAACACAAAACGACCTTGGAATCACATATTATAGATCATGTGAAGTTGAAAATGGTAATAAGACTAAGGCAAAGAGAGAAAAATGCTAAACGATCGTGTACAATAGGTATTTGGAAATGTTATAAAGTGAGAAAGATAGTGTGTGGTTTTCCTAGTTCACGTTACATGAAGAACACTAGCCTTTTTGACACAAATGTACGCGGTTTTATTGGGTTAATACTTAAACCACTTTTTTTAGAACGGCAAATGTTAGTGGGTCGAGTCGTGCAATGATATCCAAAAAACCCACTTAGTGGAACCTTGGTGGCCAACTGAGCTAAGCCTTAGCTCAGTTGGTTTTTCAAATGTATACACTTATTGAGGTTTGAACTGATAACCTTATGTTTAAAGCCTAAAACCTTACTATTGATTCATCTAGTGGTGGTCCAAGTACTCGATTCAAATACCGTAACATTCAGGTATGATATATGCAAGTGCGCAAGGGTATATATTGTATAAGAGTGTTTAATGTTAATCCGTGATTCTAAAAATCATTTAACTGGGGACTTGGTTGTTGATTTTGAAATATTTGACTTGTAAGAAATCCACACTTAGTAAAGTAGGGCGGTTCGCTTAAGTGCTACTAAATCACTACCGTATAGGAAACAAGTGATAAACAACTTCAGTGATGTCGCCACATTTTTTTAAAAGCTCAGTGTCCGAAGTGTCATGTTTCAAAAGTTTGGTAACCCAAATGATTAATATAAAGTTTGTTACCTTGCTAGCTAGTTTGCATGGCTAGTTAGTTTCAATTCTAGCAATTTGTACCTCGACAAGCATATATTCTAAACGTATTAGAAGTTATCGAGCAAGCTTGTTTCTCGATTTCATTATGGCTAAATCACCAATGCAAAAGAAAGCACAAATAGAGCTTCATGAAAGTGTTTCTCTTGAGTGAGAAAACAAGATGCTTAGAAATTTGTTACAACTGCCGAATCCATGTGCATCACCTTCAGCAAAACTCGTTCATTTAACGCCCAAAACCCGCCTCATGGCTTTTGTCCTCCAAATTTGTAATTGGTTGTGTTGATGGTTAAGATCTATTATTGTTTAAGCACACCACTTATTTGGAGTATTTCAAACGGGTTTGGACGTTCATTTTAGGGCTTGATTTATATATGTTGCTATCTGCTACGGCTAATTAATTGTGTTTTTGGTGTTTTTGTGTTTATGAAGTACTAGCAGGCTTTCTATCTATGGTATTATTTTGGTGTTTTTGTGTTTATGAAGTACTAGCAGGTTAATTACAGGGTGCTGAAAAGATATTTCAAATTTAAACATGGCAGTCATGTTTTGGGAAAAAAGAGCGTTCAGTTACTTTTGAAAGTTAAACTTGAATTTGGTTGTTTGTGTTACGGGTAGAAATCATTGATATGGTATGACTAGTAGTCTGAACAAGGTCTATTCATCAACATTGTGATGAGCAGCAACATTGCTAGGACAGTTCTTGGCATTTTAACCGCTAAGTACCCGAATATGTTGGCGAAATAGCAATTAATAGCAGGTTGCATGAATGTAAAGTCAACAGTATCTGGGAGTCAATTCGTCCAGGACGGGCTGATATAGATTGGTATGATATAGTTCTCGCTCGCATATTGTGTTTTTTTACTTAATTTTAGTTTCTAAGTTTTCTATGCTGAACAATTTCTTTCAATTGGCATGCTTGCAGTTATCACATTATAATAAGTTACTTTTTCTACCTTTAGTTGAATTGGCAATGCGTGGAGATCTTTGCATCTAACAAGCACAAAGGTGAATGCTTCAATCCTTATGTTCCTTCCACATTATATATTTGGTTCGGGTTACCACTTATTAACCTTTTAGCACCTAACTAAACGAGTAAAGAAAAAATAAGTTACAAAAATGTTGGTCTAACATCAATATTTTAGTTTTGTTAACCTAATTAACTTGTGCACATGGATTTTTTCAAGAATTTTCTTATACTAACTTATTATTTTAGTTTATAAACGTCAAGCGACAAATGAAGTTGAAAAAGTGTTATCGCACATAAAATGCTTACACTTTTTCAACTAAAATTGTCTCGCGACATTTAAAACTGTAAAATATCTTCTTCTACTTTTACAATGAATACAGCTAGGAAGATGATTTTATAACATCTCCTCTTTACCAGTTTTCTCTCCACCAAATGATGTGGGACAAAAAAAAAGATAAATTTGATGTAAATTTATTTTTGAAGTTATTATGTTTGAGAGATAAAGTAGCATCATACGATGTTTGACGAGAGTTACTTTTGAAGGCTTAAAGTACCTTTATAAGATTGTTACGTTGTACATCGAGGACAATCACTACCAAACAGGCACAAATACGAGTCAAGGAGAATGCTCTTAATCTAATTTCAGAGTCGCGATGTGCGAGTAAGTTACACCGCTTTCTTGCCATCAAAGTGGTACTTTCTATCTTTTGCCATCATAGGATAGAGCATCCAAATTACACTGCTTTCTAGCTAGCTTTTAGTAAAGCTTTTAGCAGCTCAGTAACAATAAGACGCTTTATATATTATTAATATTTTAGTTTGCAAATAACATGATGAACCTGCTGAAGACGTAGCAGCAAATTAATACTTGCACCACAATCTCAAAAAGTTCATCGTGTCATTCAGAAATATAAAAGGATACACATAACAGTTAAATGTAGCTAAGATGGTGAGTGTATTTATTGTATCTCTTCCTTATCAGTTTCATCTCCCATATCCGACGTGGCACAAAAAATGCTGTAAAACTTGACCGAGCACTAGCCTTATACTCCCGATTTATCTACTTTTGGGATTTCTAACTTTCATTAAAAAAAATGCTGAAACATTTGCAACAACAAATTTGACTGTCAATGGATGTTTGTTGCGGTTCTGAGATGGCAAGACCAGTCCCGCGTCGTAGTAGACGTGAGATGATCCGGAATGAGGCTTCTTCAACGAGCTTATGACTCGTCCAGCAGTGTAGGATGTTTACTTATTACAAAGCTCTCACTACTATTTTATCATAACAATTAAAAATGTATGACACAGGAACATATCAAATGTTTTTCCACAAGGGTTTGTAAACCAATGTTTAACATTTTACTTGGTCAAGCACTTTCAATGCGATTAATATTCAAACTGACATATAATTTTGTTAACTTTCTCCCAAAGATTGTCGGCGGTGGGTGTTATGGAATTTTAAGGACTGAACCAGATATTTTTTTATGGCAATGGAAAAATTATGATTATAACTAAAGCCCCCAATCATGAAATGTGTATGTACGATCTTGAAGAAGAAACTTTTAAAATTATCAAACCAACAATAATATATTGAGTAACCAAAGTAAATCTTCAACATCTTGTTAAGAGGCAAATCCATCAGCTGGTGCAGTTCTTTTGGTCTCTTCGTAAAAGTTTTTAATATACTTAGCAACCCTTACATCTATCGACTCTTCTTGTTGTTTCTGTTCTTCTTCATTACGTACGAACCGTGAAAAATCATCTAAATAAACGACCACCACAAAAGGAAAAACATATATGTTATACTCACTACTACACAAATGGGTATAAAGCCCCCTTAATAAATTAAGCCCCTTATTTCTGAAAAACGGGCTCTAAAAGGATTCCCTTTATTTTTGAAAGCTATAGAGCCATGTTTTTACATATGGAACGGGGCTGTATTTGAGTAATTCCATAGACCCCTGTCACTTTCTAAAAAACAGGGATCTATTCTATCCTCATAGAGACATGTTTTCATTCATAATATAGGGCTTTATAAAGTAAGCGTTTAGATTTTATAAAATAAATTTAAGTTTTTAATTTTATCAATAATTTTAAACTTTTTTTTATAAGTAGAATTTTTATAATTCAATAAATCTGTTTTTAAATTTTGTAAAACAAATTTAAGTTGTAAGTTTTATTATTAAAATTCTAATTTTAGTTTTTTAGAAATAAAATTTATAAACTTTAATAAATTTATGAATAAAAATATACCCACCATCGACTTCACAAGTCGCCGCTCTTTAATTGGTTTCCCTCCCCAGTATTTCCCCAAATTTTCCCCAAATTTTTAATAAACCCTACGCTCTTTCTTCCCCCATCTACTTTCAATTTTTCCCCAAATTTTCAATAAACCCGCTCTTTGTTTTCCCATCAGATTAAAAATTTAGGGAAACAAAGAGGGATCTTTGTTTCCCACATATACTTTCACAAATCCCAACACTCTCTCACTTCACACACAATTATCACACCAAATCAGATCCCTAGTTTTATTCGCGCCATCACACAATCATATCCACAATTAACAGGTATCTAATTTCTACAATTCACCTGTTTGTTTAATTAATCTTATAAATGTCGTTTATTGTTTACAATTCACGTGTTTTGGTTTTGATTAGCTCAAGTCGATCACCTAGCAGCTAGCTTTGGGCCTGGATGTAGCGTAATCTTCTTGCTCTTTTTTGTGTTTAATTGAATCTGACTCCTTTTTTGTATTTAATTGAATCTGACTGGGTTTTTTTTGTTTAATTGAATCTGACTTTTTTTGTCTAATTGAATCTGACTGCTTTTTTTGTGTTTTATTAAATTTGAATGTAGTTTTCTGAGTTAGTTTAATTGAGCTAAACCAGGGACCAAGTTTACAAACATTTTCACAATTCAATTATTATTCTAGACTATCACATATACTGTAAGAGTTTATAGGACTAGAAAAACATGTAAGCTTATATCTATATATTATAACAAAATAATGCATACAACATACACCCACCTGTTAGTATTGTCTACGTACTATAAATTATTATTCTTACAACTTCGATAGATTATTGATTTTTGAACACATTTAGATAAAAATATAATATGATCATAAAGAATTTTAATTTTTTGAATATTTTTTAGAATGTCTCTGTTCCAATCGGGCAAAACCAAAGGTACCCGAACCGGACCCGAGAATCGAAACGGAACCGAATGGGGTTTCTGGTTTCTAAAATATATGTTTTTTTGGTCTCGGTTCCGGGTCGGTTCCGTGTAGTTCTCGAACCGAACTCACCCTAGTGAAGCATGTGTTTCAAGTAGGGGTGTTATCGAGTCTGGTTATCGGGTCATTTTGGGCCAGGTTGAGTTGGGTTTTGAATTTTAAAAAATCACCTAAAACCCTACCCGATAAGAAATCGGGTTATCAGGTTCGGGCGGTAATGGGGTCGGTTCTTGCCGGGTCAGGCGATTCGGGTTACCGGGCGTTGCTACAAATATTACTAGTGATAAATTACCATATGTTGATTCGACTAAACTTAATACCTAGTAGTTGATACAATCATCTCTGTTACTAACAGTAACTTTGTACTGTTGTTAGAAACAACAAGTAAATATAAGCAAATTACTTCAAAGTTAACAAGATACAATGATGTCTTTTACTGATATTTGTGTTTGGAGTTTTGGACCACTTTAAGGTTAACATTTGGACCACTATAAAGTGACATGTAAGTTAATAATATGTGTTATTTCTTTGAAGCAGACTACCATTTCAAATGATACCTTCATATTGTGAAGTTGATATAAGCAGATTACCCAGTTACCAACTGAAAAATACATAACCGATGCATAAACTCTAGTATTTTATACGAACTAAAAAATACATAAAGAGTAGCAATATATATATAGACATAACCATATTTTCATGCAAAGTTTAAACTTATTAGGTTCTAAAACTGTATTTAAAACAATTCAGTTATTTAGACATGTACTCCATGTTAATCTATAGTATATAGGTTTCATTATCTGGTTTGGTGTGGTAGTGTTGATGTCTTACCTAAAAACTTTTAACTATTAAGGAATAGGAACTAAAGTTAAGCATTCTAACTAAGCTTATATGATGTATTTTAACTATTAGGTTACCTTTTTATGTTTGGTACATGATATGTGCTAGTGATTTGGTTCTTTTCATAAGCTAAACCAAACAGCCCCTTAGTTTTCAACATCATAGAGTTTTGACTGAGTCAAGCTCAAGCTTAGAAAGTATTGATAAATCGTGTGTTTCAATGTTTGAAAAAGTCGATGATAACATGTGTTCAGGGAAAGTATTGGCTAAGAGCTATTATTATAATATATACAGTTATGAATGGAATGGCTCATATGGCTTTGTTATGTTCAGTATCTTTTTAAACACGCACTTGTCGTAACGCCCTAGCTCAAAGTATTGGTAAAACTTATTATAATATAACTGGTGCAGCTTCTATCCAAGTTCGCCAAGCATACACGCACTTTGCTGGTGCCGTCGTTGAGCTCATTGATGGAGTCATGAATGATGACGAGTTCAAAGAGGCAGCTTTAGCAGTGTATAGGCTTTTTGGTGCTCCTGTGGAGGAGGAAGAAGTCAATACAAGGATCATCGAGAAGATGTAAGATACATATTCTTCGTATTGTAATTGTTTCAAAGTATTAGATCAGAATTGTTTCAAAGTATGATTTTCCATTTATCACGTATAATTGTCGTGTTTGTGTCACATTTATTGCTTATCTGCCAAGTGCCAAGTATCTCATCACACGAGTGATACACTGTACAAACTTTGTATTATGCAGGTCTGAGCTGCAAAAACTGCTTGGTCATGTTGTTTCACATGCTAAGCTGCAGAAAGTCGTTCATGCTGTGCAAACTCTCTCCACTTTATAGCCAAACACCCACGAGGCTATGTATAGTGCTCAAACCCAAGTAAATGAGGATGACGGTTGTCAAAAATTTGGTGCAAACTTGGTATTTCACCAACTATCTCGGTTCGTGGTTGATCCTTCTTTTGAGGATGGAGATTTGTAGGGTGAGAGTACAAATGTAACCTCTGCTTCACTTCACGGGATGAGGTAAAAAATAATGTAATTTTAACGGTATCTTGCTAGTTAAAATTTGATTTGGAATGGCTAAGAAATGAATGTAGTAGAATAGTAAATAGCAGTACTTCTCAGCTTCCTCAAGATGAACTAGCGATGGCTATTTGCCAGGTGCTTGATTCCAACAAAGCTGGTGATGAGGTAAAAAATAATGTAATTTTAACGGATTCTTGCTAGTTCTGAAGAAACTGATGCTTTATTTTTGTTTTAAGATTCGATATCCAAGTTATTACGTTGTTGATTTTGTATTGCAGCTAGCTGATGATTTGTTGGATCTAGTTGGTGACGGTGCATTTGAAACAGTTCAAGACCTGCTCACGGTGAGACCCTATTGATCTTGCTCTTGCATGTGGCTCAGTAATCATGCTCCATCGATTTTCTCATATGCGATTCAGCATTTTAAAGATTGTTGTGACACAAATAACACGTTCAGAAAAGGCTGCCTCTATAATTGGGGGCAAGGCGCCAAGACTACTTCTATAGATATTTGTGTCATGTATCACCTGAAAGCAATGAATAAGAATATATGATTGTTAAAATAAATGATACTGTGATGAATATTAATATTGTTAGAGATAGTTTGAATTTTATCATATTAGTAATACTTAATGTAGCCTTTATTTCATTACTTTATTCAGCATAGGAAGGAACTTGTGGATTGCATTCATCATGGGATTATTCGTGAATTTCGTCGGTTTGTATTTTAATTGAATAGTGTGTCTTAGAGCTTACTCCATCACTCTTGTTACGTGTGTCATATACTTATCTTTGGGATGTATGTAGCTGGTGTGAAATGGAGGTTTGTAGTTGATTGAGTGTTCTGCTTGCAATCTGTATTGCTATAATTTTCTTGATCATGTAAGATTGCAAGTGTATTGGGTTACGAGTTAGCAAGTGATAATGATGGTTTGGAAAATTGAGAGATCTTACATTTTTCTGATACGTCAAGCTGCCAACTCTAATATTGCAAATAAATTAACTGTGCCTTTGTCTGACTTTTACAATTTGACGATTCTTTATCTTTTCTGTTGAGAGATTTGTAATTTTATTCTTGATATCGTAATTGTAGGTAGCCCGTGTATCTGCCTTCTCTGCTGGACTAGTTTACAGAAGTCTAAAGCTCAAATACCTTAAGGTACTGCATTTTTTCTAATAGAGAGTTGTTGAAGGTAGAGTAGTACATCCAACTTCTGTATCTCTTACATTGAGCTTATGCATGTTTTTTATAGATGCCGTGGAGCGACAAGAATCCCTTTAGCACCAAAGAGTTGGACAACATTGTGAGCACGTTTAATTCAGTGTCCAACATTTGATGATCAATCATGCTAGTGTTTCAGATAGGTCGGCATGTGGTCATGTCCTTTTGTATCTCTTCTTTCCCGTACCTTACCAAAACATTTATGGAACTGCTATTATGTTTAATTAGTATTATTAGCATTTTGTTAAGTTCATGTAAAGTCCGCGGAACTTGTATTAAGACGTGACTCGATTCTGATATTGAATATATTGGTTTTGCTATAAATGGTTTTGTTCCAATTTAGTTTTGCTGTAATTTAATTTTGTTGTGTGGAAACCTAGATATATATGATACATGTGGTTATCATGGGGAAAACAGGGATCTATGCTAATTAAAAAGCTGTTTTCTAAATCAAATAGAGCAGGGTTATCATGGGGAAAACAGGGCTCTATTATTCATTTTAGAGCCCGTTTTATAAACCGGGATCTA
This sequence comes from Glebionis coronaria, assembly GCA_025667525.1. Classification (NCBI taxonomy): domain Eukaryota; kingdom Viridiplantae; phylum Streptophyta; class Magnoliopsida; order Asterales; family Asteraceae; genus Glebionis; species Glebionis coronaria. The sequence continues at coordinate 33,542 of JANFOE010000793.1, read as the reverse complement.
TGCCATCTTCTAACAGAGTCCCCTCCCTTTTGATTCCCCAGGCAAAAAGGGGCTCTAAGGGGGTTTTAAACAGGGATCTATGTGAGTTTTTGTAGTAGTGACTCTTGAAAAGTAACAAAACAAAATCAATTATAGAATTAGTTTCGTATGGAAATTTGTTTGCAGTTATATAGATAAAACGTACCGCTAGGATACCTTTCACTTTTGGTCGTATGAAGAACATAACCACGACCACGGTGGCTCATGTAAGCAATTTTATAAGTGTAAACCTTAACATCAAAACATACATGATGAACACTTAAACTATTATGCCATAAGATCTTAGAATACGATAATAATCACATAGATATGATGAAAGAGAATGACATACCGGATGTTGACATGATGTAGGCAACCCTTTGAACCTATCTAGTTTCTCTCCCTTGACCCAACTTAAGTGTAGAGAGCTTGATGGATAGCTATATTATACTACTTGTGTGTGTGTGTTTTGGGTAGAGAGAGTACTAGATATATATAGCGTTAGTAGCTAGTATGTCCATCAATACTAGTCAAATAAAAAATGGTTAATACTTTATGTACCATTAGGAGCATTCACACATAATATTGAATTGTTTGACTACAATTATGTGCATGTAACCTACAATTCAAATATTGGATGATAATGACATACTAATAGCATGTCATAATCTTACATTCTCCCACTTGACATGATATTCCTACATGATACAACATAAAGCTAGCAATTAAATCTTATTAACCGTCATCAGAAGTATCTCAACATAACAAACCACATGATGGGGATTATGGCGATCATATACAGTATTTATCGTATACTCTCTTCCATATATCACAACATTATGAGTTCATCATGCTAGATTCATAAGTTATATATAAATAACATACAGTCCACATTCGTGTTATGAAAACACATAAAATTTCTTATTCTAATCATAAATGCATTGTTTAACATAATGAATAAGAAATTAAATCAGAAACATTTTGTTGAGCTCAAGAGTGTCTAAAACATCATAATTAGTTATCAATACAACCAAGACCCAGCCTAAGAACATATTACCTAAAAGTCTTTTGGTGGTAAACCCTTGGTTGGAGATACATACTAATATGTTTGAGATACACTTTGTTTCTGAATTTCCTCTTTCACGATAAAGAACATTGAACTCACATGTTTTGCAACATTAGAGTATATATCGTTATTATACAAAAAAATTGTTGCGATGTTATCACAATACATTTTTAGCGGCTTGCTTACAGTGTCGACAACCTCAAGCCCTAAAATAAAGCTCCGCAACCATAATGCATGAATAGCAGCCTCATAACAAGCTACAAATTATGTTTTTATATTATTGATAAATCTCTCAAGAATTTTATCGATATATGCCTTTTGAGATAGTTCTAATAGACCTTTAGATATGTTACGTAATATTAAATTCCCAATCACATAAGATGTCTCATACATATCTTTAAAATTCTTAGGGAGATATCCTTTAGTCTTGGCAATAAACCAAAGTCATTCTCGCCAGCAAAATATCCTTAACAAGTAGAACCAAAAATACAAACTTGCTCCCACTAGTCTTGCCACATATACATCGATCAACGATGATTCCTTCAAAATATATATTATCGATTTCCTTTGGGTAAACACAATAATATATCATTATCATTATTAAAATGCAATGAAAACTTACAATAAAAAATGAAGTTGACTTAGTCAAATATATAAGCATCTTTAGATAACTATATACATATGACAAAAGTTTACTATTTTTCGTCTTTAATATTATTAGTCACAGAAGAATAATTTTCCTTTGGGAAAAATTTCATAATATCTATCAACTAATAAAAAAAATTCATAAGAGCATTCTTAACACGACATAAATTATATGATTACAAATATTAAAATTAACTTGGCCACTGTGGTGGACTAACAAAATTAATCTCTCTTGATGTAATGTAATAAGCTAATAACTAATAAAAACATAAGTTATATGACTATTTATTTGAAATTAACTTGGCCACTTTAGTGACTAACAAATTAATATCACTTAATGTCATATAAGGATAAATAGCTTTAAGACAACATAATCTATATGACTACACAATTGAAATTAACTTGGTCACTTTGGTGATTAACAATTTAATATCACGTAATGTCAATAAATAATAAACTTTAATCAATGTTACAACTATTACAAGTTGATATTTATAACAAATAAATATTATAGAATAATTCATATATTCAATAATGTAACATCAATTTAATAATGACTAATTTACAAGTCATTAACTAATATTTAAAATATGAAGATGTTACAATAGTTATAATTAAAAGATAACATCAAAATTCTTAAAAAACAATAATATGCATGCATTAAAATATAATTAATTATCTTATTGAATAGAATGATGTTACAAATAATATTCAAGTCATTTAACTACATTTGATTACGTGGATGAATACTAAATTAAAACGTTCATAACAATTATGTGAAAAAAATCACTCATCATAATAGTGCTTAAAGAACTACATTTGGTCACTTTGATATGCATTGCTTTAAACAAAAAAACGTTGTTCAATAATGATATAAACGATTATATTATTTTCTTCCAATTTTCTATCAAAAATATTTTATGCATAATAACAAAATACTTGCAAAATAAAACATGCAAACAATTATAGTGTCATTCAAGATTTACGAAACATAAGATTACAACAAAAAAATAAAAAATTATTTAGTGCGGAAAATATTGAGAGCACCATTTTAGATTTCTACAAATCAAGCCTTTTCATTAATGTAATCAACATGTTAAATGTTCTTTACATAAAAATACGAATGACGTACATCTTGAGATATATGATATATAGCACATATGATTTGCTTTAAACTAGTGTGAGAAACTACATCAAAAAAATTACAAATAAATGAAAATCATTTTAGACCAGATTTTCAAATTTGCAGAATACGCATGTTAAGATCGAAAAATTATGGATTATTATCTTACTCAAAACCTTGGCTCTAGATACCACATGTAAGCAATTTTATAAGTGTAAACCTTAACATCAAAAGATACATGATGAACACTTAAACTATTATGCCACAAGATCTTAGAATACGATAATAATCACATAGATATGATGAAAGAGAATGACATACCGGATGTTGACATGATGTAGGCAACCCTTTGAACATATCTAGTTTCTCTCCCTTGACCCAACTTAAGTGTAGAGAGCTTGATGGATAGCTATATTATACTACTTGTGTGTGTGTGTTTTGGGTAGAGAGAGGACTAGATATATAGCCTTAGTAGCTAGTATGTCCATCAATACTAGTCAAATAAAAAACGGTTAATACTTTATGTACCGTTAGGAGCATTCACACATAATATTGAATTGTTTGACTACAATTATGTGCATGTAACCTACAATTCAAATATTGGATGATAATGACATACTAATAGCATGTCATAATCTTACATCTACATACCTTAATAAGTATCTCTGTCACCGCCTCATCAATCTCTTCATCCCTTTTCGCTCTCATATCAAGACTTAACTTCTTGGCTTTTTCCCTCACAACTAGCCCCGACCTACTTACTACCACTTGCTCCATGAAGTAAGTAGGTCAGAGCAAGTTGTAAGGGACTAAGCCAAGAAGCTAAGTGTTGATATGAGAGCGAAAAAGGATGAAGAGATTGATGAGGCGGCGATGGAACAACTTTTTTAGTTATGTATAACTGGTAAAAGTTGGTCCTATAAATACGAGTTTATGGTATGATAATTATGGAAGGTATTTATTGATATTAAACTTTATGAAAAAAAAAAACTTGTTTGACTTTGAATATATTAAAACTGTGTTTGATGGTATGATAATTATGGAATGTATTTTAAACTCTAACGTCCGCATTACTAGAAAAATAACGTCCGCAGTAAATATTGTTTTTCAATGAAATGAAAAGGCTTGTACATCATATAAAGTGTCTTTAATTATGAATTAGACTTTTGTAACATCCTTGTAGACTTATTCTACTCGTAAATCATGAATTAACATTAATGCCTCAAAGAATTATAACGCCATTTTTATCTATACTCAGGCGTGAGTATTTCGTGCATGAGTGAGGGGATCTTGGCTCACTTTTGGTAAGCTCGTTTTTTTTTTTATGTGAAAAAAAAATACTAATCTATACTAATTTATAAAAGGTTTACACCCTTTCTAAACATAGAAGTCTTAAAATATTAAGACTCAAACATTTCTTTATTAAGTAATAATCCATACAAAATATTACTCAAAGTGACCAATTGACCATTGACCACTAATTAAATTAAAATGTTATAACAGACGAATTCATATATACTAATTAATAATTTGGTATTTTGAACAACTCTATCATTCATGTAGCCATCTAATATAATGTAACAACCAATTTCTAACAGTCAAAATTAAGTCAAATAAACTTTGTAACCTATTAGTATCATAAAATTTGTAATAATACTAATCAATAATTTGGTATTTGTAACAGCAAATTGTAAGCCAAATAATACTATATAAAAAAAATGTGTATACAAAACTATTAAACCGAAACAACAACAGATTTCACTTAGAAAGTCTTGAATTTTCAGACTCCATCCATTACTTGTTATAGAAATTACACATAGATTTTTTCTTACCTTATCCTCTCAAATCACACCTACCCCACCACAGTTACATTGCTCCGCCACCAGACCTCGCCACCTACGGAACAAAACCCTGCCCCGCAGTCACGTCGAAATACACTATTGCCGCCATTAAAAAAGTTGTTGCGGCATTTATTAGAGGTGAAAGTTTGGAAAATATGAAAAACAATAAATAACAAAAAGATCTCAACTTTCTTTTCTTTCATGTTGTACAATACCAAGTCGTGATCTTGATAGATCAAACACACGAAAATGAAAATCATCATAGTCTGTGCAAAGATTAACTTTGCTTCTTTTATATTCGAAAATGTTTTGAGCATTGTCCGTCTGAAATGAAAAGGTTTTAGTTTGTATGTGAATCAGTTAATGTAGAGGAACAAAAGTATTTTTTTTGGAGGATATTGTTCAGATGCGAAGAATGTGATGGTGACAAGAGATGATGGTAGGCGTGTAAAGTATTAGAGTTAATTAGGATACATAAACCATATATGTTGTGCTGTGTAGGCCCAAATTAGTGGAGTCCAAACCATAGACCCAGATTCGTAAATAAGTAAATGGATTGAATATTGGTTGTGATTTATTGATGGGCCGAGTACTTTCATGTTGTGTATCTTAGAATATTATTGCATGAGTATTTATAATTTTAGTGTTTTTATATTTTTATTTTAACCTCGAAACAAATAAAGGTTCTTTTTACTACGTGAGTAGCCGTCTATAAAACTACTTTTAAGAATTTATCATCAAAAAATATAATCGCACGGGTGCCCGCCGCCGCATTGCGCGGGTACCCGGCTAGTCTCTTTTAATGTATAAATGGTTTGTAACACAAGTTTAATAAGTTGTATTATTTAAAGTTGAGTTTTATGTATTTGAGGATTGTATTATAAATTTTTGAAGTTGTATTACTTAATATTAAATGAAAAAAAAGATATTAATCTCTTTTATATATAATATAAATAGAAAAAAAAAACAAAAGTAATAGCATGTTTATATAACAGCGAATGTAAGAAAAATGCAACAGTGGCCAGAATAGTAACATCATCAAATGATGTGGTTCTCTTGTCTTTAATTTTGTTTATCAAATTATTTAATTAATGAAAATTGTCTTAATTTAGTTATGTATAATTAATTAATTAACTGATCAAACACCGTGTAAAAAGTCAATACAAATACGCATGTATGAATTTTCTTGTAAGGATAATGATATTAATGGCACGATGCCACTTTTAATTTTTTGGTTGGTCGGTACCATGAGACACTTGCAATTTTTTGCGTCAAAGTGTTAATTAATTTCGTAAAAACATCATTTTTCCTCCGTGCATCAGGTCCATAAACATGAATTCCCTCGTCTTTAGAATTTTCCTTATATGCATCTTGTCAATTTGTTTTCTGGTTACGTACTTACGTCGGGTTGATGCGTGGAAAGGATGAAATTACTTAACCTGTCACCGAAAATAATTAGTTTTCTAGTTCGCTCCTATATAATTATTTGGTCTTTCTAAACATGTACACGTATGCATGCATGCTTCAATCTTATACGTAGTAATTCAAGTTGTAAACTTAACTACAAGTAACTTATTATTCTATGAGGAATGATGATTGTTGTACGATACCGACAATAAACTCGAAGTTTGATAACACGGAATCGCTAGATCGCGAGTTGTATCGAGCACAAGTAGCGAACACGAGAGATTACAAAGAACCGACAAATTTATGCACACGGAACTGTTGGAATATTGTATATTGTGAATGAGATATCGTGGGATTTTGTATAAATCTATTTTAATAGCTGATTTAAACTTTTGGAATAAGTTTACACAATATATTTTAAATAAATAGAATATATCATTTGTTAGTAAACATTGACAGAATATGTTTAAACAAATAAGATATATCAAAATCAGTTTAATTCTTATGTGATATTCTGTCTTGGTGACCAAGACAAGTTTTCACTATAAATTAAACTTATTCTCATTCAGTTTTATACGGAGAAAATACATCTTCATAACAACCAAATTCCAGTAGTCTCTTCAATCAGAGACATACAAGTTTCCGAGATCTGTCAGGCAGTTTTGTTAAGTCTGACAGTACAACTTACTGTTTTGGCTGTTGTACCCTGGGAAACAGACGGCGAATCTGTTTTCAGGGAAGCGTGTCAAACACGTGTCTCGGCTCTTTATTGTTTATCATGTTTAACACATGGTTCCGCTCGCGTGAGCATTCTTGCTTGTGATCTAGTAAGTCTTTTATCATTTTATTGGTTTATTTAATTATCATTTATAATTATATCTGTCTGTTATTCATTTTCTGTTAGTTTAATTATATTGTTTTGATTTTATAAATAAAAGTGTACATGTTTTCCTACAGTCTTAAAACAGATTTTGCATAACAAAATTAAAACACTTTTTGTTAAAATCAGATTAATTAACAGATTTTTATAAACTGTTTTTTTATCGAAACCAAGATTGTGTTTCTTTGGAAAATCAGTTTCAACTAAACAGAATTTTATATAACAGATCTATAAACGATATTTAATATAGTTCATTGAATCAGTTTATGTTGAAACCATGATGAGTTTCATACCAATCTGATCTATTATTTTTTATTACCAATGTTATTGTTTAAATCTAGGTTTATAGAAACGAGGATTGAGTTTCTTTGAATCAGATTTGGTACAAGTTTGTATAAACCATGTCGAGTTTATTAGATACCAAATTGTTTTAATAGTTCTTAATTTTATTCCGTTAGAATATTGACAACTTTACTTGTGGAAACACAATTGTGACCCTTGTGAATCTTGTAAATGTAATTGGTGCGCAGTTACAGCATGATTAGTATCATGGTGAGTTTAGATTCATCGAAACCAAGTAGAGTTTGTTTGACAAAAATCTCATAAAATATAAGTTGCTATTTTATGAGATTATTAGAACGTATTCATTTATCTCATAAAATGCAAGCTCTTATTTTATTAGACTTTTGAAACGTGTTCAATGAAATCAGGAAGAATTTCTTTGAAACAAGATGTTGACAATGGTATGAGTTATCATTAAATATCAAATTATATACACTATTTTTATTAACTTAGTGGAAGAGTTTGTTTCACCTGTGTAATTCATTGTAAATTGGGCCGAGTTTAATTATAAACCAGATATAATTCTTGAAACCTTGTTGAGTTTATATATATATACATATATATATATATATATATATATATATATATATATATATATATATATATATATATATATATATATATATATATATATATATATATATATATATATATATATATATATATATATATATATATATATATATATATATAGAAACCTTATGGAGTTTCTTTAGAAGAATGGATCTACTAAAACCTTGTTAAGTTTCATTGTAGAAATAGATCTTGTGAAGTTAATATTTTTTAATGAAGATTGACAACATAATATTACATATGTGTTTTTTGGTAAAACATTATGTTATAGCTGATATTTTCTTTAATTGTTTAGTCGAAAGACATCCTTTAAAAGTGGGTTTTGTAAAACGGATCTTACAAAACATTTGCGTTTTAAACAAAACTCGATGTAATTCGCTTTTGGTTAAGAAACATTATGTGGTTTAGCACGTTGTTAATAATACCAAAATTAGTGTCAACTAAATCATGGGACCTCTTAATAACATTCGGAATGTGACGAGTGACATCAAAAGGGAGACCGATACTTACTTGTACGGTAGATGCTTTGAAGCATTCAGAAACTTGGTTTGCCATAACTATGCGTTATATGGTCTGAATGACATAAAAATTGAGGCCATGATGAAATCCAACCATAGCTAATGGTGCATTCGCACTTCAGTATCATGTCATGTATATGGTGATAAGAGTTTGATTAACTCTTATAATGCAGTTGAGAATGGAGAGAACGAGTTTGACAAACTTTCCAACTGCGAATATCAAGGAAAAAGAAGATGTGGTTCACATTTGGAAAAGACACTAAGTTAACCAACGCTTTGTGTGCCGGAGATTCGTAGGAATCTTATGTCCAGATGGTTGCTTAATGAAATTTGGCTTTCATATGTGTTTGAATCAAATAAAAATCGATTTAATGAATAACATAAATTTAGTGCATACGGGTTATGCCTTTAAAATGGTTAAGTTTATTATATATTATAATGGTCATTTTTAATGTATGTTATGACTTACTTTGACATGTTTTAAATTTTTACTCAACCTGTTGTCCAATTAAACCAAATTGGAAACCTTTTTTTGTATTGACACGGATTACAAAATCAGAACTTACGTTGAAGCCAAATTGATAAGTCTTTTCTCTTGGTTGAAGAGAAATAACCGAAAAACCTTGATATGATTCACATGGTTTTATGTGATTTGGAATTGATACCTACTAAGGTAGAGAGTATCATGTACTTCATCATGTTGGCTGAATGTGGTACAAAAAATTGCTATTTACACTTACTTGAGAGTAAGGATACATACAAGCTTGATCTATATACATAAGTTGAGAACCAACTTATTATCGATAATAAGGTGATTCGAAGTTATTGGAGGTAAATATGTGTCTCTATTTCTAAATTTTTATGCTAAACTTAGAATAAGACACAAATTCATTGCTCTTGATATAGAAAAGAATCGTGCCTTAGTATAAATGGTTAATGCCATGTTCTTAAGTCCAGGTTTAACCATGGCATATGGGGGAAAGCGATTATATCGATTACTTATCTTTTAGATAAGATCCCTTGTAAATAAAATAAGATACTTCTTACGAACTATGGGTGAGAAGAAAACTATCTTATATGTACTTACAAATGTGGGGGATATCTAGCTAAGATATCCGTATGAAATTCATGGTTCGAAAGATTGGACCTAAAACCATGGATTGTATGTTCACAGGATTTGTTATGAATAGAAATGCTTATCATTTCATTGTACATGAATCGAAAATGGACATAGTAATGGAATTAATGAATGATTTATTCTTCGGAAATATATTCCTTGTTTACGAAGGAAATTGAAAGATCATCTAAAATAGATGACGAGGTTGTCCAAGGTCAGAGACAATGAGAGAGAGAGACAAGATTGACCCAAGAAGAGGTTAAACCTATGAGAAACAAAATGAGATGAACTGATATAATGGTTGGATTCAGTTTTGTGTCTTTTATAGTAGGAAATGAGCCTTCTTCTGATTGAGAAGCCTTATCTTCTTTGAAAGGGTATCAATGGAAATAAGCCATTAAAAGTGAAATAGATTCTATTTTATAAAAGTAAACTTACATGCTCGTGGATTTAACTCAAAGGAAGTTAGCCACTAGGCTATAAGGGAATCTTTAATAAGAAGATGAAAGTCGATGGCATCACCATTGACATGTGCAAAGCAAGATTGGTAATCAAAGAATTTAGAAAACAATAAGGTCTAACTTCATTTGATACTTATTCGCATATTACGCGGATAACATCGATTAGGATGGTACTATATTATCGCATTAAGAAATTTTGAAATTTCCTTATTTGGATGTGAAACCGATATTTCTAAACAGGGATTTAGAAAAGGAACTATTCATGAACCAACATGAGAGTTTCATGGTTCCTAGACTAAAAAATTGTAGGCTTATTAAGTCATTATATGGCTTAAGGAAAGCTTCCAAGCAATAACATCAAACTTTATGACCATATCATGTCAGAATGTGGATTCAAAATTGAGGTATGTACGTGTGATCAATAGTAAATATGTACTCTTATGTTTATACATGAATAATATACTTATCACTAGAAGTGATAACAAGAGGAATAAATCCACTAATGATATGTTAGAGTAAATATTTGACATGAATTTTATTAGTTTTTGGTCTTGTTTAACCCATATGGATTTAGTTTGAAGTCAAACATTAAGAAAAACAAAATTATTGAGAGGTTCAATGTGGGGTATTCCGGCCTAGCTAGAGTCCAATGACATCTTTTTAAATCTATTTATAATAGAGGTAAATTGTTTCCCATTTTGAATACTCAAAGAATATTGGGTATCTTATGTGCCTAATGACGTGTGTATGATATGATTTAGAACTTATAATCAGGCAAGCAGATATATTAGTAATTCAAGTGGGGACCATCTGAATAAGTATTACTTGAGTACTATGATAATAATAATATTGCATTGTGGAAGATATCCTACTACTATCAAGTGATATAGTAATGCAAATATGGATTCTTACGTATAAGAATCTAGATCCACTAGAGCGGATGTATTTATCCTAAGTGGAAAGCTATGTCTTATCTATACTAAATATAAAACATTTTAGTATCTCTCTCCTTATTAAATTTTAAGTAGTACAACTCTTAAAATATATTGTACAATCTCTTAATGCATAAAACTTAATCTCAAATAATACTGACAAACCTTTCATCCATTAATGTCTTTTAAGTTTTTAAAATTTAATCAATACACATTAAAGCATAAGGTATAATAAAAACTAATTAAATACACTAACAATCTTAACATCATTAAATTAAAATATGCTATGTTCTTATACATATTGTACATACCAGTAAAACACATAAAATTTCATGCAGTTTGGTTCAAATGGTTTTGGACCCATAAGATCGGGGAGAACAGGTGCATCAGACTGAATTCTAATCAATTTCTTTTTTTCAACTAATAAAATCATTATTGTTTTTTTTCGCCCGGACTTTGAATACTGGGTACCCGCAGCTGCAACGCACGGGTACCTGCTATTTTAAGCATCAAAATTTTAAACTTATTTTTCAACTTACAAACATTTATACACAATGTACATTTTTTAATATATTAACACAATACACACTTGAAAATAAATATACATATTAATACTACTATTAAAATATCCAATTATTTAAAAATACAACTATTCATGCAATTTGTCAGTAATTTTACGTTTTCGTCAGAAATTTTACGTTTTCGTCAGAAATTTTATGTTTTCGTCGGTAAATTTACGTTTTCGTCAGAAATTTTACGTTTTCATCAAAAAATTACGTTTTCGTCAGAAGTTTTATGTTTTCCTCAGAAATTTTACCCTTTCCACAAAAATTTTACGTTTTCGTCAGTAATTTTACGTTTTCGTCAGAAATTTTACGTTTTCATCGGAAATTTTACGTTTTCGTTAGTAAATTTACGTTTTTGTTAGAAGTTTTACGTTTTTGTCAGTAAATTTTACGTTTTCGTCAGTAAATTTACGTTTTCGTCAGAAATTTTACGTTTTTCTGAAATTTTACGTTTTCGTCTATAAATTTACGTTTTCGTCAGTAAATTTACGTTTCCTCATAAGTTTTGATTACGTAAAAATACGGATGAAAACGTAAAAGTTCTGACGAAAACGTAAATTTATAGACGAAAACGTAAAATTTCAGACGAAAACGTAAATTTACTGACGAAAACGTTAAACTTCTGACGAAAACGTAAAATTTCTGACGAAATCGTAAAATTTCTGAAGAAAACGTAAAACTTTTGAAAAAACGTAAAATTTTTAACGAAGACGTAAAATTTCTGATGAAAACGTAAAACTCCTGACGAAAATGTAAAATTTCTAACGAAACGTAAAATTGCTGACGAGAACGTAAAATTTCTGACGAAAACGTAAAATTTCTGACGAAAACGTATGAACAAAGGTGTTCACAAAGCTAGGATTTTGTTTCTGAATTTTTGTTTTCGTAATAACGGTTTTTTTGTTTTCGTTGGAAACTAGGATTTTGTTTCTGAATTTTTTTCTTAACAGTGTGTTCACAAAGCTTCTTATTTGGATGGTTGGCAAGGTAGTAGTATCTTCTATGCTACAAGGATACATGAGATCAATTTATAAGCATCCTTTTATCTGCAACTCTATGAACAAAGGTGCTTAATATTTTTTTGGATGCACAATGCAAAGCAAACTGATAAAAGAAAACGACCCAAGTTCCATACCCTTTTCTTATTCAACCATCAATAACCATATTCCAGTTCCTCCTAACACTAATTGATATTTAGAAACAAATCAACTTCTTGCGGAATCAACACTAATTGATATTTAGAAAGCCACTATATAATTGTTTGGGTAAGTTTTAAGATTTCTTATGATTATCTTGCCCATCAAGTGTTTATTGAAATGAAATCCTGTTACTGTAAAACAAATAGAATACTTCTTATGTTTGATTCTTTAGATTCTGATATATTTTTGTATGATTTTATCTATTCTGCCAAAATTTTTTGTAATATATACTATATATCAAAGTGTTTGATAAAATGTCTACTCATCTAAAAGTTTGATTAGTGAAAGGAGCTTCTTGATTAGTGACAAATGTTTTTGTGAATGACTTTAGGTTAGGCTTAGACTCATACACATGTGTGATCCTATTTATGATATAAGTATTACGTAGTATTCTTGTTTGTTGAGAATGTGATTTTTGTACAAATTTTTTGAAAGAACTTATAAGTGGTTACAAGTTCATGACCATGCTCATATGATCACGCTCATAGGATCAGCGAAAGAAAGAAGTGTGACCACTGATCACTTCTCCACCATTGAGGATTGGGCTCATAGTGCCAATGTGACAAATTAAAAATGAAAAGTTTGATAATTTGAGTGGGCCTTATTATTTATAAGCTAAATATGAAGATTTAGTATTGATAGATAATGGGTCGTTTTAAAATGCAATTTTGTGATATTATGTTCTTTACCATGTTATTGTGTATTTAGAAAATAGGATTTACTACCATTTAGATGGATTAGTTTATTGGTTTTCTCGGTTATATGTCAAAAAACTGGTTGATTGGGTTGTTTTTGTGTCTTAGGATGAATGAAAGTGGGACGTCAACAAGTCCTGTTAAGTGTAGATCATCCACTTGCCACATTAACAGGTGAGTAGTCTTCCACAACCTGTTTACTGTTTAGGATTGTCTGCTGTTACTTTTCTAATAAATAAGCATAAGCTGATAGTTAGTTGTAACGAAAAAAAATGCCAGAATTAATGTTTGGATTGTCTTTTGCGGTAGCGAAACGGCATAATTAGACAAGCGAGGAGTATTGTAAAACCCGCATGCTTTTACCATGCAGAGCACCCTTGGGATCGTACGTACTAGTTAAAACTTTCCTAATATAGCATGATTACGATTACGTGTTAGGAGTTTACGTATTACGTACGTGTTAGAACACGATAAGTATTTACTATGCACGATCACGTAATAATTATTTAACAATAATTAATCACGAACATGCGATCATGAAATCATTAACGTAATTAAAACATGAACTATTATTAATTACGTATATATATTTATTACGAGCGTAATTAAATATAATAGATCACGGTATTTACGTAACGAGAACAATTAAAACACGAACATAAATAAACACAAACGAGTAACTAAATAACGAGACACGGAAAAAGGTACGGGAACCCCATGTGGGTCCCTACCCGCGGCCAAACAAGGACAAATGGGCCAAGCCCATTTGTCAAATTTACTAAAGGGGGTTTTTACTTTTTACACTACACAAAATAACTTTACAGAAGATTTCAAGAAAAACCTAAAACCCTCTTCTTCCTTGTTCTTTGTGCTGCCACCCTAAAACCACCATACAAGGTTATTTTTGATCTTTGATCTTGAAGATTTGGTGATTGATCGTGTTTGTTCTTCGTTCTCTTGATCCACGAATTCGGTAAAACCTTTTTAAACCTTTTCTTTTAATTTAATCTTTTTATTAAGTATGAACATGTGATGTTTTTATAAAAACATAATAATTAATCATAGATCTAACATGTTTTGGTGTTAAATTAAATCGAAGGGTTGTTTTTAAGGGGTGTTTGCTTTGGCCGCCGGCTTCACCGAACCCAAAAGGGGTCTCGGCTTGCCAAGCCGACCACCACCAAGACCATATGGTCTTGGTTGGTGCGTGTGGGTCCCACGGCAGCAAGGGGAAACACGGGGTACCCCGAGTTGGTTCGGGGTACGGTGTCGATTCATGTCCGGTTCATGTTTTAGCCTAGATCCGGTTCATGGTGTATGTTAGTTTTTTTATGTTATGAACTTATGTTAAAATTAAATTAATAAAAGATGTGATTAATTTAATAATATGACTTGGGTTATTTAATTATTAATGATCATGAAATTATTTTAACCTAAGTATTTATATTTTTAAGACTTATAATTAATTAATTATTTTAAAACCATGGATATAATTAATTAATTAACATGACTTAGGTTATATTATTAATATATAATAATACATATTTTAACCTAAGTATTTAACTTATTAATTAAAAACATGTTATACTTTAATTAAATATTATAACCTATAGTTTAATTAAATTACATGAAATAATTATTAAACTATACAATATACCATATGACTTAGAAAATAATCATGAAAAACACTTAGGCTTATTTACTTAGCTTATTTAACCAACTTATTTCTAATCATGGAAACTTTCTATTTTTAGGAACTTAATTAAATAAGACAGCTAATCTATTTATGGAAACCAGCTATTTTTAGAAACTTATTTAATTAAGGCAGCAAATCTATTTATGGAAACTTATTTAATTAAGGCAGCAAATCTATTTATGGAAACTTTCTATTTTTAGAAACTTATCAATTTTAAGCAGTAAATCTATTTTTGGAAACTTTCTATTTTTGGTAACTTTCTATTTTTGGAAACTTTCTATTTTTAGAAACTTTCTATTTTTGGAAACTTTCTATTTTTGGAAACTTTCTATTTTAGGAAACTTTATATTTTTGGAAAGTTACTTATTATTACACAGTAAGTATAATAACACATGAAATACCAGAAATATTTAATCATATTAAACAGAATATAAGATTTAACACAGTTTAAGGCTTCAAAACAGTAAAACATAGTAAGAACACATAAAATAAGCTAAGACATGACATAAAACCAGCTATGTATTTAGTAAGCAGATACTTATTCATGTACGTATTTATGTAGCACTAGTGATTCGGAAGTAGGATTCTCGCAGTTCGTCTTTCTCGTTCACTGGACATAAGGTACGGATTCCCGTCCTTTCAGTATGGACATTCTTTCCTTATTAGGATTCCCCGTATGCAGCCAACTGTTTTCTCGTAGTATAAGTTATGAGTTTGATTGCTTATGTTTAATTAAGATTACCTATAGCCATATACATGCATGGCCAGTTTCACCTAGTTATGGAAGTACCATAACCATAACATTAGAGGCACTGATGTTATGACTTCACCACGGCGGAGTGATTGCTCGTGGCGTCCCTTCAGCTTTTGGCCATTTATTCATATTTTTCATGTGGGGCGTATGGGTGCAACCTAGTTACATGTTTTTATTAAGGATTACATGGTGAATGTGGTGTGTGCCTTGCATCCTTCACAAGGAGCCAATCCCTCCTACCGAAAAACCAGTATATTAAATTAGAGGCAGCCCCTCTAATTTTCATGATGAGGTCACCCCTCCAATTATTCATGCACGGTGGATTTTCATGACCTATATTGGCTAATGGTAAAATACGACAAACAGCTTTTATAAGATAAACATAAGACTTTCAAACTATAAAACCAGTTTTATTAAGATTTAACCAGGTTACTCGGGACTTAGTTTTCTTCCGCTGTTATTATGTTATATGCTATCCTATTCATGCTTTATTGTACATCCGTGCACTGAGCGTATTTGCTCAGCCGTTTTCCTTTTCTATGTTCCCAAAACGGCCGGTACTCAGGGAGGCTCGATGTTTGATTCCGGTATTTTCCTTGTTATGGACTGGAAGCTGTCTAGACTTCTTTACATTATGCATTTCCTTCCTTTTGATACTTATGCTTAGGACATTGTTTAGTCCTTTCCGTTATTATACTATGTTTGTGTGTGATGAGCTTTACTTTTGGACTACCGATGTTTGATTCCGGTATTTTCCTTGTTATGGTCAAGTAATGTTTAGACATTTTACCTTGTATGCTTTGATGACACGCCATAATTACTGTGATATTTCCATTTCCAAAATGGGGTGTTACAATTATGGTATCAGAGCCAAGGCTTCGACCTGTAGGCTCTCAAATATGACCTGTGATTAGTGGGTAGTCACTACGGTCTTCCTAGAACTGACAGTTGTTTTCATGCATTCATCATTTTTAAGCATACATATGCATGTCATTGTTGCAGGGTTTTTGACTAAGTAATGGTTGGTACAGGACTGGCCCTATTTAGTCGCATGTGTTTTATCGAAACTTTTAGATTTGGGACCGACCCATAGGCGTCCCCTCGCTATGTCCTTGTTTTGGGTGAACTGACCAGAGGCGTTCACTCTCGAGCATACAAAGTTTTTATAAAACTGCATCATGCATTCATACACAAAATTTTCGTGCATAAAATTTTTTCTCGTGAAATTTTAGTATAAATTTTTTTTCATGTATATATTTATATTTTATGTTTTGGAACGGTTTAATCATATGTTTTATGTTATACTGTCAGATGGTTCTCACACGCGAACAGGAGCAGCTCAATGCTGCAATTCAGGCTGCCATGTAAGCCTTGCTTCCTCAACTGAGGAATGACATCCGGGCTGAAGTTCAAGCTGCCAACAATCAGCAGCACAATCAGCCACCTCCTCCTCCTCCTCCAGTGACATTAGTAGTATGGCTGGAGATATTCAACAAGCTCCGCCCTCGAGCTTTTGAGAAGACAGATAGCCCCAGCGATGTTGAAAGCTGGTTGGCTCATATCGAGAAGATTTTCAACGCTATGGGCTGTGACCCCGCATACAAGGCGAGGTTGGCATGCTATCGGTTCGAAGGCGATGTACTCAACTGGTGGTTAGCATTGATGCAATCTGAAGGTGGTGATGAGTAGGTTGCTGGCTTGACTTGGGCTCAGTTCAAGGACAGGGTGATGGAGCAGTTCTTTCCCAAGGCTGAGCAGGACAAGCTCAAGAGAGAGTACCATGGGATCCGACAGAGAGCTGGGGAGAATAGCAACGAGTTTATGCAGCGCTTTTTTCGCTTGGCTGGTTTCCTTGGTGCGGCAGCAGGTACTCCTAAAGAGCAGGCACATCACTTCTGATGGGCTCTTCGCACATCGGTCGCAAACAATCTGGTGTGTGCTACGTTCAACACTGTAGCACAAGTGGCCGATGCAGCACGAAAACTGGAGATGCTGCAGGAGAGGGATGAGTTCGGGGAAGCTGAAAGACCCGACAAGAGGTAAACATTCGTATTCAAGCGGTGACCAATCCGTATAATTTCCATATGTCAATTATTCATCTCTTAAATGTATCTTCCAGGCAGAAAACTGGGGACCGGTCTCACCCGGCTACTCAGCAGCAGCCTCATCAGCCCAAGGGAAACGGTCAGACTAACGACCGTTCTGCTACGGATAGGCGTGGCGGTAATGACAATTACCGTAACAACGCTGGGCATTCCAACAACAATAGGTCCTAATTCTTACGAAATTCCTTATGTTTTATTTTATAACTCATATTCTGACACTATATAAAAATTCTACCAGGAACCATGGAAACGGTAGGGACCAGAACCACAGAGGTTCGCAGCCTAGCCGTCCAACTATCACTGGTATTCAATCTTACGATTATCCGCTTCGTCCTTTGTACCCAATTACCATGTCTTATGTAAAATGTTTTATCAGGTTCCCAGCCAGCTAGAGCAGCTGCTGGAGGATACACTCATCCTCTTTGCTCTACTTGCCACCGTAGGCATCCAGGACCATGTCGCTGTAATACTGATGCGTGCTTCAAGTGTGGTCTTCCTGGCCATATTATGAAGGATTGCCGTAAGGGCGAGATGAAGGGTACATCGGGACATGCTGATACCAAGCCGCCTCCTACTGCCGGGCGTGTCTACACGACATCTCGAGACCAGGACAACAAGTCTACAGGTACCATCACTGGAATCTTGTATATGTATGGTCGCGCTGCATGTGTTCTTTTCGATACGGGTGCTACTCACTCGGTTATTTCTACTACTTATGCTAAGAACATTAGGATGCCTCCCTTGCCACTAGAAAATAGGCTTACTATTTCCACGCCTTTGAGGGACTCTGTATTAATCACCCATGTATACAAGAGTCTTCCCCTAGAATTTGATGATAAGGTTCGACCTGTCGACGCACTTCCGCTGGACATGAATGACTTCGACATGATTTTGGGCATGGATTGGCTATCCAAGTATCATGCTACCATAGACTGCCATTCATATCGAGTTATCTTCGGTGATGTCGATGCACCAGAGTACATTCATAATGGGTTCATACCCCGACGGTCTGTACAAGTCATATCCACCCTGCAAGCGCGTGCACTACTGTCACATGGCTGCGAGGGTTATCTAGCTACGGTTCACGACCTGGATGCTGAGTCTCCATCGATTCAGGATCAACCAATAGTGTCGGAATTCCAAGACGTGTTTCCAGCAGAACTTCCGGGCATACCACCTGCACGAGAAGTGGAATTCAGTATCGAGCTGATTCCAGGAGCTGAACCAATCTCCAAGGCTCTTTATCGCATGGCTCCCATAGAGCTGAAGGATCAACTACAAGAACTTCTTGAACGAGGTTTCATTCGACCGAGCGCATCTCCATGGGGCGCACCGGTTTTGTTTGTTAAGAAGAAGGACGGCAGTATGCGTCTTTGCATAGACTATCGTGAGCTCAACAAGATTACCATTCGGAATAGATATCCACTGCCACGCATTGACGATCTGTTTGACCAACTCCAAGGGGCCAAACACTTCTCCAAGATTGATCTTAGGTCAGTAATGAGCTGGACGGCTAGTACCCTGTTCAACAATTTATGGTTAGTTTAAATTATAAAATATCACAGTAATTTATAAAATCTCAAGGATTCATATATATAACAATATCATTTATAGAAATTATTCCCCTGTCTCTACACTGGTAACGCATTATCGTAACGTTACTTACTTGAATTCATGCATGACTGCAGAGGTAGAAGTCAAACTTTGTAGGATGACATATCTTGGAATCAACCACCATCCCTACAAATTTAGACGTACAAAAGTTTTGAGTTAAAAATTAATGAAAGAATGACATACCTAAACAGATCAGTTAAAGCCTTTAAAAAAATAGATCAGTTATAAAAGCTAATCTTCATGCCTGGTAGTATATTTCCACTCCTGTCAGTTGCATTACGATCACGATGGTTGTCAGCAAACAGTCTGGTGTGATGACGTTTTTGAACCACTACAAATGTTACTGGAGGCTGATAACCTACCTCCAAAGAGTGACATGCCTGACAAAAGTTGATGGGGATGAATAGGTTAAGATTAACGAGGTTGCACTGTAATGAAGAAGCATAACCACAACCTGATAACAATATGTATTACCTTACGAATCGCATCTAGCTCAAAAAGTAGTACTTGATAAAACTGTCCCTCACTGACACCATCCCTGCATGGAAAAGTTCACATCATAACAAAAAAACCACAACCCTCTTTGGTGCGCAGAAGGTAGTGTGCAGAGGTGACAATTTTAACATATTAATTCTGAACGGTTCTGTATACTTCAATTTACATATGAAATTTAAAATCTTTTTAAACCTGTATTAGTAACATAACTTTTCTAACCATTAATTCATTATTGACTTAAAACAATCTAATACATATGAAGTTGAGAACTTGGAAAAAAATTCTGGTCAAAACACAACTAATAAAAAAATACCTGTAGAAAATAATTCGATGTGGCTTTTGCCCAGTTGCTCTACGGAATGATACGAGGAGCTCCCTAGTTTTTCAACGAATAAAAACAGAAGTTATTTTACTAAATGAACAAGTTTAATAAATTTTTCAACAATTCCATAAAAAAATTAACAATTCCATAAAAATATCAAAATAACACTGGATAAATCAAATTGTAAGCAAGTAATGTAAAAGAATGAGAACCTGATTAGAAAAATAATAGTATTATTTTTAATAATTATCCATCTAAAAGATCTAATCAATTAAACATTTTCTTAATTGTAAAAACCCTATGGGTTTAAAGTTTATGATTCATATTGGGTTGGTGTTTTGGAATGAATCAGTCGTAGAAAAAAGTAAGCGGGCTTACTTTTTTGAGGCTTCCTCAATAAAGGTGGATCATTTGGATATTACTCCAGAAGCCGCGACAGCAAGGTGGCAAGACAACGATAGCGGCAACAAGGTTTTGAAGTGACTGTATCAGCCGCAACAATTTATTCCGCGACACAGCATACTTGAATGTCGGCTTTAACAAAAAAACATAAAACAATTTACCAAAAACTCATATATATGAAAAACAAAAAACTTTAAAAAACTCATACACAAATCTATAACACAAACGTTTTGGCAAGATATCAATGACGGTAGTAGAATATTTTCATATAGGCACGAGCGGCGACAACAATTACTGTATCAAATAAACGCAAAAGACAATAACGACCTGGGTTTACTGATAAAATCCATAGATCTACTAAAAAAATCCTTTCAAATTAACAATTATAGATCTATTAGAATCAAACTCAAACAATACCTCAAAGCATATACCTGGGTGGTATTTTTGTGTGTTGATTGAGCGGAGCCCTCAGTGGAACCATGGAGGCACGGGTTTCGATGGTGCTGATTATAGCGTTGGTGTGGTCAGGCGGGCGGTGGTGTAGTCGAGTGAAGGTAGGAGTTTTGTGTTGTCTGTGTGTGTTTTTAGGTCAAATTAAGATGTTTATATTCTCAACGTGTATGGTTTCTAGTATATAATTTCCAAAATTAAGGTTTTTAAGCAAATCGTATATATTCTTAAGTTGAAACGTAATGTGACATTCCAAGATTACAAATATGGGATGAGTATCACAAGAATTGTAACGTAATATGTAATGGTTTTTCAACATTTCCTTAATTACTTTGTTTTTCAACATTTCTTTATTTAAGGTTTTTTCAACATTCAAGGAATTGGGGAATTCTCTTTATAAGTAGTAGAGATTATACCTATACTAATTAAATTGCCAAAATAATACTTGAACTTCCGATTTACCTGTTAATATGGTACCTCGAACTTTTTTCCACCTATTTTACCCTTTAGCCCAATGCCAAATTTCGCATAGTTAGTCCTTTAACTAACGTTCGTTTTTGTTTTCAAAAAAAATATGTTCCAACTTAAAAAAAATTATAATTTTTCAAAAATATTTAAAATATAAAAAAATTGTGTTAAAAAATTTTTGAAGTTACAAAAGCCTTTTTTTAGTTAAAAAAAAATTCAAATTGTTTTAAATCTTGTTTCATTTTTTTTTAAAATTTTATATTTTCAGATTATAAAGAATTTTTTTGAATATTTTTTATAAATTATTTATAACTTTAAAAAATTAAGAGAAAAATATAAAAAAAAGGTTAACTTTTTTCGGAAAAAAATAAACTTTTATTTAAAAAAAAAAATCGAATGTTAATTTAAAAAATTTCAGGATAAGCGTAAAAAGCAAAAAAAAAAAAAGTTTTTAAAACTTTAAATTTTTCTTGCAAAAATTATAATTTTTTTTAGTTAAATATATTTTTCTGAATAAATGATCGTTAATTAAAGGACTAACGATGCAGAATTTGGCATTTGGCTGAAGGGTAAAATATGTATAAAAAAGTTTGAGGTACTATATTAGCAGTTAAACCGGAAGTTCAAGTATTATTATGACAATTTTATGAGTATAGGTATTATATGAATATATTTGAGAAAGTACGTAGGTAATCTTATTATTATTATTATTGTTTTTTATTTTTATTATTTTATTATTATCATTATTGATTTTACATACATATTATTATTGCCGCATTTAATTAGATTGATCTTACTTACGTGTGTATGTACAGCAAAAGGCGTCCGAAACCCAACAGGAGCCTACAGAGATCGACATGTTCTATCGTCTGCATACGAATTCAGATGGTGTATTTATAGATGAGCAGTCTCTCCAGTTGTATGTAAGTATTCTTTTCAAAACACACTTTAATGAATCATTGATTAATAATCTAGCAACCCGACTAATATATTTACTATCTTGTGTTATTGTCACCACACAGGATCAGATGAGGGAGCTAGAGGCGACGGGTGAGCACACCACTGCCGAGATCAACAGGATGGTGCGAGGAGGCAAGTTTCGCGGCCACCATCCTGGCGTGGGTATGGTATTGCCGCTATACACCAGTACTCCCTCGTGCTTTTCGCCTCCACCCCTTGAGACTCGTCGGGATCGGGATGTTGATTTCATGATGGGCCTGCTGAGAAACGACGTCAGGTATGGCGATCTTCTTGCGAAATATGAGAGTGGTGGTGCCAGTGGGAGTGGGAGTCGCCCGGCTGATGATGCTGGTGCCAGCGGGAGCGGGAGTCGCCCGGGTGATGATGCTAAGGATCGGGAGGGTGGCGAGGATGGTGGCGATGACGCGAGCTAGTCGTGTCATATATGTGTTTGTTAGTATGGTACATAGTTTCTTTATGTTCATCTTGACTTGTTTCCCTATTATCCTAAATTAGAACGCTTGTTTCCCTAGTATCCTTAACTATCCCGACTAATTTCTAGTATCCTTGACTAAATTAGAACGTTATATTATATTTTGGTGCAAGTTTGAACTTATTCCGCGTTTGTGTTGATTTGTATTTCAAGTTTACTTTATATGTGTCTTTTGGTGAGCAAATACAAGTTTTTGTTACAGGTTTTGGTAGATTGTTTCCGGGAAAATTCCGGAAAAAATCTGGAAACGCCTGCTGTGCAGGCAATTTTAAAGAAAAAACCTGCAGACTCTTCCCCAGTGACATGTCGCTGGGGAAACTTTGGTTATTCGTTGACAAGTCAAACGCAAAGCGTTGACAAGTCAAATGTATCGAGAGTTTCCCCAGCGACATGTCGCTGGGGAAACTTTGGAAATCGTTGACAAGTCAACGACAACGTGTTGACAAGTCAAATAAAAGGGAAGATTCCCCAGCGACATGTCGCTGGAGAAACTTTGTAATTAGCTAAAATGGTTAAGTTTAACTTAATTTTTTTGTTTAATAAGGACTTTTCCCCAGCGACATGTCGCTGGGGAAAATGTTGCCACCGTGGCAATCTGTTCTTTCAGGAAAAGTCTGTGGGGCCCGCAGGTCGCTGGGGTAAGTCGCTGGGGATAGTTTTAACAACTAGCATACCCCAGCGAATTTTCCCCAGCGAAATGTCGCTGGGGAAATATATCCCCAGCGACATGACGCTGGGGAAACCCAAAATTATCGCTGGGATAGGGCGCGAATGTTGTAGTGATTGTAGCATGAAAAGCGACTAGTTGGGCTAACACCAATGTTGTCATATGTTTATTTTCTCTGTCTCTTGTGATGGCATCCATTCTAATGCTTTCATTTTTCATTTTGTTGGTTGTTTTGATCAACATGAAAAGCGACTAGTCGGGCTAACAAAAAAATGTAGTATGTGCCGTTGGAGGATAGTAGAATGGTTTATGTGTCCATTCCTCAATATGATATACGAAAATATATTGTTACAATTGGATAGACATTGAGCCTATATTAAGCAAGATAATCAATTATAACTATATTAAGATAACATATGGCTGTCAATCATAATCAACAGCTAATACTCCCCGCAGTTTGAACTTCAAGCTTCTCGACGGAAAACTATATATTGAAAGCCTCGTTTTCAATCATCTTCTTTGTTTATTGAGACGGAAGAATAATTGTATTCGACGGCATAGTTGTTGACTTCTTGCGGCTTCTTCCTTTACGCGACGTTTTTTACGTCATGGCTTATTTTGCCTTTAGGTACGAGCGGCAATTTTTTACCAACTAATTTTGAAAAATGACAATGATTTTCGGTCGTAAAACAAGAATAATGATGATGAGACAATGATGTTGGCGTTTATTTGAAAAAGAAAAAGTACTTATGAAAAACAATAAAGCGAAATAAAATTGGATCCCTCCGAATCATCAGTGAAAAACCGATGACCGGAGGATAACTCTTTTGTGGTGGGTTGTGTACCTGGAGCTTTAACACTCTGATAACATGTTAGAATATGATAGTAGAATGGTTTCTGTGTCCATTCCTCAATATGATATACAAATATATATAGTTACGGATAGACATTGAGCCTATATTAAGCAAGATAATCAATTATAAATATATTAAGATAACATATGGCTGCTAATCATAATCAAGAGCTAGTAATTTTCATGGTCTCTTCTAATAAAATCGACTTGAAAGATTTTGATAGATGTGAAGAATGGGTAGGACGAGGGTTGATCATAGGGGTGTCATTCGGTTCGGTTATCGGGTTGTTCGGTTTATTTGGTTCGGGTTATTCGGTTAATTTTTTTTTCTGAGTCAACCCGAAAACCGAACCGAACCGAAATAGATTTCAACCGAACCGAACCGAAAACCGAAGTTGAATTCGGTTCGGTTTTCGGGTTGACCCGAATAACCCGAATTTTCTGAATTTTTCAGAAAAAATATATAATTATATAAATATTTAGAAAAAAAAGGTTATTTCAAGTATAAAATGATATTTTTATATTAAAATTATGTTTTAATAACTAGTTTGCATATATTAGGATTAAATTAAATTTTAATAACTATTATATATATATATATATATAAATTTATTAAAAAATATATATATATATTTATAAAATTTCGGTTTTCGGTTCGGTTCTCGGGTCCGACGGCCAAACCCATACCCAACCCGAAAACCGTATTTGTAGTTCGGTTCGGTTCGGTTATGACCCAAAACCCGAATTCTATTTTCGGTTCGGTTCTAGTTCGGGTTCGGTTCGGTTCGGTTTTCGGTTTTTGTGGGTCAAACCCGAATTATGGACACCCCTAGTTGATCAAGCACTTTGGATACAATCAATATTCAAGATGGATACGATCAATGTGAAGCATTGGTTTTTGTAGAATGATGTTGCAGCCCACATCGATTGGTGAGCCAAATGGCAAGGGAAATATGAGTTATAAATTAGACTTCAAAGTAAAGCAAGGAAGTTTAAGTCTTTCTTGGTCGTTCAATTTGATTTATAAAGGGTGTAAATAATGCTAGTTTAAAATTTTTAAATAAAGTTACCGATCATCAGGTGAGTCTAATCGAGTCAAGGGTGACGAGTTTGATTATCAGGTCAATATGGTCAAGTTACCGAGTTACGGGTTCGATTATCGATCGGGTCAACCGACCGATCGAATTACCGGATCATCACTGGTCAAGCACTGATTCAACCCGGTCTAGTCACCAAGCTACCGGTTCAACTACATATCGTTAGTTAGTTATCTGTTTAGAAAAATGAATTTCATTCTACCGCTATAAGCAAGTATACGTCTCGTGCAACATAAAGGTTTAAAAAAATATATCATAAGAACTAAATTTAATAAAAATAATAATAATAAATTTTAACTAACATAGTAAACACTATATTTAAAATTTTATAATACTTTGAAAAATAAAAAAAATATCAAATGAATAATATTTTAATTACATTTTCAAATTATTTCAAAATTATAAACTAGTATTATTCACATTGACACACTTGAAAATCAAAATCAAAAGTCAAATTGAATGACTAAGAGAGACTTAAACTTCCTTTTACTGTGAAGTGGTATTTATAACTAGTCTTTCTTTTTAATTTAGTTCATCAAACGATGTGGGATGCAAACATCACTTTTACAAAAAGCAAATTTTATTCATTTGATATTAAATTTATTTTTGTAGAGTGATGTTGGCATCCCAATCGCTTGGTGAATCAAATGGCAAGGGAAAGACCAGTTATAAAGTGTGTTAATAATGCTAGTTTAAAATTTGAAATAAAGTTATGAGTTAAACAAAATATTGTTTATTTCATATTCAGTTTAGCTAATAACTTTATTGTAAACTTTTAGATATATTGTTTAATTTAATAGTTAAATATTTCTTTATTGATTATTAAGATTACTTTTTACAATCACTTGATTTTTTCGTTGAGTATCTTTTTCACCAGTTTTGTAAATATATGGTTAGAGTAGGGGAACGGTTGGCTGGAGGCTGGCTGTTGCGCCTTTGGCACCAGCCTTCCTTTGGCGCACCGTACCGGGTCTCGCGCCAATCTTGCTCGCGCTAACAGCAACAGCTCATGGCAAAGGATTTTTGAACTTTTTTTATTATTTTTATTTTAGTTATAAAGTGGGGTTTATGTGAGCCCATTATACCCCTTTGGCATCACTTTTTCTAGTGTCAACCACTCCACCACAAATGTGGTGCCAAAAGGTTTCTGGTGCCAATGCCCCAAAATCTTACGTGCCGGCTTTGGCACCACATTCTCGTGCCAACGACTCCCAACTCTCTTAAGGTTTTTCATTTTCTTTTTTAGCATTTATATTGCATACACGCATTTTGAATGTTTCTTGTGTTTTTTTTCCGGCTTTTTATATATATATTTATGGCAAAAGTGGAATGTGCATTTTGGATAATTGGCTAAAACAAGTCTGCGTTTCTTTATAACAAGACGATGAAACACACGTTAAATTCACACACATTTTTCTTCGGCATCCTATGCAACTCGTAAAAGTTGTGAACACATCTACACGAAGACTTGATCGACTAACCCAATGCGTGTATTGCGAATCTTTCACGTGTTCATCTTGGACTTCAACACTATGATATTGGTTTTCAACCCTGAAAAGCATGTATCCAAGGACTTAAACTTATCTAGAACTCAACGAATCAAATGTGTATGCTTAAGTATATATAGCTATTTTTGGTTACAAACTCCACCGACGTGGGATACTTAGAGAACTATATAAACTCTCATAACTTCCAATAAGTTTTCGAGTGTTTACCTTTGGTTTTACAGTCATACGAACGACATGGTAGAATTTAAATTTGATTCTCTTATAGAAATATAATATGTAAATTACCTTTGGTTTTAGAGTCATATGAAGGACACGGTATAATTTAAATTTGATTCTATTATAGAATTTAAATTTGATTTTGGCTTAAATTGGTCTCGATCTGGTTCGTTCGTCCATTACGATAACGGATCATGATATCTTCTCGGAACGGATCGACCAAAAGACGAAATCGGACAGAAGTGATCCAGACCGGACCATACACATTGTATCTGGTCCTCGGTCTTTGGTTCTGGCCTAACTAGGTCTGGTTCGGTTTTCACCCCGACGTGAAATACAATAAATTTCTAATGGCGAAATTGAATGTGGGTCAACCAAACCCGTTTTAGAATGTTATATGTAAAGGTTCATAATATATGTATGCATAAATGCTGAAAACATATCAAAAGAAAAATATTAACTAAAGTTATGAACACTAACTTTAATATTTTAAAATATGATGAATACTTAAAAAAAAGTATCATTAAATTAATCTAAAATAATTGAACAAATACTTTATCTAACTCTTAACCTTATTTTAAAATTTAAACTAGTATTATCAATAGGTCTCATTAGCTAAAGTGAATCACCAAAAAATGCTTACTTTCTTATTTTGAAGTCCACTTTATAATTTGTCTTTTCCTTACTATTTGATTCACCAAGCGATGTGGGACATCATTTCTAGAAAGCGACGTGGTTAAATTAGATAAAGAGCACTTGTAACTAGCCGTGCACATTTTGGTTATTTTGATGTAACCGGTTAGGATACTAACTGTAATCGGTTTTTGGTCAAACCCGGTTTGATCGATTAGTCTCAAAAACCGGTTAGGATCGGGTTGGATTTGGAGGATAAAAACCTAAACCGATACTAACCGGTTAGGATCGGTTAGTAACCGGTTAATCCCAAAAAAACCGGTTATAACCGGTTTTTTTTCCTTCACTGTAAATGCGTAATTCGTTAGTTAAATGCAGGGCCGTAGATGGACAAGGGCAACATGGGCCATGGCACAGGGCCTCATATTTTAGAGGGGCACCAAATTTTTTATAAACCCAACTTATTTGTACATTTTTTCAAAACCCAACTCATTTATACACTTAAATCTAAGTTAAAATGGTCTTTGTAATATTATTTTAGCATATATATAAAAAAAATTATCATCAATTAGTATATTTTGGATACTTACAATTTTATTTAGCATCGATAACGATAAATTTTCTTTCTCACATAATTTTTAAGGGCCTTTTTTAAGTTACCGTCCAGGGTACTCAAAATCTTCGGAACGACCCTGGTTAAATGGATGGTGTGAGATCTTTTTCTTTTGGCAAAATGATGATGTTCAATACCTTCCATACGTGAGCAAAGGTATTCCATATATTTTGATTGCTATTGTACAGATTGACCATGATAATGATAAATGATACAGTATGTAAATCACAGTATCACATACTCAACATAGTGTACTACGTAGTATTAGAGTATTAGTGTTCATAGCATGGTAGTTCAAATACACATTTTAACAACCCTTAGCTACAACAATCTTGTCAAGGAGTTACAACAATCTATAAGTTCACATCAACAATAAGGAGTTACAATAAACTTAGAAACTGAAAATACGACATTCATAAAAAACCCGGTTACAAACCGGTTATTCTCTAACCGGTTGCACAACCTGTTACTCACTCATTAACCGGTACTAACCGATACTAACTATCCTAAGCCGTAACCGGTTAGTAACCGCCGGTTATTATGTGCACGGCTACTTGGAATCCTCATGTCATTCCTTGGCGCCGAGCCATGGCGCGAAAAAGAAGAACGACGCACGACTCCGTGGGTTGGCACCAAGGCATTCGTGTCGTGGCTACCAGCCCACGCCGTTGGTTTATTATTTTTATTTCTTTTAGAATCTAAAGGGTTTATACCCTATACGACACCAAAAATACCTTATGCACCAAAAATCACCACTTCCTTTAAAAAGTGTTGTCATTGCATTTCTCGTGTCATATCCCATTTTGCTGACGTGACACCACTTTTTGATTATGGCACAACTTCTACGGTTCTACCGTTCTCTCTGCTCTAAGAGCAGTCTCATTTACTATTATTGATGCATGTTTTGTATCGATTGTGCTCGATGAACAACGTAACAATCTTATAAACATACTTTAAGCCTTCAAAAGTAACTCTTGTCAAACACCTTAATTGTAATCTTTTATCCGTCCTGATATTCGCACATTATTTTAATAAATTTAACAACGTGTTTGTTAATTACCTTATACAATCCACGTAAAATGTTTGTGGTATCTGAATGCATGCAAAAACAACGTATCCCTGATTTTGGGCATCATTCATATAATTCCTGATATTAAGACACATACGATTAAGAATGCTAATTGATGATGAAAAAGGTCTATTAATATCGAGTAAACAAGAAAAAACCGTTTCTGTGTTTCTAACTTTATTGATTTGTGTAAATCCGTCAAACACATCGATCAACAATGGTCAACGCCGGTCATTAATATCCAGTAAACAAGAAAAAACCGTTTTTGTGTTTTTTTTATCGCAAGAATATCTGGTGAATATCGAGCAACAAATATCTGGCGAATTGCTCGGCGTAATGACCATATATCTATACTACATTATAAAGAGTGTATCCATTTGGTTGAAAGTTGAAAATGTGATTGAAAATGTGGGTCTCACTAATCTATACTTCATTTATCTATACTACATTATAAATGGTGTATCCCTTTGGTTGAAAGTTGAAAATGTTGAATGGTTGAGAAATGTAGGTCCCACTAACCTATACTACATTTATTTATATTACATTATAAATGGTGTATCGCTTTGGTTGAAAGTTGAAAATGTTGAATGGTTGAAAAATGTGGGTCCCACTAATCTATATTACATTTATAATTCAAACATCTTAATGCATATATAAATTATATTATGTGAACACACTAAAGTCATTTGGAGATGAATTATTGACGTGCAACGAAAATAAATAAACATATGAAGTTATGAACGATGCCATTTTTTAATGTTTTGAAACCCGGTTTTTAAATCGACCTGGTCGAGTCATCGGGTAAACTCGGATCAACCCGGTTTTCTAAATTGTTTATCAACTAATATAATATGTAGGGTTTACGTAACGAGTAACGTGTATTATTAGTTAACTCATAAACTGTGATGTAATGTTTTACTTTCAGCTTTACTAAAAGTTTTTATAGGCTTTTTGATACATGTTTATTTAATATTTTATCTAGCATTGTATTGTCATATGTTAAAACATTCTATAATTTCAATTTGATCTTTCCATGCTTTATTTTGAACGTACACGAAACACTTACCACAATATCGCATATTGTAAATTATTTGCCACTAACCAAATTCTGCTGCTATACGCGGGTACTCGTCTAGTAACACAAAGAAGAAAAATCCCAACTGTCCATTTTAAGAATCTTCATTAAATTCTATACAATATGAATTTAAGATACGAGTATCGACCATGGAGAGTGCCCGATTGGTCACTATTTCCCGCATGGCCACCTCACGACGCACAAGCACACCCGAAGGCTCTCTCGGGGACTTTTCACTGTTTGGGGAGAATTCTTTTGGAGTGTGCACACCTAGTGAACTGTAAAACTTAATAGCTTTCATTAGTAACATGTTTTTGAAAACATTTATAGACGTTTCTAAGTTTTTAATTATACTTGTGCATTCAGTTCAGATCGTGTCTCTGAAATTAGGAGCACGTTCCTTTACTCGTCTTGGTGCTTGACTGATTGATATTGATTATCTAGTACTTGTACTAGTTTATGGCTCTTTGACTGCTATAATTTGACTCAAAAGTTAAATTTCACAGTTAGCTATCTTGATCGAACCTGGTTTAAGATAGCATATGTACACATCCCGACAATACACCCGGCTACACCATACATCAACTAAAAAACTAGTATGCGATGATAACATCTTAAAGCCCTTTTTCACCATCTAAAACACATTTTCATCTAACCCAAGCCAAAGAATCAAATAAACCAGGTAAAATAAAAATAAGATTATATTTGTTTATTGTCTCGTCTAATTAAGGCAGATCGAACCCACCTAAGAAGAACCGAACCTGATCTTTTTCCTTGTTATAGATATAGATTACAAGTTAGTGACAACTGACAAGTGACAAACAATGATCGGGTTTTAACCATTAACGATGAGAACTGAGGCATGTCAACAAAATCTTGAAAAAAGGAGTTCTATTTTGTCCCACGTTGGTGAGTGAACAAACATTTGCCTAGTTTTTAATTAAGACTCTGAGAAGGAAAAAATAAGTGCTGGTCCCTTGTTTGGAAAAGTTATATTAAAGCCTTTTCAGTTCAAGTGATCGGTGCTTTTTATTTCTGGTTATCATTTACTAATTTCACATTAGATAATCAGTTTATGTAAGCTGGTGTAATTTATCTCAAATCATTATTAGATATATTCTCACCTTAACCAACTCACTGATCCCTTAAGAACAAAACTGAAGTAAAAAGGCTATAAATTCGTTTCGAAAACAGACCCGAATAAACCTAACCAAAAACTGGTCCAACCGAAATCGAACCCACTATAGTCGGTTCGTTTTTCGGTCCTACGTATTTTTTATTTTCGGTTTCGATGTACCACGGGGGTTCGGTACGAACCAAAACCAAAAAACATACCTAAACCCATATAAACCGAAAAAACAACCAAACCAAACCGAGTCACTTTAGTTGGGTTCATTATTCGAAGCAACGTTTGTCAGACATCAGATAAGCCTTTCAAGAAATCGAGTTTATGACATTCAGGAACACCAATACAATGTACAAAACTTAGGGGTATAACATCGGTTGGGTATGACATCGTTTGACTAACAATTGCACTTTAGCCCACGAAAGGTTTCAACTTTCAACAATTTGAACACGCGTTCAATTATTTTCTGGTTTGACCCATGCTATGGACTTCAAAATCATATGTTTTGTTCTCAAACGTTGATGCTAATTGGTCTTAGTTCTACATTGTTTACATATGAATATATCGTTCAGCGAGGTTAAAGTAGCGATTCCACCAGTACAGAAACAAAAAGTGAGAGTTCAATTAGAGGGAGCGAAGCTGGTTAATTATTTTTGACTAAGTGAGTATAGTGTAATGATTAAACAAAATTTGCGATAACATGAAAGCGTAGTATAATGTGAATTTACTTTTGATGTTCGTTTATGATACAAACATTGATAGCGCGCTTCTCTAATTTAAATGATATAAACTATTACGTTACTTACATTCAGTTCTATCAAAACTTGTTAAGGCGTTTAGATTTGATAGAAATGAATCTAAGTCCCGCATTGGTCTTTGAACAAAAGTTTTGCCATTTATATAACGAGGGTGTATTTGTTGTGTTAGTCAAAGCTATGAGATTATTCTTCCAAGTTTTAGACATATATTTTCCCATCTAATCTATAGCTAATAAATTTTAATTAATATAAACTATATATCTTTTTATTTTTTTATATCTTTATTTTTCACTTTATAGCTTATATTTATTAAGTTTTAAAAATTAGTTGGTGTGTCTATTTTTATATAGTCTAGGAATTTTTCAAAACTCGTGATTTCTATCATATTCTTCCACAGTGTTTATATTGTTTGGGTCCATAGCGGTGAGTAAAAATTAAGAAAAGTAAGAAAAAATGAGTTAGAAAATGCAAGAAGTTAGTATATAAAACTTGATGAAGGAAAGGTGGTATTTATGATTTTTTTTAAGAGGCTAATTTGAAAAAAAGGAGAATTTATTTCAAAATAGTGGTAGAAAGCGGTGCAGGTTACTTGCACACCGCGACTCTGATTAAGTGCATTTTCCTTTAAAAATCACACTTCACTTACATTCAAAACTATATATTCTCACATGTTACTATAAATTATAACAAATCCTCTTTGCTCTCCGCCAACCGATGTGGGATAGACATGTTGGTCGTGAAAGTTTATGAACTTAAATTTAGTAGTCGTGTGTTAAGATCCAACT
>JANFOE010000792.1:600000-818988 GCA_025667525.1 Glebionis coronaria | reverse complement strand
GCAAGGTCTTATGTTCATATGAATGTCCATGCTCATCCCTAAGTACCCTAACCAACTGAAAACATTAACTATAAATAGGTTGTTCCAAAAACTGGTTTGACCTACTACTGTTGTAACCCAGTTTTGCCCTACTTCCCACCTCTAATTTATTTCTCGTTTCTTCTGTTCGAAAGCTAACTCAAATACCTTTAAGTGAGTACCAAATTGGACTTCAGAATGTTTACCAAACTCTAGATATGATCAAAACAAGTGACTCAAAATTCTGCCTAGTTTTTAAAAACGAATTTAACACAACTTAATTACCTTTAACATGTCTAATTATTAACCGTAATTAATCTTAACATGTTTATATAATTAAAATACAGAATTAATGTTAAACCTAACCCTAAATCCATCATCTATTGATTAAGAAAAATGAAATAACAATTAATTTAAAAGGATGAACAAAGGTTTTACCTTAGATTTAATGAAGATGAAAAACTATGAAAACCCTCATTTTGCTCTTGTAGTCGACGCCTCTTTTTTATCTCCAGGATATTATGAGTGTTTTTGATTGAGTTAAAACCTTATATAGTTAATCCTAACATGTCCTAGCCCAAGTACAAAACTAGTTTCCTTTTTTTCTTTTTTCTTTACGTCGACCCAAACCGACCCCCTTTATTATTTTTTTATTTTTTACATTTTATTATTATATAATGTATTAATAATATTACCTTAATTTATTTCAGCTCCTAAAGTTCTCAAAATCTTAAATCCGTAAAACTAGTCAATTTTACCCGATTACCGTAAAATACGTAAATTACACGATTTTATGAAAACTCTCAAAACAAGTTAATAACTAAAAGTATAAAATAACTTAAAACTAACCCGTAAGTTATTCCCGACATTAATCCTTAGTCCGAGACCTCTAAACACTAAACCTTGTATCGTAAATATACTATTTACTATAATAGATATAATTATTTACGTACACATAAAATGACCTCATAAAATTTTTGAGGCAATGATGCTCGTTTAACATGTTCCTAATCATCTCTTGGATAGTCCTATTCTTCCTTTCAACTACCCCATTTGATTGTAAAGTGCGAGGATCCGAGATGAAATGGGTGATACCATGAGCTTCACAAAATGCACCAAATTGCACTTCATTATCAAATTCCCTACCATGATCCGTCCTAATAGAGACAATTGGACATCCGAATTGGTTTTGGATCTTTTGACTAAAAACTTCGAAATGATCGACAGCTTCATTCTTATTAGCCAAAAATCTAGTCCAAGTGAATCTCGAATAGTCATTAACTATAACTAGGGTATAAAGGTTACCTCTATAACTCCGTATGGAGGAAGGTCCAAAGATATCCATATGTAGAGCTCTAGGCACCGTGAGTTCAATACCAAATTCTTTGCCTTGTGACTTGAGTGAACTTGGTTTCCAACTTTGCAAGCATCACAAAAGTGACTATCAAACTTCATCATGGGGAGATGTCTTACCAACTCCTTAAAGACTAAAGATTGAATCAAACATATTAGCGTGCCCTAATCTCCTATGCCAAAGAGTAGAACTATCATCTAAATTCGCTAGACATAAGTTGTCCTTAGACTTCATATTGACCTTCATGACATAAAACCCATGCTTTCTAACACTTTTTCCAATGACCTTTCCATCTTTTACGATTTCGCTATCATTTTCCGAAAAGATGACCTTACACTTATTGTGACAAATTTGACCTATACTTAGTAAGTTAAAACCTGCGTTATCTACGTGCTCAACATTTTCAATGGTCATGGAGTCATAAGAAACTGTACCATTTACAATGATGTTACCACGTAGTTTACTAGCGAATGTGACGTTACCTCCATTATATGCTTTATAAGTAGAGAACAAACTTCGATTACCCGTCATGTGTTTAGAACAACCACTATCCTAATCCCGTCATCGGGGCTCCAAGTCAAGTCCCAAGCATATCTAGGTAACAACACACAAAATAAACATTGGGTCCCCAACATCTCAGGGATCCAAAGTTGTTAGTTCAAAACATCCCTTGCATTCGGTTGTGATGCATGAATTGAGGATACATACCCCACGGAGAAAAACATTGTTGTTGAAAATTATTTAAATTCATATGAGAATTTTGATGTATGTTTTTTTTCTTAGGAGTCTTTTTGATCTTGATCTAGAACTATTATTGTTTCTAGGTGTTGGAGTTTTACTTCTAGGTCGTGACTTAGCATGTTCATTCTTTTTAGGTGTAGGAGTTCTACTTCTAGGCCTTGAATCATTCTGTACTCTTAGAGGAGTAGATGATTGTCTTTATAAATCTTGCATTCCCATTGAAGGTTTGCTTAAAGGCTTGTAGAATTTATCAGGTTCTTTTTTATCGAGTATAGGGAATTTAGGATTATTAATTACAGTGTGTTTTGGCCCTTTACCTAATATGGACTTTTCAGAAAGTTGAGAATTTTCACTTACTGGCATTTCTGTCCGCGGTTCGTTATCATGCCCCGTAGTTCCATAATTATATGAAACCGCCCCGTATTTTCGCGAACCGCGGGCAGCAGGCGTTTTTTCTGAAAACGTGACTTGTTTTGGTTCACTAGTAGATGCTTCATTAGTGTTAAAGCCCAACCAAAGTCTTTCCCTAGAATGAATTTTTCTACTTAACATTTCATCAAGAGCACTAGTACCTTTCATGAACTTTTC
Organism: Glebionis coronaria; assembly: GCA_025667525.1. NCBI lineage: Eukaryota > Viridiplantae > Streptophyta > Magnoliopsida > Asterales > Asteraceae > Glebionis > Glebionis coronaria. Next base: position 816,287 of record JANFOE010000792.1, on the reverse strand, counting down.
TAATTTAATGGAGGTACTCTTGAGATCTTCATTTCTTGTCTAAGGCTTTCACAACTTAGACAACCTAAATCAACTTCTTTATTTTTCTCAAGCTTAGCCAATTTTTCTCTTAGCTCACTAGTCTCATTTTCAAGCTTAGTTCTAGTTGATTTTAGTAATTTATTCTTTTCAATGAATTTAAGACTTAGTTTGAATAGGTTATTATATCGACCTTCTAATTTTAAATTATCTAGAGAAGAACTATCATTGGTATAGTATTCGGTTTTTAAATGTACCTCTTAAGAAGAATAAGCCATAGGACACTTTTCATCTTTAACAATGTCCTCACATTCTTCACTACTGTCGCTCCACAATCCACCAACAAACGTCGTGTGATTCTTGTCGCAAGATGGTTTGGGATATTCACCGATGAAATGGTTTGTCTTAATCCCAAACTTAGATCAATTTAGTTTTGTGTATACGAGATTAGATCAAGTTATACACGCATAGAAACCTTTGTATATGTATAAAGTAATCTAAGTGTTATGCGGAATTAACACTTAAACAAGAACACACAAAGATGTAAACAAAGTTTCACTTGATTAATGATAAAAAACTTTCTTACAATGAAAGTGTTTAGCGTATGAACGACTTATATGAACAATAACCTAAAGGTCTTCTTTTATAGACGTAAGAAGCCTTGTACAAGAGTCTATGTATCAACTATTCTAAGTAAAGATAATTATAGAAAATACAATGTTGAACTTATCATTACTAGAAACAAACTAGAAACAATATACGCGTAGACTAAATCTTTCCATCAGTGCTTGTCTTCAACCTATCAACGCTTGACTTCTTCTTGTCAATGCTTGATCTGTCAGCGTTTGTTTTCTTCCTATCAACACTTGTTTTACTCTTGCCAGCGCTCAAGTGGACTGGCTACATTTTATTCCCAACAATCCTCCCCTAAACTTGATATCTACTCTAGTAATCAAGTTTCTGAATAAACATTAAGAACTAGGAGGAATCTTACAAACTTGATCATATTGGTAATAAATATGTCTGATCAAATCTTTGGCCACGTCACTTGAATAATCAATCTCCAGCTGTGTTGTCTTCATCTTCTCTAAGACTTCCTTGGACATGGAATACTGACCATCTACAAGTAGATACTCAGCAAACTTTATAGAACTCAAATAATATACACCAACAGCTGAATACAAACGCCATTGAAGACCACTGACGTCATCTTCAAGATCCTTCCAAACAGTAGGATCTTCATCTCTTGGTCCACACATTCTCTTGAATGTTGACCAAAGTTTTATTCCATTGACTGAAGTAGGAGCTTCAGTCTCATACTTGGTCTCTAAGAACCTCCAAAGGTCTACCAAGTCTTCTCTATCAAAACTTGCAAAGAGAGACATAAGTGTAGTAAAAGTGTGAACCTCTTTCCCATACCTGCCAATCTTCCAAAACCCACATTCATCTTCTTCAAAGCTTATAATAGGGGTTCTGGAATCAAGAGGTAACACTTGTACCATATCTGAAGCTTCCAATGGTGAGAGCTTGATGTTCCTTCTTATAATAGCTTCTTTAGGATTCAATCTATCCATATCATTAGGAAACTCAAGAGGGACTCCCTTCTTCAAAGGTCTTGGAACAATCATTGCCTTCTTAAGTTCCATCTCTTCTGCAAGTTCTTCTTTCCTTTCATCAGAAAGAAGTCTTAGAGTGTTTTCTTCCTGCACTCTTGCCCAAATGGGATAAGCCTTAAACTCCAATTCTTCAAAGGATAATCCCAACAATTTCTTATAGGTCCATCCTGTTCCATGACATCTGAGTAGCATGTAGTACAGCTCCCTTCTATCCCTTTTCAACATTGAGAGAATATTGCTAGCTTTGTGTTTCAGAATTACCTTGCAGTCTTTTTGTACTCTTAGAAGAATCTCCAATCCCCATATTTGGTCTGAAATAGTCAAATCTGGATTCTCCATACACCTAGCTTCCCAAGCATGGTACATCTGAACAACTTCTGGCATATCAAAATCTACTTGCAATTTCATCTCATTCAGCTTCTCTCTTGCCAACTCATCACCATACTCAAGTCTTTCTAGTTGTTCTATTATCATCACACTTGAGTCTGAACTAGCTTCATCACTTCCTTCATGTTCTTCTGAAGTGACAACAAATGGTGATTCACCAACCTTCTTCATCTCTTGTTCCACAAGTTGTACAGCCAACCTTCTATCAAACTCTACATGTGCTGCATTGTTTGGAACTTCTACTTCTACCATTTTTCCTTTACCCTTATCTAATGGATCAATGGTGGGTAAGGATGATGGTAATACCTATGAAGAAACTTCTTTGATGATGGATGATGACTGGAATACATCAACCTCATCTGCAGGTCTGTCAACGCTCAAATTTGTCTTGTCAGCGCCCAATTTGCTCATGTCAGCGCTTGATGTGTCAGCATTCAAATTTTGCTTGTCAACGCCCAAATTACCTTTCTCAGCGCCTCTTGTAATTTGCTCCAACATAGCTGTAAAAGATAAGTCTAAATTTGTAGGAGTTACCAGAGATCTAACAAAACCTGGTTGCTTCTTCAAACTAGTTAGGGCTTCAGCAACACCCAAAGATTTACCATCATGTGAGCCCTTATCACTCACATTTATCTGTTCATCCTCCCCTTTGGAAGATTCCTCCATCCCACACCTTGTGCTAGCATCCTCCAAAATAACAATCCTCTCCATCAATTGCTTGAGTTCAAGGCCTTGTATAATGACAATTTGTATTAAGTCTGCATTTTGCTTTTGCAAGCTAATGCAGACAGCCGTCAATTCCATTAATGTCACTGGTTCCAATCTGCCCTCCTCTAAAATGGGTATTTGACCTCCCAAGTTAGATTCATGGGGAATGGATGAGGTCTTAAAGATGTTAGGACTATCTTGGCCAACATCTAAGCCAGAACCAATAGTCCCAGCCTCATCCATAGCACCAACCACACTTGTGGTGGTGGTTCACTCTGCTACATGGCTAGGACCACTAGAGGAGAAAACTCTAGTAGTCCTTTGGCGTTTTTGCAACCTATATTGTGGTAGGGTAGAAGAGGATGTGGATTGGGTGGATGTGGGTTGGTTAAGGGGTGTTTGGGTCTGTGAAGGTATGGTGTCAGCGTCTGGATTAGGTGTGTCAACGCCAACATTTAATGTGTCAGTGTCAAAGGGTTCTTGGTCAATTTGCATGTGTTGTGGTGAAGGTAAAGGTTCTGGTATTGGGTCAAGTTGTAGTTGAGGGTCTGGTTGGGGTTGTGTTGCTGCAATAACATCAAGCATAGCTTTGGTGAGGGGTAAGTCACGGTGAGGGGGTGAGTTCATCTTTGTAAAAATAGCTTTCTTTTGCACAGGGATCTCATAAAAATCATCATGATCCCTTGTGCAGTAATTTTGGACATCAAAAACCATTTGTAAAAATCTGGGATAAGCTAATGTCATCTTACTCCCTTTGTTTTTACACATGCCATCAAAAATCATTTTAAAATAATTAAACTTTTTCCCACGTGCAATGCACACAATAGCACTAGCAATGGATCTATTAATCTCATTGTGTGTAGTACACTTGGGACTCAAACATTGTAAGATGACATGTATTAGGTACTTCCAGGCTGGGGGAAACTCCTGTTTATGGTATTTGTTTAAAGTTCCCTCATCAGGGAAAGGATAACCCAAAGCCCTTAGTCCTTGTTCTATTTCATGAATAGGTAGGGTGGTTATACCATCTGCATCATCAAGATGCAAAGACTGGCGAACCAAGGCTTCAGTAACCACCCATGTATGCCCATGAACAATAGATGATAATGTAGTCACTCTATTAACTGTCGAGGAACTAACAGTGTTCCAAAACTGATTAATATGTGTGACAGAGATGAGAGGAGCATGAGAAAGAGCATACCTAATTGGGGATGCATTTAAATACGCCACCATCTGTATGTACTGGGGAAACCGAGTATCATCAGCGTCCAAATATGCTATCATGTTGTGTTGACTCCTGAATCCCAATACCAAATCACTTGGTTTAAATTTTGGTGCCATTGTTGAAAGCTGTTTGAAGATTGATAAAGATAAAGGATAGGAGAAAATTTGTTAGATAAGAATGATAGGTACCCTGGATAAAAATAGGAGCCAAATATATAGGAGAGAAATATGCATGTGATTGGTCAAAAATGAGGCAACTATTTTCAAAATATAATCATGAAAATATTGAAAAGAAAATAAGTTATCTCATGCATTAATTGAATGTTATCTGCTCCCAAAATTACGGCCCAAAAATTTGTCAAAAAGTAACAACTGGGTAGGTCCCAATGAGTGTCAACGGTCAAAAATAACCCATCAACGCCCAACGGCTATATTCTTGTCAACGTTTGCCAAAGCCATGTCAGCGTCTAAATTGGTCACAACAACGCTTGGAAAAATACTTGTCAACGTCCAAAAATAAAAATATTAAAAATGAAAAAGGACCTTAACAAAGTAATTTATCCTAGTGAAGATAACCTATAAGTTGATAATTATTATAGGGCGGCAAGCACTGTCCAGTTATGCACACTTACTTATGCAAGATAGACATAACAGTCCTCTAGTGTCCCTTGCTAACAAAAACTCTTAACAACTAAGTTATCTCATAAAATTCCTTGTTACTCCCAGGTAAAACCCATGATAAAATCATTCCTAAGTCTCCCAACAGACCACAACCAATTCTAGGTCAAAAATGTCTTGGCAGCATGCATAGTATATCAACTTTGCATGCTACAGTGCCTCATGATTTAGTAAAACTAACTCATACTCACCTGTGGACACAATCTAGAATTGTGATAAGAGTATCATAAGAATACCCAAAAGTCCTAAAGGTTCCTAAAACCTCCCCTTAAACTGTGATACATATGTTTCCCAAAAACATGCATGAACATAAAAAATTTATGTCAAGATAGGAATATAAATATTCCAACCATCATCCATAATAAAAACATGCTCAAATGATTCTCCAAGGATCTATAAGCAACTCTGTATCCAATGGTATAATGCTAAAACCACCTGCACATTTAGATGAAAACCACAAAACTAACATTGTTGCTGACAACGTCCCGATAACACTTGTCAGCTTTAAGGAAACCTTTGTCAGCGTTAGACAAATATTTTGCTGACAACGTCACAATAACACTTATCAGCGTTAAGGTAACCTTTGTCAGTGTTAGAAAAATATAGTGGAAAATCTAAATCCTCAAAAAGACAAATAACAATGCATTATCCTGTACATACTTTTAACAAAAGACCCCAAAACACATATTATGTGAGATTGATCATTCCAATACTTGTTACAAAGTATTGAAACCTTCCAGCATCAAAAGGTTTAGTTAGTAAATCAGACACATTTTCTTCTGTGTCAACCCTATCTGGTTGTATTAAACTCTTTTCAAAACAATCTCTAGTAAAATGGTGTCTAATTTCTATGTGTTTTGTTTTAGAATGATGTACAAGATTCTTAATAATGCATAAAGTGCTGTTATTGTCAACAAATATCTTGGTATGCATGAAATTATATCCATAATCCAATAGCTGGTTCTGAATTCATAAGACTTGTCCACAACCAGCAGCTGCAGCAACATACTCTGCTTCAGTTGTAGAATTGGCCACCACTGTTTGTTTCTTGCATTGCCAAGATATCAACCTACTCCCAAGAAACTGACATCCACCAGTTGTGGATTTTCTATCAAACTTATCACCTCCATAGTCACTGTCTGAATATGAAATAAGTTCCAAAGGTGAATCTTTTGGGTACCACAAGCCAAGATCTGGATAACATCTTAGGTACCTAAACATTCTCTTGACAGCATAAAGGTGACATTCTTTGGGAGTCACTTGATGACGTGCACATGCACACACAACAAACATGATGTCAGGTCTAGAGACTGTGAGATACATAAATGAACAAATCATTGATCTATAGTGCCTGACATCCGCATCTTTTCCATCTCTAATCTTTCCCCAAGGGTGTTCTCTATCCATAGAAGTAGTAGCCCTCTTTTCATGTGGAGAAAAGCCAAACTTCTTCAAGATCTCTGCTACATACTTATCCTGAGAGATGCAGATACCATCTTCTTTCTGCTGAACTTGTAACCCTAGAAAGAAGTTCATCTCCCCCATTACACTCATCTTGAATTTGTCTGTCATAAGCTTGGAAAAGTCTTCACTCATCTTTGGATTTGTGGATCCAAAGATGATATCATCAACATAAACCTGAACAAGTAAGACATCCTTACCAGCCTTGTTTGTAAACAATATCTGGTCTATGGTGCCCTTTTTGAATCCATTTTCCACCAAATAAGTGGACAATGTGCCATACCATGCTCTTGGGGCTTGATGATGTCCATACATAGCCTTCTTGACTCTATATACCTTGTCTGGATTCTCTGGATCTTCAAAATCAGGAGGCTGCATCACATACACCTCAACAATTGTTCCATAGAGGAAGGCACTCTTCACATCCATTTGATAGATAGTGAAGCCCATGCAGGAAGCATAGGCTAGAAATATCCTTATAGCTTTAATCCTTGCAACTGGTGAAAAGACCTCCTAATAGTCTATTCCTTCCTCTTGTGTATATCCCTAAGCCACTAAGCGTGCCTTGTTTCTGACCACAATACCTCTTTCATCTCTCTTTTTTCTAAGAACCCATCTTGTCCCAATAGGTCTGACATATCTTGGACAATCAACCAGCTCCCAGACATCCTGAATAGCAAATTGGTGAAGCTCATCCTGCATTGCTTCCACCCAACTTGGTTCTTTGAGAGCATCAAAGATCTTCTTGGGTTCCTGTTGTGACAGAAAACAGGCAAACAAACATGCTTGAACAAGAGGGGTATCAACCTTCTTGTGTATATTAGCAATGAATTCACCAAGATTCTGATGAGATCTTCTAGTCTGAACAGGAGTCATGACAACCCCAATAATTTGGGAAGGAGGATGATTCTTCATTGTAGAAGTGAGAACTCCTCCCTCAAAAAGTCTATTGTCTTCAGTCTCATTATCCATGTTGCCAATATCTTCTTCAGACTCTCTTCCAACAATATTAGGATGAACCTTTTCATGTAAATTGGAAGGTTCACCTTGTTCAAATTTAGAAGAGAAAAGATGCTCAAAAGTGTCGTCAACGCCTGAACCTTGGTTTTCAGCGTTTGGGTTATCAACGCCTGAAATGGTGTTGTCAACGTTTGAGCCATCAACGCCTGAATTTGTCATATCAGCGCCAGATTTGCCTTTGTCAGCGCCTAAAGGACCATGCATGTTGTTAACTGGTGGTACTTGGGGACCACCATTTTCCTTTCCAGCAGCAGCAGCAGCAAAAGCATCTGTCCATATGGGGATAGTGACATACTCTTGTATGGGAGATGACTTGTCTGCTTGTGATCCAACCTCTTTATTAACCTGTGTACCTGAAACATCAACAACTTGTTCTTCCTCAACATTTGAAGTTACCTTCACAATGTCTGGATTAATAACAGGCATATAATTTAAAGTCCTAGATAGAGGTTCCAAGTTAAACAACCAATTTGGACCACTTTCAGGATCACTAGGTTTACTCTCTAAAAACCTAACATGTACTCTTTCAAGTATACGTTTTTCCTTTTTAAGGTAAACCCTATATCCCTTGCTCTGCACTGAATAACCCATGAAATAGCCTTCATCACCTTTTGCACTAAATTTACCTAAGGCATCACTAGTATCAAGTACAACTACATGACAACCAAAAGGTTTATGAAAACCAATATTAGGTTTCCTTCCCCAGAGTAACTCATAAGGTGTTTTGTTCTATATCTTGTTGACCAATGCTCTATTCTGAACATAACAAGCTGTATTCACAGCCTCAGCCTAAAAAGCTATAGGGAAATGAGCATCAGCGAACATAGTCCTGGCTGCTTCAATTAGGGATCTATTCTTTCTCTCAGCAACCCCATTTTGCTGTGGGGTTCTGGCAACACTAAACTGCCTAGTAATCCATTTCTTGGCACACAAATCATCTAATAGCTTATTTCTAAACTCACCACCATTGTCACTTCTAAGCATTTTAACTTCATTACCAGTTTTCTTCTCTATCTGAGTAATAAAGTCAATTAAAGTGTCAGCAGTGTCACTTTTCATAGCTAAAAAGAAAGTCCAAGTAAACCTAGAAAAGTCATCTGTGATGACAAAGCAGTATGATCTACCATTTAAACTCTTTATATTAGTTGGACCAAATAGGTCCATATGCGGCAAGTAAAGTGGTCTAGAACTAGAGTGCGACCTGTTTAGACTTAAATGAGACCTTGTGCTGCTTGCCTTTAAGATATGCAACACAAGAGTGGTCATTGGGGAAAGCCTTTTCAGGCAAACCATCAACCAAGCCAAGTCTCACAAGCCTGTTTATATTCTTAAAGTTTATGTGCCCTAGTCTCCTGTGCCATAGATTACTCTCATCTACTGAAGCTTTAGCATAAAAACATGACATATTATTATTCATCCTAATACCATTAAGATTCACATTATAAATGTCTTTATGTCTGGGTGTTCTATAGTCAATAAATTTTTCATATGGGATTTTATAATCCTTGCTTAACACCAAGCATTCAGTATCAGTAAACAGAACTTTATTTTTTTTATCACAAACTTGTGATACACTAAAAAGATTGTAATCAAGTTCCTTTACCAGAAACACGTTTTCAAAACGCAAGTTCTTGGTGAGAAGAGTCTCTTTGCATGTGATAGTTCCATATCCTCCTCCAAAGTAAACCTTATCACCATCCTTAATGGGAGTGAAGTTAGTTAAATAATCTTCCTTCCCTGTCATGTGCCTAGAGCATCCACTGTCCCAATATCCATAATCATTGACATGTTTTTGATTGCCCTGCATATAAAGAAAACAAATTAGTTTTCTTTGGGAACCTAAGCCATAGCAGACTTGGATTCATCTGGTTGTTCAACAAGAACATACTTAGTTCTCATAACAACCCCTTAATCATCCCTTTTTGGATGAAATACCCAGTTAACCCCAATAGGTTTTGTAATGACCTTTGAAATATAAATAAATCTGTTGTAGGGCATAGAAAGCCCATTAGAATTAGGGTTTTGATCTTGCTTAGGTCTCCATGTCAAGCTAGAAGAAGCTTTAGACCCCTTACCCTGTAGTTGCAAATATTTAGGTCTGGCAACATTTCTGTTAGCGTTGGATTTGGTCTTGTTAACGCTGAAATTACCCTTGTCAGCGTTGAACCTAGGGTTTGCTACAGAAACCCATTGCCTATTAGACCAAGTATTAGTCTTTTGAAATGGTCTTTATCCATGAGTGTTATACCTTTGAGTGAAGAATGGGGCTGGTCTAACAACTTGTGGAGTTTGCTCCATAAAAGTTTTGGGTCTGACAGTGTTTGACTTTTTAACAGTGTTGACCTTGGAAGCGTTGACACACTTATATGCTAAATGTGAAAAGCTACCACAAGTGTAACAGGCTTTTCTAGACACGACCCTAGGTCTAGAAGAGAAGAAGCCTGTTCCATCATTACTAACTTGGCTTTTAGGTGACCTAGTAGTCCTATACATCTCTGCATACTTAATGCTAGGTTTTCTAACAGTGTTTGAGCCAAGGTCAACAGTCTTGCCAGTGATTGGGTTGTTACCTTAATAGGGGTTGACTCATTTGGACTTTCACATAACAAGCCACCCTTAACAAACAAGGTAGGGTTGGCTTTCTTCCATTCATTCAAGTCAGTCAACTTTTGTCTATACACTTCAACTAGGGTAATGACTCTTGGTGGAGGAATAAATTCCTCCTCTTGGAGTTCTGGTAAACCAGTCCAAGATAGGTCCTTTCTTTGGACCCCATAGAAGTCTCCAGCTGGTGGTGGAACAACAGTATAGTCTTTCATCCCAATCCCAATCATGTCCTTAGGATCCCTCTGTTTATTAACACATTCTCCTAGGGTTTGTGAGGCCTTATCAAATCTCTGAATTTTAAGGTCAACATTATCCTTGTTCTTGATAGCCTCATCTAACTTAGCATGTAGTTTACCATTCACCCTTTCCATGATATTTCTAATATCATTACTAGCATTTAACTCATGTTTTAAGATATTTATTTTATCTTTTAAGTCAAATTCCATTTTCTTATACTCAGAAACTGTCTTCTCAGTTTGAGTGAGAGCAATTTGATAGTTAGACACTTTGCATCTCTCAGTACTCACATCACTTAACAATCTTGTAACCTATTTGTTAAGTTTTTCAGTATTTAACCTACAACCCTTACTACAAAAAGCATCATCGTATACCTCATTATCAGATGAAGAGGAGGAGTGTGCCATGAGAGCATATTGAACATGCTCTTCTTGTTCTATCTCAGAAACCAAAGCTTTATCCTCTTCCCAATCCTTAGCCAAATAGCTCCAGTCTCATCCAATACCTTTATTTTCTTGGACTGCTACCATGGCCTTAGGATCCTGAGCCTTAACAATTTGTCTTGAGGGTTTGCCAGCATCAGAACTTCTTGGAGATCTGCATTCCCTCATGAAGTGCCCCATACAATGACAATTGTAGCACTCAACCTTGGATTTGTCAAATCCAGCAATGTCCTTTGCATTAAAGGTCATCTTCTTTTTAAACCTCCTATTCCACCTGTTTGCTCTTATACTTGCAAGAGCCATGTTCCATTTTATATCCATCTCTTTCAAGTGCTCATCACTTATTTGCTCAAGGTCCTCATATGTAATCACTGAACCATTATGCAAAGAAGCAATGTAAGCACACACAGTATCCAGATGCAAACCAGCAGGCTTAACTCTTGGTGAGTCACTTTTGTATGTGTCAGCGTCTGAATGTGAGGCGTTGACATGATATGTTCCAGCGTTGACACATGTTGATCCAGTAACTGGGTGCATGTAAGAGTCCTTCTGATCAGATTGGCCTTCACTATGTGAGAAGAAGGCCACGTTGCTATTGGTAGACTTACTTCCATGCTCCAAAAGAGTTTCATTCTCCAACAGCCTTACTTTGTTGTAGATATCATCAAAAGTAGAACTTTTGTGAGTGTTGTTGGCAAGTATAGATCTTGCCTCAATCTTCCATGCATCACCAAGGATTTTAAGAAAAGTGGCAATAATGTCAACATCACCAACTTGTGTCCCCATGAAGGACAGCTTGCTTGTAATGTCAAGCAGTCTGCTTCTCACACTGCTAAGCTTCTCTTTAGGTTGAGCCTTGAAAACAGCATACTCATGCATGAGTTGCTTCTTCTTCTCTTCCTTAGTATCATCATTGCCACCATATGCAACTTCAAGAGCTGACCAAAGGTCTTTTGCAGATTCATAACCTCTGTATTTATGCTGGTTCTCTTGTCCCAAAGAGAGTTTCAGAATGTTTAGGGATTTCATATCAACCCTTTTCTTTGCTATGTCTTCAGCAGACACAGCTCTACCATCATCAGGTTTTTCTTTCTTATCTGCTTCTAGACATCCAGCAACAGCAGTTCTTGCAGCAATGGAATTAGCAATCTTTTCAGCTTTTGAATGTGTTTCCATATTCAATAATCTCCCAGAGAGTGTAGTCATAGATCCCCAGAAATTGCTCAAAGTTGAACTTCCATAGCTCAAAGTTGTTTGCATCATGCATGGGAATCTTGATGCTAGGGTTTGAGGAGGTGGGGTTAACTTCTGGATTTGACATGATATTTTTAGGGTTTTGTGAAAATTAGGGTTTTGATGATTTTAGGGTTCTTGTGTTCTTTAATATCAAAAGTTTCTCAACAAGCTCTGATACCACTTGTTGATCCCAAACTTAGATCGATTTAGCTTTGTGTATACGAGATTAGATCAAGTTATACACGTAGAGAAACCTTTGTATATGTATAAAGTAATCTAAGTGTTATGCGGAATTAACACTTAATGAAGAACACACAAAGATGTAAACAAACTTTCACTTGATTAATGATAACAAACTTGCTTACAATGAAAGTGTTTAGTGTATGAAAAACTTATATGAACAATAACCTAAAGGTCTTCTTTTATAGACATATGAAGCCTTGTACAAGAGTCTACGTATCAACTATTCTAGGTAAAGATAATTATAGAAAATACAATGTTGAACTTATCTTTACTAGAAACAAACTAGAAACAATATACGCATAGACTAAATCTTTCCATCAGTGCTTGTCTTCAACCTATCAACGCTTGACTTCTTCTCGTCAACGCTTGATCTGTCAGCGTTTGTTTTCTTCCTATCAATGCTTGTTTTACTCTTGTCAGCGCTCAAGTGGACTGGCTACATTTTATTCCCAACAGTTTGGGCATCTAAAGCATCTCCTATCACCTTTGTCATTCTTGATAAATCGGTTCTTAGAGAAAGCTTTCTTGTCGTTACTTGTTTGTGTCACGTATTGATCTTGCCTATTGAAGAACTTCTTGAAGTCTCTAACTGCCATAGCATATTCCTTATCATCACTTTGTGAGGAAGAACTTTTGTGGTCACTTTGCACTTTCTTGGACTTTAGTGTTAGAGACTTTCTTTCTCTCTTGCTTTTCACCAACTTCGAGCCATTCAAGATTATCAATTCATGGACTTTGAAGTTACCAATAGGCTCATCAAGTGACAATGTAGTGAGATCCTTCGACTCTTCAATAGCTGTGAATTTAGCTCTCCACTTTGGATGCAACGCCTGGATAAACTTCCTAACATTGTTCTTGCCAGAAAAACCTTCATCGAGTGCTTTTAGACTATTAATAATAGTATTAAACCTAGGAAATGCACTATCAATAGTTTCATATTTTAATATGAAAAATTGTTTTTATTGTTGAACAAGAAGATCAATTTTCCTTTCTTTGACTTGGCCATTACCTTGATGGGTTACTAAAAGAGTGTTCCAAACATCTTTTGCAGTATTACACATAAAGATACTTTCATACTCTTTCTTGGGCAAAGCATTGTAAATAACCATTTTAGCCTCATTACTTTTAGCAAGCTTCTTCTTAGTTTCATCATTTGAATTTTCATAAGAAACTTTTCCTTTATTTTTAGAAGTTTCATTATATTGAAAAGGTAAAAAGTCACCAACAGTAATAACATGCCAAATATCTAAATCTTTTGATTTCACATAAGTCTCAAATCTATTTTTCCAATAAATAAAACTATTGGTTTCAAAAAGAGGTGGTGTTTGCATAGATTGCCCTTCTAGGTACTTGTTGGAATCCATAGATCGATTCAAGTTTTAAAATACAATATACTTTAAAAACGCTTGAGCAACCACGCTCTGATATCAATTGTAGAAACTAGAAAGGGGGGGGGGGGTTGAATAGTTTTTTAAATTTACTTGATTAAAGATTGGTTTTCAAAAATCACTTTTCAAAAACTTAGACTTGAATGATTATGTGAAATCTTCTTATTCACAATATGAACACTAGATAGTGGATCTAAGCTAACAATCACAAGTATTTGCATGTAAAGAATAAAGAATGTAAATAGATAAGGAAAGGAAAAATCAAACCAAACACCAAGGATTTATAGTGGTTCGGAAATGAAGCTCATTGCTCGTTCCTACTTCTTACTCGAAAGTTCACTAATCAACAAGCTCCTTAAGGTGGAGAAACCGTGCATGTATTTTAACGAATTTCCGACTCTAAGCTAAAAGTCGAGCCCTAGTCTTAGCTAGGACCAATCTACACCAATATACTTTAAGGTCTAAGTATTGACCATAATACATATACTACTTCCAAATTTACACAATAATTTGGATCTTTACAATGAACAAGAATAAAAATAAAGTTTGATCTTCAATAGATCTTTAGGTAGACACAACACTTCAAGGATGTAAGTGTTCTTCTCTTTGCACTTGAGAGGATGAGAGGGGTGGGGGATAAAGATTCACTTCTAAACATTTAGTAACCAACAAAACAATTAAGGGTTTGAGTGATTTAAGAAGGTGGATTGAATCTGGAAATTTGTGTGGAAAAGTGGTGAAATGAAAATCTAGAAATAGTCAACTATTTATAAGACAAGTTTCCAACGGATCTATCTGCGCGCGATTCAATAAAGGGCATGCGGTTAAATATCGCTAAAGAACCGCATAGCTATTTAAGGAACTGTGGTATAGACTTCGCTCACTTTTTTGTCTTTTAATGGTACAGTCCTGTCTGGTGAAGCTTTTATCCTCAAAGGATATTCCTAGACCTTAAGGAATATGTCATATTCAAAACAATTTAATTTCTAATTTAATAAAACGTTTTATTAAAAACAAAGTTTATTAAAAACTTTTGTCACTTAAAAATAAAAGTAAATTTTAAGAAAAACTAAATCCTTCATCACTTAGTTAGGTTGAGAACTATTCATACCTTAAGTGATAATGGATTAAATGAAAAATACTTGAACTCAAGAATTCGATTTTCTTTGTTTTCGTAAATGCTTGTTATTATATATTGTCGTAATCAAAACAAAGCGAGACCGAAAAATGCAAACAACGTTTTTAGGCATCATTACATTAACAGTTTCAGAGGCCATGAAACATACAGGTCGGGTTGAGGCTATGAAAGAAGAACTGAATCAGTCCTCAGGAACAAAGTATAGAAACTAGTTCCTCTCCTTTGGGGGAAATCAGCTACTTACACAAAATGGGTGTTCAAAAACAAGATTGATGAAAGTAGAACTGTTATCAAGAACAAGGCTAGGCTTGTTGTTCAAAGGTGTGGTCAATTGGAAGGTATTGACTATGAAGAGACCTTTGACCCTGTAGCAAGAATGGAAGTCATCAGGATCTTCCTAGCGTATGCCACATACATGAACTTCAAAGTGTTTCAAATAGATGTGAAATGTGCCTTCCTAAATGGAAAGATCACTGAAGAAGTTTATATTGCACAACCTCCTGGTTTTGAGAGTTCTGAGTTTCCTAACCATGTATGCAAACTAGACATAGCCCTTTATGGACTTAAACAAACACCTAGGGCATGTTATTAAAATCTCTCTCTACCTTCCTGATAATGAATAAATTTTTCAAGGGAAAGATAGACAACACATTGTTTATCTTCAGAACAAAGGAGGATATTTTACTAGTTCAGATATATGCTGATGACATCATATTCAGCTCCACTGACTATAAGCTTTGTAAAAAGTTTGAAAAATTTATGACAAAGAAATTTGAATGATTATGATGGGTGAGTTAACATACTTTCTTGGACTACAAATCAAGCAGTGGGAAAGGGATCTCAGTATGTCAAGAAAAACACACTAGAGAGATACTCAAGAAGTATGATATCTCTGACTGTGCTTTAGTGAAGAACCCTATGGTTCCCCCAAACAAATTAGGTCATGATCTTACTGGTAAACAAGTAATCAAACCCTTTATAGGGGCATGATTGGATCATTAATATACCTAATAATAACTAGGGCTGATATTTAGTTCTCAAAGATTCTATGTGCAGGGATATCAGTATGATCCCAAAGAATCACAACTTACCATTGTTAAACGAATCTTTAGGTACCTGAAGGGTACTCCGACACTGGGTCTTTGGTATCCTCGTTGCTCAGGCTTTGATCTTAAGGGATATTCATACTCAAACTACGCTGGCTGCAACATGGACAGAAAAATCACCTCAGGTGCATGTCAATTTCTTGGTGGCAAGCTAGTATGTTTGAGTGCAAAGAAACAGCAGCCAATGGCTATTTTCTCTGTTGAGGTTGTGTATGTGGCAGCAGTTGGTTGTTGCGCAAACATCCTTTGGATGAAAATTCAACTCAAGGACTACAATGTTGAATACAAAATAGTTCCCATATTCTGTGACAACACCAGTGCCATTGCCATATCAACAACCTAGTCCTACACTCTATGAGAAAACATATTGATATAAGGTGTCACTTCCTCAAGGACCATATCATGAAAGGTGATATTAAATTACACTTCATCCCCACTGGGTATCAACTAGTTGATATTTTCACAAAGCTCTTGGATGAACCAACGCTCACTAGACTAAAAAGCTGAACTTGGCTTGCTAAACATTGATTAGTCAGACTCCCAGATTTGTTTGTGATTAGTATGGTGTATATTCTTTCGAACTCCCTGAGTAACCTTATAATTACCTCGACACTGAGACATATTTAATGTGTAATTAAATTCTCTAAAGATTTAGTTACTAAATTTCTGAGGTTGGTGACTCACAACATTAAATAATGAATAAATATTCCTTGTTTGATTGTTATGAACTAGTCATGGGGCCCCACTAAGCATTAAATTGCTTGCCCTTTCAAACCAAATTCGTTGTAAAACTGTCTTTTCAACTGCACATGACCCCACGTGTTCTCTGCAAAAGCGTTTGAAATGCATTAATGGCACATTATCCGAGAAAATGAGGTACCACTTTGTACATGGCATTTAATGCGGACGCGGAAATATTTCAAAATTATTTAATATAATTATCATTTCACATCCGAGACTACAAATACCCCATTTTTCACAAACACACACACAAATGATTCTAGCAATTATACTATGCAAAATTTCAAGAAAAGTAGTCTTCAAAACTGGTAATCACATTATCTACTTGTTTTATTGTTATAACTTATACGCATAAGCGATCGATGTTATTTAGTATAATATCAGCGCTAAATCACTTGGTGACCATCCTTTGCATTATAATAAGAAACAAGTCTTGAGTTGATTATCACAAGTTCCATTACCCTTTAAGTAAATTTTCATCTTATGAAAATGGCACAATCCATGTCTATTCCTTATGCCCCCCCCCCCCCCCCGGCTAGGTATTTGATTAGTAAGGGGTCCACTTTTCAGGAAACAATTACGGGGGTAATTTCAGTCACCCTCGTAATACATCAACCTACAAACCCGTTTGCAAATTTTTGAATAATTGTGACTAGGCTGATGCATTTACAAACACTCCGTTAGTATTGTATCATGACTATCTCAGGGAGTTATGGTAAACTATTGAGGTGGTAACCTCCAACCAAAGGCCTAAAGGATCTTAGGGGTCTAAGAACAAAACACATAAGGGGTCGGTAATCAACTTTAATATTAAGAATTGAAAGATACCATTGATTTTAGACTTCAAAACATTTTGTGAATCCAGTGGACTTGACTATAATAAGGGGGAGTATGTTTCATATCCTTGCAATGAGTTAGTTAAAAATTGCCAAAAAAATCAGGCTCCCTAAACTTCTTGTGGATAAAAGCACATTGATTAAAACTGCTTTCCCCATGGCTTGGAGGATCCTGGTCACTTTTGTGGTTCAGGTGATTGGTGGGAACCACTCATCTACTAATCAAGTTAATTCTACTTAGTAGATGAAAATCTTCAGTCTTATAAATGGAATGAAGATTGACATAGGAGAGATCATTTATAATGATCTCGTAACCAGACTCATGAAGGAGTCTAGGAAAAATTATGTGTCTTACCCTAGATTAATATCTTGTTCCTTAGAACGGTTACTAGGTTCTTCTAACACTCAGGCTAAACTTTCTGGGTCTACACCCACTATCCAGAGTTCATCAATTTTTTCTAAGAACCCATCTAAAGTCACCCCATAGAATTGACGGCATACATGAATAAAGTGAACAATCGTGAATCATCTGTGTCTCCCATTCCTTTCTCTCTAAAGAAAGGAAACAAGAAGACTCAGAGTGTGTCTCAACCCAAACCAAGACACAAGGCCCTAAGACTTCTAAGACACGTAAAAAAATCCCAAGACAAAAGACACCACCCTTGTTCAGACCAAGTTTAATTTTACCTAAGGGAAGAAACTTATGGGAGGCCCTGATGCATCACAGTCAGGGTCGAAGGGCCAACCTACTGGTCCTCTTGATGTGGAGGGAAATATACAACCCTCTACTACGAGATTGCCTATCCACCAGTTTGATGAAGGCGATCGTACATTACAACTTTTGCCTAAGGACAAAACAACCAAGTCTAAAGACTCAGGGAGATGCCTACTGGTAACACACCTCGTTGATAGGAATCTAACTGCCATAAATCTCGACAAAAGCACAATAAAAAAGTCTTTGTCTGAGGGAACCCAAACTGATCCCAAAGACTCAGAGGGACGAATACGGGTAAAACATCCTGCTAATAGGGATCTTACTTCCACATCTCCCAATGAAGGTACGCAGAATCAAGAGTCTTTACCTGAGGGAACCCTAACTGATACCAAACACTCAGAGAAAAGCCCACGGGTAAAATAACTCGCTGATAGGGATCCCACAACCACCCTTGCTCAATCAAAAACTGCCTCTGATCATCAATTAGATAAAAGCCAATCCATAGGATTTGAGGCAGGGAGTGACCAAAACAAAGGAAACCCTTCATTTGAAGGGGAGCCAGAGAAGCCAAACGTGTCACTGACCTTTGTGAACTATGTTGCTATGTTCCATGGGTCCGATGATGAACTCCACGATTTCAGTGACACTAATTACATGGTTGAGGCTAGAGATGACATGGAAATTGATACACAAGTCACTCATCCTCAACCTCAACAATAGAGGCTCTATCCCCTCCTTTCTTGAAGAAAATGCCCTCCCCTGAGGCTCAACGAAATCCCTCCCCTTAGGCAACCTATGAAAAGAATCCCTCCCCTGAGGCGTCAACAAAAAAGACCTCCTGTGAGGCGCAACTTGTCACCTCTTCATTAGGGACACAGACTGAGACTCTAGAATACGAGTTTGATGACATCAATCTCATCACTGAGAAGGTGCTTTATGAGACTCTCAGAGGTGTTTTCAAGCACCTTTATGAGAAGTTATTATTTGATGTCACAACCAAACATCAGGATCTCTCCACCAAAGCCACCACCATACTTGAAGAGTTCAGGGTGTATGGTGATAGTTATAGAGAGGCTGAAAAAGAAATGAGAGTTCTACTTGACAATCAGATGGATTTCATTAGTCATATCAATACAAATCATGAGGCATAGAAGAAAAATCTCAACACCTTCATGAACAAAGCTCTAAAAACTGTTGATGCAAATGTTTCTCTGAAAACTGCCTTGGATGGACTCATCACCAGAACCACTGAGTCTACTTTAAAAGTTGGTCAGCTCTTGGACCAATTTAAGGAAGATAAAATGACTGAAGTCCTCAAAAGGCTTGCAGATCATCAAACTGAGCTCCAAGTAGTGAAGTCCCAGTGTGTTGTGATTCATGAAGCTGTTCATAATTACATTAGCCGAGGTTGCCAATGGATATATTGCAAATGCAGCGAATCTTTTAGACATTGATAAATGTCTCAAGGATTCTGATATTCCAAGCCTTAAAACACTCATTTCATCATGGAGTATTCTCAGGCTGTTATTCAAGAAGATGTCAATTCTATCAAGGCTGACACTCAAAGCATGAAGGCAATGGTCACTGAAATGTTCCTAGCATCCAAAGGAATAACAACACCCTCCCCCTCAGAACCAGCTACTTCACCAAAAGTTGGAATCGATGAGCCCGATCCTTCAACTTTTGAGGGGGAGAATGTAGCTCCAAATTGCTTAACATGAGAAGGAACTTCCTCTCAAACTGAGGGGGTAGCATGAGCAAATGGAGAGTAATGAGCCAAAATCGGCCAACTTGGAGATAGTGGTGTCTAAGAAACAATAGAAGGCCCCTGAAATACCAAATCCTACACTACTAAACTTTATCAACACAACCATCACTGAAGAAGTGTTCTAGAATCCTCAGTCTCAAAGATTGACAAGGGTAAGAAGATTGCTACTAAGACTAACGAGTCACCCAAGAAGTTAGTAAAGGATTCAAGGGAAACAAGGATTGACCCTGACGCTCCAATCCTGACTCGATATGAAATTAATGGAAGAATGTACCAACTCACTATTGAACAAATTCAGGATTATATGGACAGGATGGAGAAGGCTGAAAGAGGAAAACCAAGTAAGGCAACAAAGGCTAAAATTCTTGAAGTTTCCATTGAGTTTGTCAAAGAGGTTAGTGGGAATCCAAAGGATCTTCCCAGTTTGGCTGGTGGTCAGGAGTTCATCAGAAAGCAAGAGGAAGAACTTAAGGCCATATAGGATTTCATGATAAAGAAACAACAAGAAAGAAACTTGTAGTTGAAGAAGTTATTTGATCAATACACATGGATCACTACACAAAAGAGAAAGCATGAGCCAATCACAAATCTTTAGATCATCCCTCACACCAAGCCAGTCTTAATATCAGTGGTCAGGAACAATGATGAGAGACATTTTGAAGTAATGAAAGAATTTTCATTTGAGAATTTTGGCCTAACTGAATGGGATGAAATGGGAAAGATAAGAACAAAAAAGTGTGTGCCTGAACTACCAAACTCACTGAGAAAACGGTATGAGAAACTAGAGCATGTTAAGGCGCACCTAAGTATCACTGAGGAACTTCCTTTGGCTAAACAAGATCCTTCTCGTACTCAGGGAACAAAAAGGAAGAAGGATCGAGTATGAACCTGAAACCAGAATCCTTGGGTTGGAATGCAACAAGACACTACCTGAGAATGTCCCCTTTGTGAACAACATGGTAATAGAAGAGCATGAGTGGGGTATATTCTTCATCGATGAATTCAGTGATTATGCCTTCCAAAAGATGAGTGACATTTACAAGTGCACCACTGAGGGACTTTTCATTTACCTAGTTATGGCTGGACAGTTTCAGTCTGAGGAGAACAAGACGTTTGTAGTCAAGCTCAAGGAGTTGATTGCATGAATGCCTGATAAAGAAAATAGTGTTGAGTTCTTCAAGGGTGAAGAGAGAAGCAATGGAAGTCTGACAGATTATTTTTTTTCGAATGTTTTGTAATAGCCTGATAGGATCATATAATGATGAATAAAAGATGTACTTTGTTTAAACAAGTGTCTTAATTCTTAGCATTCTTATTATGAGAAAAAGCTTCTTTGCTCACATATAATGAAATTTACTTAGGCTTACTTTATATCCAAATAGGGGGGGGGGGGATTGTTAGGTCAATTTAGTGCCTAATGGTCTCACTGGTGGATTTGAATAACAATAAGCCTAAGTATGTTTATTACCCTTGAACACTATGAAGTCACTAAGAGAACAATCACTCAGTGAGTTGCCTTCGAGAGCTCACCCTGATTTTAAGAGAAATACTCAAGTATTCAGTGAGGCGAAACTCAATGAATGATGTACCTGAGATGAAGAAGAAGGTGATGGGTTCAGTGAGTTGTGGTAATAGACTTACTAAACCATATACGATCTCCCTGATGGAACAATTATGTCCTGAAGACTGAAGTAAAGGCGGGATAAGTTTGAAGTAGATAAGAAGTTGTACACACACGCTTATCGTGAGTTACCCCTTTAGGATAAACAAGGGTACTCAACTTGTAAAGGACTTTGTCTTGATACTTAGAATAAGTAGAAGACAAATATGTACCTTGTACCTCAGCTATGACAGAGGAATTGCACATGGCAATTCCTTGTCTCGTTCCTAGACTTAGTGTATAAATAGGAATCATTGTAAAAGAGAGAATTTAAGTTTGTGCACTAAATTCTTAGACATTCACAAACATATTCTCTCTTCCAAATACGATAGAAAGCACTTGAATTATAAACTCATGTTGCTTAATCGTCAAACATATTAAATCATTAGGATTGATATTGTTCGTTAGTGATTAGATCACAACACATTGTCTATTCAATCCCTATTGTAGTTTCACATACAATATGGTATAAATTTTTAAATAATAAGAGTTAAACGTTGAAAACCATTTTGTGTCTTATTTACTATATTGTTGTGAGTTTATCACATTACTTTACCGTAAGTTAAGTTTATACTTAGTATTAATAAGTATAACACTAATTACAAGGGACCAATAGTATTTATTGTGATACACAACACTAATCAACCCAACCCACAAGTCGGGCTTGAGCCACTACTGATACTTTTGAGTACTATGCTACTGATAAATAAAGCGACCATAATATAATATTTTTTTCACTAAAATCCATTCGCAGCTATTGATAAACATAATGTAGATATAGGCATAACTTACACATGAATCACATATTTTATTTCTAAGTAATGGAATATTCAATAAAATATTAAGAAACAATACACACACAATTATACCTCTATGGGTGTGATAATAAAATTAATGTTAAAAAAATTATACCTTTATGCACCTCTAAGAGCAATCTTGTATATCGAATATGTTGGGAATTATTTGTTAAGTGTCAAGTACCGTTAGTATATTCCAAGTACTGTTAGTGTTATGTAAGTACCGTTAGTGTTAACGCAGTACATAGTAAGTACTGCTACTTATAAAGTAAGTACTGCTATGATGATTAGGACGAATATATCTTTGTATAAGATATGTCATAGTTATAGTTAGAGTATATCTTATGTGATATACCTAAATAGTTAGAATATTGATAATATATCGTCTGTGATATAATTATCTTTATAGAATATTCTAAGGTTTCTAGGGTTCCTTACTCTATAAAAGGAACATAGGTACAATGTCTTTCATGTACCTCATACAAGTCAATTAATAAGAGAATCGAATAGTTAAAAGTAATTATGTTCTTCTGTGCTTTATAAGTTAGATTCTGCATAACCTATTTAGTGTTAGTAAGAGTGCTGAAATTGTTTTAGTTTGATTACAAACTATTATACTAATTCTTAACAGAATATAGATCCAATCAAAGGGATCAACAAGTGGTATCAAAGCTTATTGAGAAACTCTAAAAAAGAAGAACACGACCCCATACACTCTACACATACCAAATCTCAATGTCTCAACCAGATGGTGATAATGCTCACTTGGATGATGCTCAGATCCCTGATCCTATTCCACAGGGAAAACACAAGTTGTGCATCATGCACCAGCACAAGGTGCTCAAGTTGTGAATGTTGTAGCTACCTCTACACCAACACCTTCTCATACTCTGTCTGCTGTTAAACTCCAAGTTCTCAAAGGTGACAATTATGAGACTTGGGCTATGCAGATGGAACATTACTTGAATCACACAGATCATACTGTGTGGCAAGTTATCAAGAATGGGAACACACCAAAGAAGCTACACTGGTTGCCAGACGGTACATGCTATGCTCTACCTGTTGTGACTGCTGAGCAGATACAAGCATAGATCAGAGAAAGAAAAGCCAGAAATACTTTGTCTATGGCTCTTTCTGAGGACATTCTACCAAGCTTTCATCATTATAAAGATGCCAAAGCTATGTGGGATGCTATAAAACTTAGATTTGGAGGCAATGACAAATCTAAGAAAATTAAGAAGATTGTTATTAAACAAGAATTTGATGACTTCCCAATTACCAGTATAGAGGAAATACATGGTGGATATGGAAGGTTCACCAAGTTGCTTATTCAGTTAGCAGTTTATGGACAAGTAATTCCTAATGAAGAAGCTAATCTAAAATTCTTAAGAAGTCTTCCACCAGAGTGGAAAGCAATGGCTATGCACTTCATCACAAGAGATGATTTGGAAACAATTCCGTTTGATCATATCTACAACAATCTTAGAGCATATGAGATGGATGTGAAAGGCACTGAAGTAAAAACAGCAACTACTTCAAAGTCTAATTTGGCTTTTGTGTCAGATGGGAACATCGGTACTTACTTTCAAAATACTGCTAGTGGATCTAGCAGCGGTACATACTTCACAAATACCGCTGGAGGACATACAAGCAGTACTTACCCACAAAGTATTGAAAGCAGTCCAATGGTCTCTCAAAATCAATATAGAAGGTCTTCACCATTGTTTAGTGACAATGATGCCTTCTCATTCTTTGTTGGACAAGACAACAGGCCAAGATTAACACTAAATGACTTGTTCCAAATGGATGATGCGGATGTTGAAGAGATGGATCTTAAATGGCAAGCTGCTATGGTGTCAGTAAGATCTAATAGGTTCTTCAAGAAGACTGGAAGAAAAATGACTGTTGATCCTAATGAGCCATTAGGATATGACAAGTCTAAAGTTGAATGCTATAACTGTGGAAGGAATGGACACTATGCAAGAGAATGCTCTAGAGATAAAGCTGAGACTAGCAATCAGAAGTCTAAGAACAACTATAGAACCAGTCCAATAATAACTAAAAGCTTTCCAAAAGGAAACAGCAGGAGTCCTAAAGGAACCAAAGCATTGGTTACTGTAGATGGAGTGGTGAATTGGGCAGAAGAAGAAGAAGAGCTTGGATTAATGGCTCTCTCAGATGAAGATACTGAGGTACATCCTT
This sequence comes from Glebionis coronaria, assembly GCA_025667525.1. NCBI lineage: Eukaryota > Viridiplantae > Streptophyta > Magnoliopsida > Asterales > Asteraceae > Glebionis > Glebionis coronaria. The sequence goes on along the minus strand of JANFOE010000792.1, from coordinate 792,058 downwards.
GTTCTAACGATTGTATTCTTAAATTTAATAGTCTAAAAGTAGAACTAGAGGAACAGTATCAAAAGGTTAACACATGCACTGTAGAAGTAGAGGCTTTCAAACAGGGTGTTGTTAAATTAGAAGAAAATATAGTTTTGTACAAAAAGGCTCAACAAAACTAGGAAGAGAAAATAAGGATTTTGACTCTTCAAATGAGGGAAAAAGATGTGGAAATAAAAGCTTTTGAAAGGCAACTTTTAAAAATAAATTCAGAAAATGAAGCTTTAAAAACCAGTCTTTGTAATGAGAGGGAAGTGATTAGTCATTGGCAACAATCCTCTAAGGGATTGGGAAAATTGATTAATTCATAAATTGGGTATTATGATAAAACAGGCCTAGGATATATTGAGGATCAACCTGGGATAACCTTAACTAACAAAGACTTATCAAAAGGAATTTTTGATAGTTCTAGTGAGGTAGATGATACACCTGAAAATGATAGATATGCTGAAGGAATGAAGGCAGTTCCTCCACCAGTATCAGGATTTTTCATGCCCTCTTGTAATGATACTAGTATAGAGTCAGAAGAACCTAAGATTAATAATGTCATTAACTCTAGTACTGTGTCTCAAGAAAATACTGATGTGACCAAGAATATTGTTTATCCACCTTTAATGAACAACTTTGTTTCTGAGGAATCTAAGACTAGTTCTGCTCCCAAGCAGGTAAAAACTCCTAGCAAGATATTGGAAAACAATGAACAACATACTAAAACCAAAAGGGGTGGGCTAGGTTTTGAAAAAGTTAAGTCAAAACAAGCTTTTGGGTCTTCTTTAAGAAGAAAAGCATGTTGTGTTTGTGGTAGTCTAAGTCATTTTATCAAAGACTGTACATTACATGAAGATAAAATTGTGAGACAAAAGGCTACACAAAGGGTCATGAAAAACAGTAATGGAAAAAATGCACAGGGTTATAGGAAACAGAAACTTAAAGATGACAAACCTAAGTTTGATCACACAAGGGTAGTTAAACAGGTTAAAAATAATCCTACCAAAACTTTTGTTCCTAGGGCAGTACTTATGAAGCAAGGACTTGTATCCTTAAAGTCTGGTAAACCAATTACCGGCAAGCCTAAACCTACAAGTACTGCTAGACCAAACTCAAGTACTGTTGGTTTAAAGTCTGAAAAACCAATGTTCTCCAAGACTTCTAAGAAAGTTTTTGAAAAAGTTAAAACACCTAGAAGTAAGGACAAGAAGAAACCAGTACAAATGTGGGTTCCTAAAAGAGATATACCATGTGTTAAAGCAAGTACCGCTAAAGCAGTACTTAAGTCAAAGAAGTCAAAGCACATAGAGTCACCCTATGAATTTGACTACATAAATGAAACCATGAAGTATAAGAGTAAAAGTAGCATTGCTGGAAATGCTTCAGTACAAACTCTTAAATGTGTAGGTCCCACAAGATCCGAGCCAAATGTGGCTTGGGTCCCAATTAAAAACTAATGAGTTTTATTTGTGTGCAGGGGCATCTCATTGATGAATTAAAAGATACAGGAACTGTAGATAGTGGATGCTCAAGACACATGACAGGGAACAAAGATTTTCTTGCTGAATTTGAAGAGTTCAGAGGAGGTCCAGTAGCCTTTGGGGGTAGCAAAGGTAGAATCACTGGCAAAGGTAAAATCAACACAGGAAAGTTGGAATTTGAAGATGTTTTCTTTGTATAAGAATTGAATGAGTTCAACCTCTTTTCTGTATCACAAATGTGTGATAAAAAGAACAAGGTGCTATTCACAGACAAAGACTGCTTGGTGTTGTCCAAAGACTTTGAGATGCCCAAGGAATCTCAAATACTGCTTAAAGTACCCAGGCAAGAAAATATGTACACCTTTAATCTTCATACTATTATTCCAACAGGTGGTATTACATGTTTGCTAGCTAAGGCTTCTTTAGATGAGTCAAACTTATGCCATAGAAGGTTAGGTCATGTAAATTTCAAGAATCTTAATAGATTGGTAAAAATAAATTTGGTTAGAGGTCTACCTAACAAATCTTTTCAAAATGATTTCACATGTGCTGCCAAAAAGGTAAACAACATAGAGCCTCTTGTAAGACCAAGACTGTAAACACTGTGACAAAACCTTTGCATCTCTTGCATATGGATTTATTTGGTCCAGTTTCTATCGGAAGCATTAGTCATAAGACCTTTTGTCTAGTCATAACTGATGATTATAGTAGATTCAGTTGGGTTTTCTTTTTAGCCCTTAAAAGTGAGTCAAGTGAATTACTAAAGGATTTTATCACTTTAGTTAAAAAACAGTTCACTAAACAGGTTTTAATCATTAGGACTGATAATGGAACAGAATTTAAGAATAATGATTTTGATGAATTCTGTAGGTCTAAAGGAATTAAGAGACAATTTAGTAATCCTAGAACTCCACAACAGAATGGAGTAGCTGAAAGGAAGAATAGGACATTAATTGAGGCTGCTAGAACTATGCTGGCTGATTCACTTTTGCCAAATACCTTTTGGGCAGAAGCAATCAATACTGCATGTTATGTATTAAACAGAGTCCTAGTAACTAAGCCTCAAAACAAAACACCTTATGAACTCTTGACAAAGCCAAACATAAGTCATTTAAAACCTTTTAGGTGTCATGTGTCCATACTAAATACTCTTGATTATTTGGGAAATTTTGATGGAAAGTATGATCCAGGATATCTTGTAGGATATTCATTGCAAAGTAAAGCATATAGTGTTTAAAATTTGGCAACTAAGAAAGTTGAAGAAAATGCTCATATCAATTTCTTAGAAAATAAACCCTATGTTCCAGGAATAGGATATGCTTAGATGTTTGATTTAGATTATCTAACTAACTCCATGGATTACTACTCTTTGCAAAAGGATTGTCAAACTAAGAATGCAGGTGAGGAGTCAAATGCAACTAATGCAGGTACTCAAGAAGATGTTTCTTCATCAGATGATGATATTCATATCTATGTGCCAAACATGCCTACTGTTACTCCCATGACTGCAACTCCCAAGAAGCAAACCATGCCATCAAATGATGATCAAGCCTCCCAGGAACTTCAGAGGCTTCAAGATCATGAAAAGAATGCTACGTCTACTAATAAGCATTCAAGAGAAGAGTCTTTTGAGTCACAACACTCAGTAGTACATACTATACCTAGCGGTACTTCATCTGCAAGTACTGCTAAGTCAAAATCTGCTAAATCTACTGACTCACTAGAAGAGATTTTGCAAGCATTGGACGATGAAGACTTATATGCCAGTCCAGCTGAAGGAATCTTCTCCAAAGCTTCCTATGATGAGCAGGGTGCAGTAACTGATTTCAACAATTTGGAAACAGAAATTCCAGTCAGTTCTATTCCCACTCATAAAGTCAACAACAACCATCTTTCTACACAGATTATTGGTGATCCAAAATTTGTTGTACAAACCAGAAGACAACTACAAACCAATATTGAAACTCATGCACTAGTGAGTTATGTCAAACAACAACAGAGAACAAATCATAAAGATACTCAGCATTGTTTGTTTTCTTGTTTCTTATCTCAAGTAGAGCCCAAAAACATCTCTCAGGCTCTTGATGAAGAAAGTTGGGTAGATGCCATGCAAGAAGAATTAACACAATTTGAGCTACAAAAGGTTTGGATTCTTGTGGATCTTCCCTCAGGTAAAAGAGTAATTGGTACTAGATGGGTCTTCAGGAAGAAGAAGGATGAAAGAGGGGTTGTTGTGAGGAATAAGGAAAGACTTGTTGCTCAAGGCTATAGACAGGAAGAAGGGATAGACTATGATGAGGTTTTTGCACCAGTGGCAAGGATAAAAGCCATTAGGTTATTTTTAGCCTTTGCATTATATATGGGATTTATAGTCTATCAAATGGATGTGAAAAGTGCCTTTATATATGGTACTATTTCAGAGGAGGTATATGTCTCACAACCTCCAGGTTTTGAAGATCCTAAATTCCCCAATAGAGTCTACAAAGTTATCAAAGCACTTTATGACCTACATCAAGCTCCAAGGGCCTGGTATGCAACTTTATCCAACTTTCTGCTAGAACATGGAAATAGGAGAGGAACCATTGACTAAACTCTGTTCATCAAGAAAAATGCCAAAGACATCATTCTAGTTCAAGTCTATGTTGATGACATCATTTTTGGTTCTACCAAGAAGACATGGTGTGAAGAGTTTGAAGCTTTGATGATAGGAAGATTTCAAATGAGTTCTATAGGAGAACTAACTTTCTTTTTGGGACTACAAGTCAAACAAAGGAAAGATGGAATATTTATCAACCAAGATAAATATGTTGCTGAAATCTTAAAGAAATTTTTATGTATAGATACAAGGAGTACAAGCACACCTTTTGAAGCCAAGAAATCTTTATCAAAAGATGAACATGGAGAAGATGTTGACATTCATCTCTATAGGTCAATGATTGGTTCATTGATGTATCTTACTGCTTCAAGACAAGATATAATGTTTGCTGTGTGTGCCTGTTAAAGATTCCAAGTTCATCCAAAGGTGTCACATCTATATGCTGTGAAGAAGATTTTTAAATATCTTAAAAGTCAACCTAATTTAGGATTATGGTATCCTAGAGATTCCACCTTTGAATTAGAAGCTTACACAGATAGTGATTATGCTGGAGCAAATCATGATAGGAAATCGACAACAGGAGGTTATTAATTCCTAGGCAGAAGACTCATATCATGGCAGTGTAAGAAGCAAACCATTGTTGCTACTTCTACAACTGAAGCTGAATATGTAGCTGCTGCTCATTGCTGTGGACAAGTACTTTGGATTCAAAATCAATTGTTGGACTATGGATTTAACTTCATGAACACCAAGATTTGCATTGATAATGAAAGTACTATATGCATTGTCAAGAATATAGTATTTCACTCCAAGACTAAGCATATTGAAATAAGACATCACTTTATAAGAGATGCTTATGACAAAAAGCTTATTCAAGTCTTGAAGATTCATATAGACAACAATGTAGCTGATTTGTTGACCAAGGCATTTGATGCAAAGAGATTCGAATTCTTGGTAACACACATTGGTATGCCCAACCAATAACATGTTGCATATGTTGGGGGGAGGTAATAACTGTACAAGTTTTATATAATTTTTATTGTATAGTCTATGTTTTATGTTTTTGATGTTATTGCAGGTTTATAGAAAAAGATAAAAGAGGTTACATGTCTAGTGGAAAGCATGAACTTGTCAAAATCGTGAGGTACCATTGTTACTCCAAGTACCGCTAGCACAAAACCAAGTACCGCTTATGTTCCATGTACCGCTACAGGTCCGTTGTACCATTAAGGGTCTCTTTTGTAAATTTTGCGGTTTTGTCGCGCTTGGGTTTGTTATTTACTTAAATACTTACCCCAATTACACAATTGATTCACCTAATCTATTATTTTTATCTCTTGATTCTATAACCTTCTCTCTAATCTTTTGATCATCAAAAATACTAATGGTTGCTTTACAAGTAATCTCTAAGCATAATTTGGTTGCAAATCTTGCTACGAATGATGAATCTCTTGGTTTCCATGAGATGCTTGGTTTCCTATCTCGAAGTGATGTTTGCTTCGCACTCACTGTAAATCCAGTTGTCTCTATACCCATTGTTGAACAATTTTGGGATACTGCTGTGTTAGGTACTCATTTTGATCAAACTTGCATTAAGGCTAGGGTGAATCATAGGAATATATATGTCACTGAGGTACTACTACGAGCAAGTTTGAGACTTAATGACAAAAATGGACTTAGTATGCTTAATAATACAGAGATTCATGATGGCCTTGCAGCCATGGGCTATGGGGATGGTAGGGAAAGTCTTACTTTCTTTAAAGCATTATTTTCACCTCAATGGAAATTGCTTTTTCATGGTATTATTCACTGTATAAGTTCAAAAAGTACATATTTTGATCAAATACCTGCTGCATTGGCATCTGCTGGTATTTGTCTAGCAAATAACAGGGTTTTTAATTTTTCAAAATTAATTTTTGAAGGCATGACTAGGAATTTGGAAGGGACTAAGAAGTTTTTAATGTATCCTAGATTCATTCAGACTTTAGTTAGTGACCAAATCCCTAACCTACCAGCATTAACTGATACATGGGATGTTCCTTCATTCACAAAGAGAACTTTCTCTTTCTTGACCAAACAAGGCAATGCCTTTATAGGAACAGTAACACCATTGTTTTCTCATATGTTAGCCCAACCTGCCAATCAAGAAGGTGAGGAACCTAGCAATGCTAGTACTTCTTAGCAGACTCCTTCTCACCAGAGCTCCCACTCTCTAGAAGATTCACAATCTTCTTCTCACAATGTTGGTGTTCCACCAAACACTGATGAGATGATCCACACAGTTGTTGCTTCTATTGATGCTAGTGGTTCACCAACAGTTAGCTAATGAAGAAGTTCAAGCTTCACACCCTACAAAAGGTATAGTCATTCAACAGTTAGCTAATGAATAAGTAGCTGTCAAGCTGAAGAAGAAGTTACCTAAGATTAATCCAAAGGATAAGGGGAAGAAGCAATTATTGTCAGAATCTGAAGATAAAAGTGATTCAGATGATGATATAAACAAAGTCATGTACAGATTTAATCAAATAGACCATGATGAGGAATTTGCTTATAGAATGCAAGCACAAATTCATGAAAATGAATTGCAAGAAGAACTTGCAGCAAAGCAAGATTTGCTAGAAGCAAAAAGGATACAACAAGAATGGAACATACAAGAGTATGACAGGATTCGAGCTGAGATACATGCTAGTGAGCTTCTTGCAGACTCATTGATAGCTTAAGAGAGAGATGCATATGATGAAGAAGAGAAATCAAAATTGATTGATGATCTGGTAAGGGAGCAACAAAGATTCTTTGCTAAAAAGAGAAGGAAAGAAAAGATTAAGCCTCCAACTACAATGCAGATTAGAAATCAGATGATGAACTTTCTAAAGAAAGTAAAAGGATTTACTCATATTCAGCTGGTCAAGAAGAATTTTGAAGAAATCAAGACTTTGTATGAGCAAAGTAAGAGGACTAAATTGAATTTTGTTGAGATTGGATCTGAAGCAGACAAGAAAGCTGTTAAAGAATTCAAGAAACATCTGCAACAACAAAGACAATTTGGTAGTACTCCTAGAATTGAGCCAAGTACTGCTGAACCTACAAGTACATCTACAGCTATCAAGACAACTTATGTGAGGAAGAATAGAAAGGAGAAAGTAAGTTCAAAGGAGGAACAGACTGCTCAAAGAAAGAATACAGGAGTTGAAACTCAAGGTATTGCTCAGACTGAAAATGTACAAGCAGACATACACAGTCAACAGTACATACAACAGTACATACCGAGGAAACGGTACATACAAGCTTGGAAGAGGGTTCAACAAAAGTTGAGTGAATTTCCAAGAGTGTTAAAAGGAAAAGATCAACAAAGCTAAAGAAGAAAGCTAAGAGAGCTAAAACAACAGCAGAAGATAGTGATGATGATGGGAGCTTAAGGAAGTACTTGAAGATTTTGAAATTTGAAGATCAATGTATTGATACAGAGATTTTTGGAAAAAGAGCATCCATTGTTAAGTGGAATTACTCTACAGATCAAGGACTTGAAGCTCATGGAATTCAGAGAACTGATGGCACAACAAGAATATTCAGACTTTTGGAAGATATTCTTCACATTCTTGAAAAACAAGATATTCAAGATCTTTTAAGGTTAGTTCAAGAAGCCAGTGAGGTAAAACTGAAGTATCACTATTATATAGGGAATTTATCTTTATGTATGAGCCACACAACTGTGATCAAAAAATGTTGAAGGTATTAGAGGATCAGGTTCCTAGTTACTGGAGATATTACACGTCATGTGGATTACATATTTTGGATGTAGATTGTTGGAAATACGTTTTTCCAAGGAAAGTCTCGGTCACATCATTATTAGCATAGATCACGAGCTATAGACTATTTAGGACATTGAAACTTGGAGTGACCTCCCTTTGGGGGAGATTGTTAGAAATATGTTTTTACGTATTTAGAAAGGATCGGTCACTCCAAATATAGATAGAAGTATTGGGCTCGTGATCCAGTGTATTAAGGTATAGCCCATATAGCCCACATGTAGGGTGGGCTATATAAACCCCCATCCTAGCATGTTAGGAGGGGTTGAACATTTTAATTATTTCACATTCCATCTTTCTTTCATCTCTCTCCTTTCTCTCTCTACCTTTCTCTCTCTAAGTTCTTCCCATTTCCATTCATTTAATAGATTAACCATACAATGCCTAATCCTTAGAAAATACGATCCTACAATTGGTATCAAGAGCTTGGTTGATTCTTCGGATTGAAGCGTTTTTTTTATCTATTGATTTGATTGATTCTTTCTAAAAAAAAAATAAATTTCTAGCCTTACGAATTTTTAGATCAACTTTTTAAAGCATCGGTTTTATTTTTAGATCAGTTTTATCACTTTTTATCATCAAACTTTGAATCACTTTTTAAAGTATCAGTTTTATTTTTTTAAATCATCAAATTCATACATCTCAGTTTTCTTTATTTGGGTTTCTTTCAAACTCTTTATCCAAAGACATCTGTCAAACTGTCATTTTATTGTTCATTCCGGATAAGAGACTGTGACATATTCCGGATAAGCGAAATCTGGATTCAGGATAAGCAGTAGAAGCGCATTGCGGATAAGCAATAAGAAATTATTCCGGATAATAGTCAGGAACTGGATTCTAGATAACGACCCGAAAACGTTTATAAGCCCTCGAACTTATTCCGGATAAGCCCTCGAACTTATTCCGGATAAGCCCTCGAACTTATTCCGGATAAAAAACCCTCGATACAACACAAACGATTACACACCCTCACCCTTGACTTCATCACAACACAGACTCAAAACACTTACACTCGACTGACTGAATCAATCCAACAGTCCCACAGCTCTCGACAATCACTCGACTCACACAAAACCCACACCCTCTGGTATCACCCACCCTCCCTCGACACAAACTGACTCGAAACATTCTCTCATCATCACAGACTCACACATCCTCGCATACCCCACTCTCGACTCGCTGATTCGAAAAGCTCTCACGATTGACCCCTCACACCCATTTTCGACTCAACAAAGAAAACAATTCAAGACTCCATTTTTTTTCAAAAACTGACTCGCACAAACACTCCACAAACACACACTCGACCCCAACAAAAACATACACACAAATTAACAAGACTAAACACACAACTCTCAACTCCAATCACTCATATTTCGTGTGACAATCCGTCAATTTATGGTTGATATTTTATTCTCAAGTATTATTTAAAAACATTATTTTAATGTTATATTATGAACTCACACATTTCTGGGAAGAAATTTGGATTTACGTCTTGAAGTAGCATCGACTACGTCTAAACCGGAGGATATTACGTTACGTGCTTACGTTTACATACACCGTTTTGGTGACAGTCCGACATTTCAGAAAATAAATTTATCCGTGAATATTATTTTGAGATTTTAAATTTATGTTGGTTCATAAACTCACAAATTTACGAGAAGAGATTAGGACTTACGTGAATAATTTAACGTCCTTTACGACTAAACCAGAAACCTTAGGATTACATATTTACGTTATTGAACTTCGTTTTTGATGATACAATTTTTATAAGATTCGTTTTGTGTCGTTGATTCATAATTTATAAAAACGTTTTTCGTAAAACGACCCGAGGGCACGCAAATCGAGGAAACTAGAATCGAGAAATACCCGTAAATTAGTGGGATGAGACAAAACAAGTTTTGCCCCACCCCACTAATATGGGACGGAAACATGTAAGCTACCACACCATTAGCTGTCAAAACTTCACAAGGAAGCTTGCACACTTGTTTCTTAAAGCTTAACTTGTAAGCTATACACCACAAAACCACTTGCAACAAACCATTTCTCACATTCAACTCATGCAAACCACCATAAACACTCTCCTCTCTCTCTAATATTCGTCCACTATTCAACCAAAACACCCCATTTGATCTTGATTCAACCATAAAATCTTATGTTATTCATGCATAAGATGAAGAACCTTTGAAGCCTTGAAGATTGGAGGTGATTCTAACATCCAAGGAGGTGATTTGGTGATGTTCAAGGGCTGATTTCTACAAGAAGTTTACAAGTATTGGTGGTCTTGAAGATTGATGTTGATCTATCACAAGTTTCTCCATCAAAAATCCAAGTCTTGATGAATACCTACATAATCTTGGTGGTATAAAGATTGTTCTCCCGATCCTCTTGTTATTTTGATTATGTAATCATGTATTTTCATTCTTATTGTATATGTATATGATGAATATATGATGATAAAAATTTTGTGTGGGGATCAGGTGTTGATAAATATGATTAAAAAGATGGAAAACCACATGTTAAATGGTTAAAATCTTTCTAAAATATGAAGGCTGTATAAAAACAGTAAGTAACCAAAAGCTAAACTAATAAAATGGTAAAGTGGAATAAATATACAGTAGGTATTAGGTGTTATACACATGTGAGAGTTGGCCATACAATGGAATCATAAAAATGAGTGATATATGATCAAAACAAGTTTAGAGTGCAAATCTGCCTACACTGTTTTGGATGAATTTATTAAAATATTTAGAGGTTGATTCATCGGTAGCTATAGAATAAAATGAAGCACATATCATATAGTTTCTGTGATAAAAATTTGAGGTCCTATCTCATTATAGAACTCTAGATATGGACATTTTAGTGAACTTAATATTTAGGACTGATTTTTTGAAATTAAAGTTTAATATTATTATATAAGCACTCAAATAAATATAGTATAAAATGTAAATTAAAACCAACTAACTTATATATTTCATTTATATAAATATGTATAAGGATATATAAATGGAAATTATATAAAAATGGTAGTTTGGTAAGTTTTATAAGTTATAAAAACTATAAACATGATTTTTACGTCTTTTCGGCTAGTACCGTAAAATTAACGTTTTTCGTCAACTAAAACTTAGACGATCGGGCCCGTCTAATGTAAACTTTTTAAAAGTCATATAATGATATATAAGTACTTAATACAAGTAAAAACCGATAAAACCAAAACTATATAACATACGGACATTAAACGGGCTAAGTTAGCATTATTGGACTATAAACCTGACTAGTTAGTAAAACACTTATAAACTTACTTATTGGGCTTAACCCACTTGGGCCAAACATGTAAAGTATAATACTGATAATAAAAGTATAATTGGGCTAATGAAATATATTGGGCTTGTAATGGGCCTATTGGGCCTCCAAAATGTAAACAAGTTGAGCTAGTGTAACTAGTATAAAAGTTACCAACACATAAACACTATAATGAATGAGTAAAGATGTATAAACCCACTTGATCATCATCATATATATAAAATCATCATATGTATACATAATTGTTATTTTGATAAAGTCATTTGACAAGAGTCTAAGACGAGTATTATTTGTCTAGGTTTCCGTGATTGAAGCACGTACCGTACATCAGAATTGCCGATAACCCGCTTTCCCATATCAACGTGAGTTCATAGCCTCGCACTCTTTTAAATGTTTTTATGAAATGTTTTAAAAACCCGCGAGGGAAATAACATGTTAGTTTTTATAAAATAGGACACTAGTTGTCTCGATTGTCTGTTTATTGATTTGGACCCGAATGATTGTATGACCCGATGAATGATTAAATAACCCGATAGATGAAATGAAATGGATTATTAAAGTTAGGTTATGTCACTAAAAGTCCCATTAGCATGAATTGTGAACTACCAGGATTTGGTAGACGCTTATGCATATAATAGTACTATTTGGGGACGATCACCCCAGTTCGCGCCTTGACGGTTGATCCCCGTCGTGCCACACTGATTGGTAAGCGAATTTATGAATGAGAAGAGTTACACAAGCGTGATTATTGTGACTACACGCTAACTTAGATGGGCAAATTGAGTTTCGGGCTAGCTACCCGTTGTTTGTTGTTGTAAGGTAACAATGTCATGCAGCTTATAATAATCCAAATAACGAAAATACTGCTATAAGCATTGAATTACAATATATTGCCTGACTAGCAATACAGGGTCTATTTATCGATATTATGTTCGTGTTTTGGTTTTATATAACCATATCCATATAACGGTTTTTATTTAACTTTATACAACGTTATAAAACGTATTGTATGATGTTTTTTACGACAATGGTTCGTATAATGATTTTGAAGGCGAAAGCATATATTATGATTTTTGTTAACGATTTGTATAAAATAACTTTGGCTATTTTATGGCCTATTACAAAGATTTGTACAAAATGATCTTCGGTAATAATTATATACCGATGATATATTGATGGTTTATTAAACTCTATGAATTCACTCGGCGTTATCGCTGACCTTTTCTTTTAACATGTTTTATCTCAGGTACTTGAAGGTAATTCTCGGGAAGACAAAAAGAATTCATGGCCCGCACTTAAACAACAATTTCCATTCAAATGCTTTGTAAAACCTGTATGTAATACAATGACTTGGGACCTATGTAAATTTGATATTTATGAATGGAAATGCTTTATTATAAAATGACGCGACTTTTAAGCGTTGTCTATGATGTGAGTAATGTGTTATCCCGTAACACCAACGAGTTTTCCGCTGTATTGAATTGTGTAAATTTGGGGGTGTTACAGTTTGGTACCAGAGCTCTCGTAACAGAAAACGAAAGATTTTTAAAACTAAGGTTTGAATAGAACATTTTAAAATCTTTTAACTATAAACATTTTTCTAAAAATGTCTAAAAAACTTTTGACTATAACGGTGCCGAAGAATTCCTGAGTTACCGACAAGACCAGACTGAGAATTGTTATTTTAATATATATAACTTGGATAATATATATATATATATATATATATATATATATATATATATATATATATATATATATATATATATATATATATATATATATATATATATATATATATATATATATATATATATATATATATATATATATATATATATATATATATATATATATATATATATATATATATATATATATGATGTAATTTTATTACATGACTGTTTGATGATTATTTTAATATTTATACGAGGTATTTATACGACGTAGATTGTCACAAGAAACCCTAAATCCCCTAGTAAATAAATCTAAGCTATTCCTGTAGGAAATCTAGCTATTCCAGATCTAAACCAAGTTGTGGATATTTAGGATCCCAACAAATGGTTGATACTCGTAGAAATGTAGATATTAGTTGATTGCGATATTGAAAAAGAATTGGCAATATTAAAACTGATATCGATGTCATGACGATATTTCCTTATAGATTGGAGTTTGACAAAACGTTACCACCTGGAAAGGTCTCATCTGATTCGTTGTCACCCAATTCTTAAATTGAAATCGAAAGGGTGAATGTTGCACTTGAGGCTGTCATTGGAACCATTACCCAAAAGCCTCATGCCACTAGTACCTTTCCGAGAAGTCTAATTGAATGTGTGAGTCATTTTATACTAGTGACTCATTTGATAATTATTGTTGTAAGAGATATAGGATTGGAAATTATGTGTTGAGCATATTGAGCTTTTATCGCCCTATCAAGGTCTAAGAATAAGGTTGAAAGTATTGGAGAATGAAGTAGGATGTTGCATTGAGTATAAGTTGGTTGAAACTTGAATGAAGTAAAAATTTAACTTGTATGGAATATGAAATTGTTAAAAGGAAGTCGTTAAGTTTTGTGATTGAATTATAAGGTTTTAAATGATTGTTAGTTCGTGTTAAGTGTTGTTCCTAGGCCATTGTCCAATGATGAGGATGCCCAGTATCCAATAACTAAATTGAAGAAGTCTTCTTCTGAATTGGGACCGATGGATCTTCCGAGACAGGTGGGACACCTAATGACTCTTGTAGATTAGTATTCATTGTGGTATCTTTTAAAAAATAATCCCTAACTTAACTGAGACATCAGTTGGTAGGACGAGTTCTTGGAATTGTATGACATAGTGACACGTAATCTGTTACGGTACAATTCTGACTTGTTTGTGATTAATGAAAAGACTACTTTTGATTGCTAAATTATACATGTATCAATGTTATCTATCTTTTATTGCTTCATCCTAATATTCGCATTAGTGATGCAACCATTGAACAAGTACTCACCTCGAATTGAGTTACGTTGTGGATTATTCTTTCTGATTGCCATCAAGGTCATGAACCTCATGATTATTTGGCTAAAGCTCATTACCTAGCATATTACAGTTAGTTCTTGGTGAACGACTTTTCATCACTCCTTTGCAGATCACTAATTGTTTTTATAAGATAAAACAGTATCCCTTGAGAAAATTGAATTTTCATCACCATAAGGATTATTCAAAGTGAGTTTTATAAGTGATCGTTATCGAAATGAAAACACCTTGGAAAACTTAATTGTTTTCATAACAAAGAAAATCTTTGTAAATTTATTTTTGATTCTTTTATAAGAATTAAGCATGAAAATGTTTTTTTTTTAAACATGATGATAAAATTTTGACGAACTGAGTATTGCATCGTTAATCTTGAAATTGTATATAGTTGCGCGCCTACATACAAGTTGGAATGGACCATGCAAGGCTGATTAGTAGTCACCATAAAACTGATTAATAAACACTACATTTTCTTTAAAGATTGTGAAAGATTAAATTTTATGAGATCTGCAAAAAGTGCAAAATAGGGACATATTATTAGGGACACCTACATGTGTACCCGTACCATTTGTTCTCCTGAATCGAATTTAATCATCTGTGGAAATTGTCTTAATTGACAATTGATATCCCTTCTTATCCAATTCTCCCGTGGTGAGATTCTTTGGAAAAGTATATGATTACCGAGTGTTGATACCCGACTGGATGTATCGACGTTCCTATCATTTATTTTGATTAGATTTCATTTGAATGGCCTGGGTAACGATCCGAGGAGCTTTCGAATGCGTACTCAAATTATGAAAACATGGGATATATTCATATTCGTTAAATGTTTTCGTCTTTATCTGAATTGAAGTTCTCTCGCGTAGATTATGCGTTGACTTTATCTTTTAAGGTTTGTTATGTCTCCAGAAATCCTTGAATTGTGAAGGATTATGAATTATTATTAGTCTTTTGAGAAGTTCACATCTTATCGACGGCAATAAAACTGAAAAGTTGATAGCGCCAGTAGAATGGATTGATTGATTATGACATGACGACATTGTCTTAATTGATGGGAACTCGAATAGAATTCCCCTAAAAGATAAGATGTTGATTATCAAAAGAGATCTAAATAATTCTTGATGGATGACCATATTCTGCATTTAGACTTGAAATTATACCGTGAATGGTTGTGAATTAGTACTAGATATTATAATCTAGAAAGAACTTAAAATAAATGTACTAAAAGATTTTTATGTTATCTGAAACTTTAGGAGGTATTTGCTGGTGAATTACCTAGACTTTCACCATTAAGGAAAGTTGAATTTGGTATTGATTATATTCCCGGTGTTGCACCTGTGGCATGTGCACTATACGTCAGCACCATCTGCATTAAAAGAATTACCCTACAATTGAGAGAGTTGTATGGGAAGACTTTTATTCTACCAAGCTCGTCATCATGAAGAGCTATGGTATTATCATTCCTTATATTTATTGATTATTGTGAACTAAGTAAATTGACGATTAAAATCTATATCCACTACCCAAGATGATAGATTGTTCGATCATTTACAAGGTTCTAGCGTATGTTCTAAAGACTTGATCCTTGGGATGGTTATAATCAATTTAGCATCCGCGAAAAAGATTATCTATTCCAATCACTACATCCGGTACTTGTAATGAACATTATGAGTTTCACGTGATGTCGTTTGGATTGACTAATAAACATGTAGCATTCATAAATTGGTGAATCACGTGTGTAGACTGTAATATGATAAATTCATGCTTGTGATCATTAAGGACCATTTGTTTATTTATAAGAATAAGAATGAGTTAATAATTAGTTATAGACTGCCCTAAATTGGCCAAACAATGAAAACCTGTACCTTGAATAATTAACAATTGATTAAAGACTTAATCCTTTATATTATTTGACCATGTAATTAATAGATAATGGAATATATTGACTCTTCAAAAATTAGAGCCCTTTTAAGACTTTGGGTTTTACCAAAAAGAAAGTGCAAATGTGTTTTGACAAATATTTTATTAAAAAGAACTTTTGAGGGATTATTCCCTTATACCCAAAACATTTAACTAAACTCCTGTTTAGGGGTAAATGTTTGTGTATACCTCAAGACAACCTAAGAGGGATTGAGGAAACCATTTAAACCATGACCCAGAATTTGAAACGACAATTTTTGCTTTTCAACTAAGAAAATTTTGACCAAAGTATAAACAAAGATTTCAAACATTTACGAATCTTATTAAATATTTTCGATAAATCAACAAAAATCTTGTTAATTAAATTCAAATTTATTTTGAACATTTTATATAATTGGTCGAACTAAGAAATTTAAAATTTTTACGTTTACGTTTCATAAAAATTGAAAAGTTTATTATTTAATTACTTGTAATAATTATCGACGCTTTAAACGTCGGATTGAGCAAAACTGATAAAAATAATGGTTGAAACGAAACTAAAACTTAGAAAATATGAAAAAAGAAATTCTGAGTGAATTTTTGGTTATGATAATTATTTCACCAAGAAAGGTGAATATATATACTGACACATTATATATAAAGGATAAAGAATCAATTAGGGTGTGTTCCTTAATAATGACTGTGCAAAATAATTTGTCGAACAATTTAAAAATAGTTGATACTTGTAAAAAAAAAGATAATATAGATAATAAAAAGGGGTTCGCGACTAATATGAACCATTAGAATTGAGGAGCCGATGGCGTTAAATGTATAAAAGGCCACTTGTGGTTGCCTAAAAATGGAGATTTTGAGATATAGTTATGTTGGAATCTTGAAAGTATAAGTATTCTATTCCTGTCATTTCTGATTTAATGTATCATTATCAGAATAAGTTGTACTGATGGCAAATTATGAAGGCAGACACCGCCTCATACATTAGTAAACGTCTAACTATTGCAAAGATCATCATCTGAATTTGATTCGATTTGGGTCATCGTCGACAGACTAACCAAATCGACTAATATCATTCCCGTTAATGATAAATTCTTGATGAAGAAATTGACTCTTTTTGTATTTAAAGGAGTTATGTAAGCATGGTGTGCCTGTATCGATCATATATATCAAGATCCTCGCTTCGCATCAAATTTCTAGAGATTTGCTCAGAAGTCATTGAGAACGAATCTTGATGAGAGTACTGTACCACCCCAATCGAAGGGACGAGGTAAAGTAACGATACAAAATACTATAAGTGTTGTTTTATGTTTGAATGATTGACCTTTGGTAATAAACTGTAAAATCATTTTCCTTTGGAGAGATTATCCTTGATAATTATCGTATTAGGATCAAGATCGAATCTTGTGAGGATATATATTAGAGCATCTCTAAGCAGGAGTTGGGATGAAGACACCCGACATACACCCATTGTGAGTTGGACATGTCTTTTAGGTTTAAGGTTTCCTATGATGGCGAACCTAACCTTACCAAGTACCCGACCCGCGAGACCTGAAATGGTTGTTGAAATTAGGATTTGATTATTGACTGCCGGTAGTAAGAAGGAGGTTATGTAAATATGAAATGTGGATCTTGAAGTGCCAGATGGGTAGCGAAGTTATGCCAAAAATTTTAACTATGGAAAAATGAATTGATGATCTAAAAGATCATGGGATATAAGTCGCCGTTGTATGGGACCATTGAGATGATGTAAAATTCGGTTTGAAAGGCATATAAGCTGGATCTACCCTAGGACTTCAAGAGCTGCGTGAATTATGTTTCATATATCGAACTTGATAAAATGTCTATCAAGTGAGAATCTGATCACTTCTTGATAAAGTTTAGATCGGCGAAAAGTTGCATTCATCAAAAACCCGTGATTCATCAGTAGCTATAAAGGAATACAATGAAACACATATCATGTAGTTTCTGTGATAAAAATTTGAGGTCCTATCTCATTATAGAACTCTAGATAATTATTGTTGTAAGAGATATAGGATTGGAAATTATGTGTTGAGCATATTGAGCTTTTATCGCCCTATCAAGGTCTAAGAATAAGGTTGAAAGTATTGGAGAATGAAGTAGGATGTTGCATTGAGTATAAGTTGGTTGAAACTTGAATGAAGTAAAAATTTAACTTGTATGGAATATGAAATTGTTAAAAGGAAGTCGTTAAGTTCTGTGATTGAATTATAAGGTTTTAAATGATTGTTAGTTCGTGTTAAGTGTTGTTCCTAGGCCATTGTCCAATGATGAGGATGCCCAGTATCCAATAAATAAATTGAAGAAGTCTTCTTCTGAATTGGGACCGATGGATCTTCCGGGACAGGTGGGACACCTAATGACTCTTGTAGATTAGTATTCATTGTGGTATCTTTTAAAAAATAATCCCTAACTTAACTGAGACATCAGTTGGTAGGACGAGTTCTTGGAATTGTATGACATAGTGACACGTAATGTGTTACGGTACAATTCTGACTTGTTTGTGATTAATGAAAAGACTACTTTTGATTGCTAAATTATACATGTATCAATGTTATCTATCTTTTATTGCTTCATCCTAATATTCGCATTAGTGATGCAACCATTGAACAAGTACTCACCTCGAATTGAGTTACGTTGTGGATTATTCTTTCTGATTGCCATCAAGGTCATGAACCTCATGATTATTTGGCTAAAGCTCATTACCTAGCATATTATAGTTAGTTCTTGGTGAACGACTTTTCATCACTCCTTTGCAGATCACTAATTGTTTTTATAAGATAAAACAGTATCCCTTGAGAAAATTGAATTTTCATCACCATAAGGATTATTCAAAGTGAGTTTTATAAGTGATCGTTATCGAAATGAAAACACCTTGGAAAACTTAATTGTTTTCATAACAAAGAAAATCTTTGTAAATTTATTTTTGATTCTTATTTAAGAATTAAGCATGAAAATGTTTTTTTTTAAACATGATGATAAAATTTTGACGAACTGAGTATTGCATCGTTAATCTTGAAATTGTATATAGTTGCGCGCCTACATACAATTTGGAATGGACCATGCAAGGCTGATTAGTAGTCACCATAAAACTGATTAATAAACACTACATTTTCTTTAAAGATTGTGAAAGATTAAATTTTATGAGATCTGTAAAAAGTGCAAAATAGGGACATATTATTAGGGACACCTACATGTGTACCCGTACCATTTGTTCTCCTGAATCGAATTTAATCATCTGTGGAAATTGTCTTAATTGACAATTGATATCCCTTCTTATCCAATTCTCCCGTGGTGAGATTCTTTGGAAAAGTATATGATTACCGAGTGTTGATACCCGACTGGATGTATCGACGTTCCTATCATTTATTTTGATTAGATTTCATTTGAATGGCCTGGGTAACGATCCGAGGAGCTTTCGAATGCGTACTCAAATTATGAAAACATGGGATATATTCATATTCGTTAAATGTTTTCGTCTTTATCTGAATTGAAGTTCTCTCGCGTAGATTATGCGTTGACTTTATCTTTTAAGGTTTGTTATGTCTCCAGAAATCCTTGAATTGTGAAGGATTATGAATTATTATTAGTCTTTTGAGAAGTTCACATCTTATCGACGGCAATAAAACTGAAAAGTTTATAGCGCCAGTAGAATGGATTGATTGATTATGACATGACGACATTGTTTTAATTGATGGGAACTCGAATAGAATTCCCCTAAAAGATAAGATGTTGATTATCAAAAGAGATCTAAATAATTCTTGATGGATGACCATATTCTGCATTTAGACTTGAAATTATACCGTGAATGGTTGTGAATTAGTACTAGATATTATAATCATGAAAGAACTTAAAATAAATTTACTAAAAGATGTTTATGTTATCTAAAACTTTAGGAGGTATTTGCTGGTGAATTACCTAGACTTTCACCATTAAGGCAAGTTGAATTTGGTATTGATTATATTCCCGGTGTTGCACCTGTGGCATGTGCACTATACGTCAGCACCATCTGCATTAAAAGAATTACCCTACAATTAAGAGAGTTGTATGGGAAGACTTTTATTCTACCAAGCTCGTCATCATGAAGAGCTATGGTATTATCATTCCTTATATTTATTGATTATTGTGAACTAAGTAAATTGACGATTAAAATCTATATCCACTACCCAAGATGATAGATTGTTCGATCATTTACAAGGTTCTAGCGTATGTTCTAAAGATTTGATCCTTGGGATGGTTATAATCAATTTAGCATCCGCGAAAAAGATTATCTATTCCAATCACTACATCCGGTACTTGTAATGAACATTATGAGTTTCACGTGATGTCGTTTGGATTGACTAATAAACATGTAGCATTCATAAATTGGTGAATCACGTGTGTAGACTGTAATTTGATAAATTCATGCTTGTGATCATTAAGGACCATTTGTTTATTTATAAGAATAAGAATGAGTTAATAATTAGTTATAGACTGCCCTAAATTGGCCAAACAATGAAAACCTGTACCTTGAATAATTAACAATTGATTAAAGACTTAATCCTTTATATTATTTGACCATGTAATTAATAGATAATGGAATATATTGACTCTTCAAAAATTAGAGCCCTTTTAAGACTTTGGGTTTTACCAAAAAGAAAGTGCAAATGTGTTTTGACAAATATTTTATTAAAAAGAACTTTTGAGGGATTATTCCCTTATACCCAAAACATTTAACTAAACTCCTGTTTAGGGGTAAATGTTTGTGTATACCTCAAGACAACCTAAGAGGGATTGAGGAAACCATTTAAACCATGACCCAGAATTTGAAACGACAATTTTTGCTTTTCAACTAAGAAAATTTTGACCAAAGTATAAACAAAGATTTTCAAACATTTACGAATCTTATTAAATATTTTCGATAAATCAACAAAAATCTTGTTAATTAAATTCAAATTTATTTTGAACATTTTATATAATTGGTCGAACTAAGAAATTTAAAATTTTTACGTTTACGTTTCATAAAAATTGAAAAGTTTATTATTTAATTACTTGTAATAATTATCGACGCTTTAAACGTTGGATTGAGCAAAACTGATAAAAATAATGGTTGAAACGAAACTAAAACTTAGAAAATATGAAAAAAGAAATTCTGAGTGAATTTTTGGTTATGATAATTATTTCACCAGGAAAGGTGAATATATATACTGACACATTATATATAAAGGATAAAGAATCAATTAGGGTGTGTTCCTTAATAATGACTGTGCAAAATAATTTGTCGAACAATTTAAAAATAGTTGATACTTGTAAAAAAAAGATAATATAGATAATAAAAAGGGGTTCGCGACTAATATGAACCATTAGAATTGAGGAGCCGATGGCGTTAAATGTATAAAAGGCCACTTGTGGTTGCCTAAAAATGGAGATTTTGAGATATAGTTATGTTGGAATCTTGAAAGTATAAGTATTCTATTCCTGTCATTTCTGATTTAATGTATCATTATCAGAATAAGTTGTACTGATGGCAAATTATGAAGGCAGACACCGCCTCATACATTAGTAAACGTCTAACTATTGCAAAGATCATCATCTGAATTTGATTCGATTTGGGTCATCGTCGACAGACTAACCAAATCGACTAATATCATTCCCGTTAATGATAAATTCTTGATGAAGAAATTGACTCTTTTTGTATTTAAAGGAGTTATGTAAGCATGGTGTGCCTGTATCGATCATATATATCAAGATCCTCGCTTCGCATCAAATTTCTAGAGATTTGCTCAGAAGTCATTGAGAACGAATCTTGATGAGAGTACTGTACCACCCCAATCGAAGGGACGAGGTAAAGTAACGATACAAAATACTATAAGTGTTGTTTTATGTTTGAATGATTGATCTTTGGTAATAAACTGTAAAATCATTTTCCTTTGGAGAGATTATCCTTGATAATTATCGTATTAGGATCAAGATCGAATCTTGTGAGGATATATATTAGAGCATCTGTAAGCAGGAGTTGGGATGAAGACACCCGACATACACCCATTGTGAGTTGGACATGTCTTTTAGGTTTAAGGTTTCCTATGATGGCGAACCTAACCTTACCAAGTACCCGACCCGCGAGACCTGAAATGGTTGTTGAAATTAGGATTTGATTATTGACTGCCGGTAGTAAGAAGGAGGTTATGTGAATATGAAATGTAGATCTTGAAGTGCCAGATGGGTAGCGAAGTTATGCCAAAAATTTTAACTATGGAAAAATGAATTGATGATCTAAAAGATCATGGGATATAAGTCGCCGTTGTATGGGACCATTGAGATGATGTAAAATTCGGTTTGAAAGGCATATAAGCTGGATCTACCCTAGGACTTCAAGAGCTGCGTGAATTATGTTTCATATATCAAACTTGATAAAATGTCTATCAAGTGAGAATCTGATCACTTCTTGATAAAGTTTAGATCGGCGAAAAGTTGCATTCATCAAAAACCCGTGAACATCATGGATAGAGAAAGTAAGTCAACATTAAGCCTGATCTTATTCCCATAGTTATGTTTGATGAAACTCGCGTATTGTAATGAATTACACTTGTGAGAAAAGACCGAATGTGGAGGAAATACCAACATGGCTTTAACTCTATAAGAAGCGAGTAGTAAGATAAGATGATCTTTGAGGACAAAGATCTTGTTTAGGGGTGAATGCTGTGACAATCCGTCAATTTATGGTTGATATTTTACTCTCAAGTATTATTTAAAAACATTATTTTAATGTTATATTATGAACTCACACATTTCTTGGAAGAAATTTGGATTTACGTCTTAAAGTAGCATCGACTACGTCTAAACCGGAGGATTTTACATTACGTGCTTATGTTTACATACACCGTTTTGGTGACAGTCCGACATTTTAGAAAATAAATCTATCCGTGAATATTATTTTCAGATTTTAAATTTGTGTTGGTTCATAAACTCACAAATTTACGAGAAGAGATTAGGACTTACGTGAATAATTTAACGTCCTTTATGACTAAACCGGAAACCTTAGGATTACGTATTTACGTTTTTGAACTCCGTTTTTTATGAGACAATTATTATTAGATTCGTTTTGTGCCGTTGATTCATAATTTATAAAAACGTTTTTCGTAAAACGACCCGAGGGCACGCAAATCGAGGAAACTAGAATCGAGGAATACCCATAAATTAGTGGGATGAGACAAAAGAAGTTTTTCCCCACCCCACTAATATGGGACGGCAACATGTAAGCTACCACACCATTAGGTGTCAAAACTTCACAAGGAAGCTTGCACACTTGTTGCTTAAAGCTTAACTTGTAAGCTATACACCACAAAACCACTGGCAACAAATCATTTTTCACATTCAACTCATGCAAACCACCATAAACACTCTCCTCTCTCTCTAAAATTCGTCCACTATTCAACCAAAACACCCCATTTGATCTTAATTCAACCATAAAATCTTATGTTATTCATGCATAAGATGAAGAACCTTTGAAGCCTTGAAGATTAGAGGTGATTCTAACATCCAAGGAGGTGATTTGGTGATGTTAAAGGGCTGATTTCTACAAGAAGTTTACAAGTAATGGTGGTCTTGAAGATTGGTGTTGATCTATCACAAGTTTCTCCATCAAAAATCCAAGCCTTGATGAATACCTACATAATCTTGGTGGTATAAAGATTGTTCTCCCCCTCCTCTTGTTATTTTGATTATGTAATCATGTATTTTCTTTCTTATTTTATATGTATATGATGAATATATGATGATAAAAATGTTATGTGGGGATCAAGTGTTGATAAATATGATTAAAAAGATGGAAAACCACATGTTAAATGGTTAAAATCTTGCTAAAATATGAAGGCTGTATAAAAATAGTAAGTAACCAAAAGCTAAACTGATAAAATGGTAAAGTGGAATCAATATACAGTAATTATTAGGTGTTATACACATGTGAGAGTTGGCCATACAATGGAATCATAAAAAGGAGTGAGATATGATCAAAACAAGTTTAGAGTGCAAATCTGCCTACACTGTTTTGGACGAATTTATTAAAATATTTAGAGGTTGATTCATCAGTAGCTATAAAGGAATACAATGAAACACATATCATGTAGTTTCTGTGATAAAAATTTGAGGTCCTATCTCATTATAGAACTCTAGATAATTATTGTTGTAAGAGATATAGGATTGGAAATTATGTGTTGAGCATATTGAGCTTTTATCGCCCTATCAAGGTCTAAGAATAAGGTTGAAAGTATTGGAGAATGAAGTAGGATGTTGCATTGAGTATAAGTTGGTTGAAACTTGAATGAAGTAAAAATTTAACTTGTATGGAATATGAAATTGTTAAAAGGAAGTCGTTAAGTTCTGTGATTGAATTATAAGGTTTTAAATGATTGTTAGTTCGTGTTAAGTGTTGTTCCTAGGCCATTGTCCAATGATGAGGATGCCCAGTATCCAATAAATAAATTGAAGAAGTCTTCTTCTGAATTGGGACCGATGGATCTTCCGGGACAGGTGGGACACCTAATGACTCTTGTAGATTAGTATTCATTGTGGTATCTTTTAAAAAATAATCCCTAACTTAACTGAGACATCAGTTGGTAGGACGAGTTCTTGGAATTGTATGACATAGTGACACGTAATGTGTTACGGTACAATTCTGACTTGTTTGTGATTAATGAAAAGACTACTTTTGATTGCTAAATTATACATGTATCAATGTTATCTATCTTTTATTGCTTCATCCTAATATTCGCATTAGTGATGCAACCATTGAACAAGTACTCACCTCGAATTGAGTTACGTTGTGTATTATTCTTTCTGATTGCCATCAAGGTCATGAACCTCATGATTATTTGGCTAAAGCTCATTACCTAGCATATTATAGTTAGTTCTTGGTGAACGACTTTTCATCACTCCTTTGTAGATCACTAATTGTTTTTATAAGATAAAACAGTATCCCTTGAGAAAATTGAATTTTCATCACCATAAGGATTATTCAAAGTGAGTTTTATAAGTGATCGTTATCGAAATGAAAACACCTTGGAAAACTTAATTGTTTTCATAACAAAGAAAATCTTTGTAAATTTATTTTTGATTCTTATTTAAGAATTAAGCATGAAAATGTTTTTTTTTAAACATGATGATAAAATTTTGACGAACTGAGTATTGCATCGTTAATCTTGAAATTGTATAGAGTTGCGCGCCTACATACAATTTGGAATGGACCATGCAAGGCTGATTAGTAGTCACCATAAAACTGATTAATAAACACTACATTTTCTTTAAAGATTGTGAAAGATTAAATTTTATGAGATCTGCAAAAAGTGCAAAATAGGGACATATTATTAGGGACACCTACATGTGTACCCGTACCCTTTGTTCTCCTGAATCGAATTTAATCATCTGTGGAAATTGTCTTAATTGACAATTGATATCCCTTCTTATCCAATTCTCCCGTGGTGAGACTCTTTGGAAAAGTATATGATTACCGAGTGTTGATACCCGACTGGATGTATCGACGTTCCTATCATTTATTTTGATTAGATTTTATTTGAATGGCCTGGGTAACGATCCGAGGAGCTTTCGAATGCGTACTCAAATTATGAAAACATGGGATATATTCATATTCGTTAAATGTTTTCGTCTTTATCTGAATTGAAGTTCTCTCGCGTAGATTATGCGTTGACTTTATCTTTTAAGGTTTGTTATGTCTCCAGAAATCCTTGAATTGTGAAGGATTATGAATTATTATTAGTCTCTTGAGAAGTTCACATCTTATCGACGGCAATAAAACTGAAAAGTTGATAGCGCCAGTAGAATGGATTGATTGATTATGACATGACGACATTGTCTTAATTGATGGGAACTCGAATAGAATTCCCCTAAAAGATAAGATGTTGATTATCAAAAGAGATCTAAATAATTCTTGATGGATGACCATATTCTGCATTTAGACTTGAAATTATACCGTGAATGGTTGTGAATTAGTACTAGATATTATAATCTAGAAAGAACTTAAAATAAATGTACTAAAAGATGTTTATGTTATCTGAAACTTTAGGAGGTATTTACTGGTGAATTACCTAGACTTTCACCATTAAGGCAAGTTGAATTTGGTATTGATTATATTCCCGGTGTTGCACCTGTGGCATGTGCACTATACGTCAGCACCATCTGCATTAAAAGAATTACCCTACAATTGAGAGAGTTGTACAGGAAGACTTTTATTCTACCAAGCTCGTCATTATGAAGAGCTATGGTATTATCATTCCTTATATTTATTGATTATTGTGAACTAAGTAAATTGACGATTAAAATCTATATCCACTACCCAAGATGATAGATTGTTCGATCATTTACAAGGTTCTAGCGTATGTTCTAAAGATTTGATCCTTGGGATGGTTATAATCAATTTAGCATCCGCGAAAAAGATTATCTATTCCAATCACTACATCCGGTACTTGTAATGAACATTATGAGTTTCACGTGATGTCGTTTGGATTGACTAATAAACATGTAGCATTCATAAATTGGTGAATCACGTGTGTAGACTGTAATATGGTAAATTCATGCTTGTGATCATTAAGGACCATTTGTTTATTTATAAGAATAAGAATGAGTTAATAATTAGTTATAGACTGCCCTAAATTGGCCAAACAATGAAAACCTGTACCTTGAATAATTAACAATTGATTAAAGACTTAATCCTTTATATTATTTGACCATGTAATTAATAGATAATGGAATATATTGACTCTTCAAAAATTAGAGCCCTTTTAAGACTTTGGGTTTTACCAAAAAGAAAGTGCAAATGTGTTTTGACAAATATTTTATTAAAAAGAACTTTTGAGGGATTATTCCCTTATACCCAAAACATTTAACTAAACTCCTGTTTAGGGGTAAATGTTTGTGTATACCTCAAGACAACCTAAGAGGGATTGAGGAAACCATTTAAACCATGACCCAGAATTTGAAACGACAATTTTTGCTTTTCAACTAAGAAAATTTTGACGAAAGTATAAACAAAGATTTTCAAACATTTACGAATCTTATTAAATATTTTCGATAAATCAACAAAAATCTTGTTAATTAAATTCAAATTTATTTTGAACATTTTATATAATTGGTCGAACTAAGAAATTTAAAATTTTTACGTTTACGTTTCATAAAAATTGAAAAGTTTATTATTTAATTACTTGTAATAATTATCGACGCTTTAAACGTCGGATTGAGCAAAACTGATAAAAATAATGGTTGAAACGAAACTAAAACTTAGAAAATATGAAAAAAGAAATTCTGAGTGAATTTTTGGTTATGATAATTATTTCACCAAGAAAGGTGAATATATATACTGACACATTATATATAAAGGATAAAGAATCAATTAGGGTGTGTTCCTTAATAATGACTGTGCAAAATAATTTGTCGAACAATTTAAAAATAGTTGATACTTGTAAAAAAAAGATAATATAGATAATAAAAAGGGGTTCGCGACTAATATGAACCATTAGAATTGAGGAGCCGATGGCGTTAAATGTATAAAAGGCCACTTGTGGTTGCCTAAAAATGGAGATTTTGAGATATAGTTATGTTGGAATCTTGAAAGTATAAGTATTCTATTCCTGTCATTTCTAATTTAATGTATCATTATCAGAATAAGTTGTACTGATGGCAAATTATGAAGGCAGACACCGCCTCATACATTAGTAAACGTCTAACTATTGCAAAGATCATCATCTGAATTTGATTCGATTTGGGTCATCGTCGACAGACTAACCAAATCGACTAATATCATTCCCGTTAATGATAAATTCTTGATGAAGAAATTGACTCTTTTTGTATTTAAAGGAGTTATGTAAGCATGGTGTGCCTGTATCGATCATATATATCAAGATCCTCGCTTCGCATCAAATTTCTAGAGATTTGCTCAGAAGTCATTGAGAACGAATCTTGATGAGAGTACTGTACCACCCCAATCGAAGGGACGAGGTAAAGTAACGATACAAAATACTATAAGTGTTGTTTTATGTTTGAATGATTGACCTTTGGTAATAAACTGTAAAATCATTTTCCTTTGGAGAGATTATCCATGATAATTATCGTATTAGGATCAAGATCGAATCTTGTGAGGATATATATTAGAGCATCTGTAAGCAGGAGTTGGGATGAAGACACCCGACATACACCCATTATGAGTTGGACATGTCTTTTAGGTTTAAGGTTTCCTATGATGGCGAACCTAACCTTACCAAGTACCCGACCCGCGAGACCTGAAATGGTTGTTGAAATTAGGATTTGATTATTGACTGCCGGTAGGAAGAAGGAGGTTATGTAAATATGAAATGTGGATCTTGAAGTGCCAGATGGGTAGCGAAGTTATGCCAAAAATTTTAACTATGGAAAAATGAATTGATGATCTAAAAGATCATGGGATATAAGTCGCCGTTGTATGGGACCATTGAGATGATGTAAAATTCGGTTTGAAAGGCATATAAGCTGGATCTACCCTAGGACTTCAAGAGCTGCGTGAATTATGTTTCATATATCGAACTTGATAAAATGTCTATCAAGTGAGAATCTGATCACTTCTTGATAAAGTTTAGATCGGCGAAAATTTGCATTCATCAAAAACCCGTGAACATCATGGATAGAGAAAGTAAGTCAACATTAAGCCTGATCTTATTCCCGTAGTTATGTTTGATGAAACTCGCGTATTGTAATGAATTACACTTGTGAGAAAAGACCGAATGTGGAGGAAATACCCACATGGCTTTAACTCTATAAGAAGCGAGTAGTAAGATAAGATGATCTTTGAGGACAAAGATCTTGTTTAGGGGTGAATGCTGTGACAATCCGTCAATTTATGGTTGATATTTTACTCTCAAGTATTGTTTAAAAACATTATTTTAATGTTATATTATGAACTCACACATTTCTGGTAAGAAATTTGGATTTACGTCTTAAAGTAGCATCGACTACGTCTAAACCGGAGGATTTTACATTACGTGCTTATGTTTACATACACCGTTTTGGTGACAGTCCGACATTTTAGAAAATAAATCTATCCGTGAATATTATTTTCAGATTTTAAATTTGTGTTGGTTCATAAACTCACAAATTTACGAGAAGAGATTAGGACTTACGTGAATAATTTAACGTCCTTTACAACTAAACCGGAAACCTTAGGATTACGTATTTACGTTTTTGAACTCCGTTTTTTATGAGACAATTATTATTAGATTCGTTTTGTGCCGTTGATTCATAATTTATAAAAACGTTTTTCGTAAAACGACCCGAGGGCACGCAAATCAAGGAAACTAGAATCGAGGAATACCCATAAATTAGTGGGATGAGACAAAACAAGTTTTGCCCCACCCCACTAATATGGGACGGCAACATGTAAGCTACCACACCATTAGGTGTCAAAACTTCACAAGGAAGCTTGCACACTTGTTGCTTAAAGCTTAACTTGTAAGCTATACACCACAAAACCACTGGCAACAAATCATTTTTCACATTCAACTCATGCAAACCACCATAAACACTCTCCTCTCTCTCTAAAATTCGTCCACTATTCAACCAAAACACCCCATTTGATCTTAATTCAACCATAAAATCTTATGTTATTCATGCATAAGATGAAGAACCTTTGAAGCCTTGAAGATTAGAGGTGATTCTAACATCCAAGGAGGTGATTTGGTGATGTTAAAGGGCTGATTTCTACAAGAAGTTTACAAGTATTGGTGGTCTTGAAGATTGGTGTTGATCTATCACAAGTTTCTCCATCAAAAATCCAAGCCTTGATGAATACCTACATAATCTTGGTGGTATAAAGATTGTTCTCCCCATCCTCTTGTTATTTTGATTATGTAATCATGTATTTTCTTTCTTATTTTATATGTATATGATGAATATATGATGATAAAAATGTTATGTGGGGATCAAGTGTTGATAAATATGATTAAAAAGATGGAAAACCACATGTTAAATGGTTAAAATCTTGCTAAAATATGAAGGCTGTATAAAAATAGTAAGTAACCAAAAGCTAAACTAATGGTAAAGTGGAATCAATATACAGTAATTATTAGGTGTTATACACATGTGAGAGTTGGCCATACAATGGAATCATAAAAAGGAGTGAGATATGATCAAAACAAGTTTAGAGTGCAAATCTGCCTACACTGTTTTAGACGAATTTATTAAAATATTTAGAGGTTGATTCATCAGTAGCTATAAAGGAATACAATGAAACACATATCATGTAGTTTCTGTGATAAAAATTTAAGGTCCTATCTCATTATAGAACTCTAGATATGGACATTTTAGTGAACTTAAAATTCAGGAATGATTTTGTGAAATTAAAGTTTAATATTATTATATAAGCACTCAAATAAATATAATATAAAATGTAAATTAAAACCCACTAACTTATATATTTCATTTATATAAATATTTATAAGGATAAATAAATGGACATTATATGAAAATGGTATTTTGGTAAGTTTTAAAAGTTATAAAAACTATAAACATGATTTTTACGTCTTTTCGGCTAGTACCGTAAAATTAACATTTTTCGTCAACTAAAACTTAGACGATCGGGCCCGTCTAATGTAAACTTTTTAAAAGTCATATACTGATATATAAGTACTTAATACAAGTAAAAACCGATAAAACCCGAACTATATAACATACGGACATTAAACGGGCTAAGTTAGCATTATTGGACTATAAACCCGACTAGTTAGTAAAACACTTATAAACTTACTTATTGGGCTTAACCCACTTGGGCCCAACATGTAAAGTATAATACTGATAATAAAGCTATAATTGGGCTAATGAAATGTATTGGGCATGTAATGGGCCTATTGGGCCTCCAAAATGTAAACAAGTTGAGCTAGTGTAACTAGTATAAAAGTTACCAACACATAAACACTATAATGAATGAGTAAAGATGTATAAACCCACTTGATCATCATCATATATATAAAATCATCATATGTATACATAATTGTTATTTTGATAAAGTCATTTGACAAGAGTCTAAGACGAGTATTATTTGTCTAGGTTTCCGTGATTGAAGCACGTACCGTACATCCGAATTGCCGATAACCCGCTTTCCCACATCAACGTGAGTTCATAGCCTCGCACTCTTTTAAATGTTTTTATGAAATGTTTTAAAAACCCGCGAGGGAGATAACATGTTAGTTTTTATAAAATAGGACACTAGTTGTCCCGATTGTCTGTTTATTGATTTGGACCCGAATGATTGTATGACCTGATGAATGATTAAATGACCCGATAGATGAAATGAAATGGATTATTAAAGTTAGGTTATGTCACTAAAAGTCCCATTAGCATGAATTGTGAACTACCGGGATTTGGTAGATGCTTATGCATATAATAGTACTATTTGGGGACGATCACCCCAGTTCGCGCCTTGACGTTGATCCCCTTCGTGCCACATTGATTGGTAAGCGAATTTACGTATGAGAAGAGTTACACAAGCGTGATTATTGTGATGACACACTAACTTAGATGGGCAAATTGAGTTTCGGGATAGCTACCCGTTGTTTGTTGTAGTAAGGTAACAATGTCATGCGGCTTATAATAATCCAAATAACGAAAATACTGCTATAAGCATTGAATTACAATATATTGCCTGACTAGCAATACAGGGTCTATTTATCGATATTATGTTCGTGTTTTGGTTTTATATAACCATATCCATATAACGGTTTTTATTTAACTTTATACAACGTTATAAAACGTATTGTATGATGTTTTTAACGACAATGGTTCGTATAATGATTTTGAAGGCGAAAGCCTATGTTATGATTTTTGATAACGGTTTGTATAAAATGACTTTGGCTATTTTATGGCCTATTACAAAGATTTGTACAAAATGATCTTCGGTAATAATTATATACCGATGATATATTGATGGTTTATTAAACACTATGAATTCACTCGGTGTTATCGCCGACCTTTTCTTTTAACATGTTTTATCTCAGGTACTTGAAGGTAATTCTCGGGAAGACAACAAGAATTCATGGCCCGCACTTAAACAACAATTTCCATTCACATGCTTTGTAAAACCTGTATGTAATACAATGACATGGGACCTATGTAAATTTATATTTATGAATGGAAATGCTTTATTATAAAACGACGCGATTTTTAAGCGTTGTCTATGATGTGAGTAATGTGCTATCCCGTAACACCAACGAGTCTTCCGCTGTATCGAATTGTGTAAATTTGGGGGTGTTACATTTGGACTCAAAACATATAACAAAGATCTCAGATTCATTTTCTTTTTCGTGCTTGCACATGCAACCCAAGATCTTTAAGATCCATTCACGAAAATGATCATATCATCACAGATCTGTGCGACGGTTAATACCATCTATTGATATACGAATATTAAGAAAAAATCTTAACAAATTTGTTAGATTTATTCTTGGATTTGTTTAAAATCAAACACAACATTACTTTTAAATATACCTACCCGAGATCTTTATTTTAAAAGATCTTGAAGCCGGTTTCTTTCCTTGAGGGTCTCGATAACCTTCTGAAAATCAAACCTCGTTTCTGTTTTGTCACAATAAATAAAAAGGTAGATTGGTCTGGGAGATTGGGATTCAACTGATGGATTTAGATTGAGGATGAGATGGTTGTTTGACAGAGATTTGATATGTGGAGTTTAGGTGGGTGAGAGAAAACTTGATAGAGAGGGGCGGGCAAAACTGAGTGTGAGAAATATTAGGGTTGGGTGGATAATTATATCCTACATGTATTCGATCCGGGCTTCTAGAATTGTGCTGGGCCGGCAATATTGTGAGAAATATAAGGTTTTTCTTAGAACATTACACGTTTGGTTGCTTGTTCGGGCTTTAACGTGACAACGAGACGAGATTAAGTGACAAGCATTAGTTGACGAGACCACGAGAAATTGGATATAAATTGTTGGGCTGATTACTATATTAACCGTAGCTTGGATTTTATTTAGTGACAGGATTTATTTTTAGTGGCTACGGATTTGTGATCAGGTTTGTTTTATCAACGTTTGAGCCGACAAGAAACTTTTCAGCCGAGAAAAGAGATATATTATCAAACGAGGATTTTTTAAGAGTTTTTTTACGGATTTTGCGTTGGTTTTGTCATATTCCGTGAATTTCTGTTTCCAAATTGCTTCACGAACTGCAAAATCACGAACACAACCACAAAATTCAATGGATTTTTTGAACTCAACATCGAACGAGGGAGAATTGCATCTTTTGCAAGACAAAGCTAGAGAAAGTGGTATCACTTCAGTTCGACTACTTCAGTCACATCTTATGACCATCTCATGGATTCAAGGAGGAAGCCAATTTGTTACACTCTTTGGTCAAAATAGTTATACATTCATCAACTTAATGTTCCTCAACGTGAACCACCTAGCTGAGCAACTTCACAAAGAAGACTTTAATCACTCTGCATCAGAAACTGCATATCAAGCTCTTGTGACACAACTCACGCCTTTCCTCCAATTCAATATCATCAAGTTTGACAATTCAGAGATATGCCGATCATTTTTTCAATACACACAGAACGAGGTTAAAGATTTCCGTGATAAACTGTTGAAATTGATGACATCGGTTCCGTCTTCGATTTATGAAAGATCCAGACTTCAGCAAGTGTATGATAATGAAGTGCAAGAATCTATGATTCCGATTGATGGTTGTAAAATTACCCTTTTAGGAAAAGGAAGGCAATTAGGGCAAGTATTAACAAGTAGTTTAGGAAAACCACAAGTTATGACCCAAAGTGGGGATCGTTCTCAAGGAGGCTAGTGTGTTACGTGTGTAATGACTTGGATTAATTTGTGATTATACTTGTGAGAAAGAAAAGTAGAAATTAGATTAGAAGAGAATGACGGTTACGAAGACGGATTAAACTAAGTCGAAAAGGGTGTACACGTTAAGCCGTGAAAAGCACTAAAATTAAAATTTTACCCTAAAAATTCCTAAAAATTATCAAAAATCCACAATAATATTCTAAGAGTTTACAAAAAATCCAAACTTGCCAAAACCATTTAATTAATTAAATAATGACTTTTTAATGTTAATTAAAGCCCTAAAAATGAAAATTAACTATTAAAAAGTTCCCAACAAGATCTTAAAGTTTGTAAACCTCAAAAAAACCCTAATTAAGCTAAAAAGTATTTTTCAAAATTTTAAAATCACTAAAAACTATTTTTAAACAATTAAAAACTACTAAAATCAATTAAAAATTAAATTAATTCTAGAAAATAAATGAAAGACCCTAAAAATATTTGGAAAGTTGCAAAATTCCTAGTTAAGTGTCTACAACCTAGGAAAAATATACAGACTTTTAATTTTTAACAATAAAATAATATTAAAATATTATTAAAAATAAAAAAATCATAAAAAATTCTAAAAACATGAAAACTAACTTAATTTAACCTAAATAACTCAGAATTGAAAGTGAAATTACCTAAATACCCTTATGGGCCTAGAAAATGGGCTAAACCCAAAACAGTCCACTATTGGGCCAAATTTGGGCCCAATAATAAAAAAGTGTTCAAAATAAGCCCAAAAAGCACTACTTGACTCAAAATATGATTTTAAACAACTTTTCCCAAAGGCCCAAAAGCTGAAAGTATGAAATAAGCTAGCTTATACCAAACAGCTTATTCTTAATGGGCTTTTTAGCCCATTAAGCTATAAGCCAATGCCATAAGTTGAAATTAGACACACAAGCTTCTTTTGTCCTAAATAAGACTTCTGCAAAAAGAAATTTGAAATAAGCCCAAGGAATAAGGCTAAAAAAGCAATAAGCAATCTACAGAAAACGACAAAATAGTCGTTTTTGAGTTCTAGGCCACCCCAAGTGCTGATTCAAGTTTCTATAGCTTTCAAATGACTTAATTAAGTAAAATCAACAAAGAGTTTTCAAATAAGCTGACTCAGTAAGCTGCAAAAAGCAAATAAGCACTTATATAAAAGTCAAATTGTGACAATCCGTCAATTTACGATTGATATTTTATTCTCAAATATTATTTGAAAATATTATTTGAAAATATTATTTTAATGTTACAATATGAACTCACTTATTTTTGGGAAGAAATTTGGATTTACGTCTTGAAGTAGCATCGACTACGTTTAAACCGGAGGATTCTACGTTACGTGCTTATGTTTACATACACCGTCTTTGGTGATAGTCCGACATTTCAGAAAATAAATTTATCTGTGAATATTATTTTGGAGTTTTAAATTTGTGTTGGTTCATAAACTCACAAATTTACGAGAAGAGACTAGGACTTGCAATTTTATATTAACGTCCTTTACGACTAAACCGGAAACCTTAGGATTACGTATTTACGTTTTCGAACTCCGTTTTTGATGAGACAATTTTTATTGGATTCGTTTTGTGACGTTGATTCATAATTTATAAAAACGTTTTTCGTAAAACGACCCGAGGGCACACAAATCGAGGAACCTAGAATCGAGGAGTACTCGTAAATAAATGGGGATGAGACAAGTGGGACACTTGTCCCACCCCCAAAACCGGCCAACATGTTGCTACAACACATCTATGATGTGTCATAACCTTAACAATTTAGATAAACACATGGCTTAGCTTACATTGTAAGCATTCCACTACACAAAACTAGCTACAACTCATACCACTCTCCTCATTTCCATCCATGCAAAACCACTTCTCTCTCTCTTGACTCCATGTTTGCCGTCCACCATATCACCACAAAACACCTTCACTTGATCAATTCCAACCACAAAATCATGTGTTATTTACACATATGTTGAAGCCCTCTTGAAGCTCTCTTGAATGGTGGTGATTATAACATCCATGGAGGAGTATTCATGGTGTCTTGGGGCTGATTTTCCAGAAGGATATTAGGAAGATTGGTGGTCATGAAGATGGTCTTGGTGCATCACAAGTTTCTCCATCAAAAATCTATGTTTTGATCAACCTACATCATCATGGTGGTATAAAGATTGTCCTCCTCATCTTCTTGTTATTTTGATTATGTAAACATGTATTTTATTTCCTATTGTATATGTATATGATGATTATATGATGATAAAAATGTTATGTGGGGATTTGGTGTTGATAAATATGATTAAAAAGGTGAAAAACTATAAGAAACAAGGTTAAAATCTTGATTAATTTACATGGCTGTATAAAACAGTAAAGAAACATGTTATGAACTGATGAAATGATGAAGTAGAATCCATTTACAGTAAGCTAAATGTCTTGTACACATGTGAGAGTTGGCCATGCAATGGAATCATTGTAATGAGTGAGATATGATCAAAACAAGTTTAAGGTATAAATCTGAGGTTACTGTTTTGGACGATTTTTAGAAAATATTTAGAAGATGATTCAACAGTAGCTATGAGTTAAATGTAACACATATCATTTAGTTTATGTGATAAAAATTTGAGCTTCTATTTCCATATAGAACGCAAGATATGGCAATTTTGGTGAAAGTGAAGATAAAAATCAGATTTTGGAAATTAAAGAATAATACTATTATATAAGCACTCAAATTTTAATAGTATAAAATATAAATTAAAACCCACTAACTCATGAATTCTATTTATATAAATATGTAAAAGGTTAAATAAGTGTACATTTTATAAAAATGGTAACATGTTATGTTTTATAAGATATAAAACTATAAACATGATTTTTACGACTTTTTCGGCTATTGCCGTAAAATTAACGTTTTTGTTAAATAAAACTTAGATGGTTGGACCCGTCTAATGAAAACTTTATAAAACTTATATACTGATATATAGACATGTATAACAAGTAAAAACCGATAAAACCCGAACTTTAGGGCATACGGACATTAACGAGCTAAGTAAACATATTGGACTAATACTTGGACTAATAATTGGACTAAATAAGATATAAACTTGTAAAAAGAAATTATTGGGCTTAACCCATTTGGGCCCAACATGGAAAGTATACATACTGATAAAATAAGTATAACAAGGATTAAAACAAGTTAAGGAACTTATAATAAGTTTACTGGGCATAAAACACGTAAATGGGTAAAACTAGTAAACTAGTATAAAAGTTATCGACATATAACACTAAAATGAGTAAACGAGAATATGTAAACCCACTTGATCATCATATATATAATCATCATATGTATACATAATTGTTATTTTTATAAAGTCATTGGACAAACGTCTAAGACCGATTGTTATTTGTCTAGGTTTCCGTGATTGAAGCACGTACCGTACATCCAAATCACCGATAATCGTCTTCCCACATCAACGTGAGTTCATAGCCTCACACTCTTTTAAATGTTTTTATAAATGTTTTATAAACCCGCGAGGGAGATAACATGTTAGTTTTTATAAAATAGGACACCATTTGTCCCGATTGTTTGTTTATTGATTTTGGACCCGAATGATTGAATGACCCGATTGTATGACCCGATAAATGATTAACGGACCCGATAGATGAAATAAAATGGATTATTAAAGTTAGGTTATGTCACTAAAAGTCCCATTAGCATGAATTGTGAACTACTGGGAGTTGGTAGACGCTTATGCATTTAATAGTACTATTTGGGGACGATCACCCCAGTTCGCGCCTTGACGGTTGATCCCCGTCGTGCCACATTGATTGGTAAGCGAATTTATGTATGAGAAGATTTCCATAGCGTGACCTTTGTGACGACACGCTACTTTAGATGGGCAAAATTGGTATCGGGTTAGCTACCCGTTTTGGTTTAGTAAGGTAACAATGTCATGCGGCTTATAATAATCCAAAAACTAATGAAATAATACTAGACGCTCAGAATTACGATGTATTGCCTGACTAGCAATACTGGGTCATACTATTGATATTATGTTTGTGTTTTGGTTTTCATAACCATACTCATATAACGGTTTTTATTTTCATACAACGTCGTAAGACGTATTATATGACGTTTTTACGACATTGGCTCGTATAATGATTTTTAGGGCTTTTTTATAACCATATTCATATAACGATTTTATTTAATCTGTACAACGTTGCAAAATGTATTGTATGGTGTTTTTAACGACAATGATTCGTATAATGATTTTTAAGGCAAATGCCTATATTATGATTTTTCGATAAAGGATTTGTATAAAAAGACTTTTGCTATTCTATGGCCTATAAAAATGATTTTCAGTAAAAATCTTATACTGATATTATATTGATGGATTTTATTAAACTCTATGAATTCACTCGGCGTTATCGCTGACCTTTTATTTTAACATGTCTTATCTCAGGTACTTGAAGGTAATTCTCGGGAAGACGACAAGAATTCATGGCCCACACTTAAACAATATTTTTCCATTCAAACACTTGTAAAACTTTTGTATAAAATGTAATGACTTGGGACCGATGTAACTTTGATATTTATGAATGGAAATGCTTTTATTATAAAACGACGCGATTTTTATGCGTTGTCTATGATGTGAGTAATGTGCTATCCCGTAACACCAACTAGTCTTCCGCTGTATTGAGTTGTATAAATTTGGGGGTGTTACAGTTTGGTATCAGAGCTCTCGTTATAGAGAACGAAAGATTTTTAAAACCAAGGTTTTGAATAAAACATTTCAAAATCTTTTTAATTATAAACATTTTTCTAAAAATGTCTAAAAATCTTTTGACTATAACGGTGCCGAAGAATTCCCGAGTTACCGACAAGGCCAGACTGAGAAGTGTTATTTTAATATATATAACTTAGATTATATATATATGATGTAATTTTATTACATGATTGTTTGATGATTATTTTGATATTTATACGAGGTATTTATACGACGTAGATTGTCACAATGTACCCTAAATCCCCTAGTAAATTAATCGAAGCTATTCTCGTAGGAATTCTAGCTATCCTAGATCTAAACCAAGTTGTGGATATTTATGATCCCAACAAATGGTTGATATTCGTAGAAATGTAGATATTAGTTGATTGTGATATTGAAAAAGGATTGGCGAGATTAAATCTGATATCGATGTCATGACGATCTTTTCTTATAGAGCGGAGTTTGACAAAACGTTACCACCTAGAAAGATATCATCTGATTCGTTGTCATCCAATTCTTAAATTTGAAATCGAAAGGGTGAATGTTGCACTTGAGGCTGTCATTGGAACCATTACCCAAAAGCCTCATGCCACTAATACCTTTCCGAGAAGTCTAGTTGAATGATCAATTCATTTCATATTAATGACTCATTTGATAATTGTTGTTATAAGAGCTAAAAGGATTGGAAATTAAGTGTTGATTTATATTGAGATTGTATTGCCTTTACAAGGCCGAAGAATAAGGTTGAAAGTATTGGAAAATGAGATAAGATATCGCATTGAGTATAAAATTGGTTAAAACTTGAATAAAGTGAAATTTAACTTGTATGGAATATGAGATTGTTAAGAGGAAGTCGTTAAGTTCTGTGATTGAATTATAAGGTTTTAATTGATTGTTGATTCGTGTTAAGGGTTGTTCCTAAGCCATTGTCCAATGACGAGGATGCCCAGTGTCCAAGAAATAAATTGAAGAAATCTTCTTCTGAATTGGGACCGATGGATCTTCCGGGACAGGCAGGACACCTAATGACTCTTGTAGATTAGTATTCATTGTGGTATCTTTTAAAAATCCCTAACTTAACTGAGATATCAGTTGGTAGGATAAGTTCCGAGAATTGTATGACATAGTGACACGTAATGTGTTACGGTACAATTTTGACTTGTTTGTGATTAATAAAAAGATTACCTTTGATTGCTAAATTCTACATGTATCGATGTTATCTATCCTATTATTGCTTCGTCCTAATGTTCGCATTAGTGATGCAACCATTGAACAAGTACTCATCTCAAATTGAGTTACGTTGTGGATTATTCTCTTTGTATTCCTGAGTGCCATCGAGGTCATGAACCTCATGATTAATTGGCTAAGCTCATTTCTTATCATATTGTAGTTAGTTCTCGGTGAACAACTCTTCATCACTCTTTTGCAGATCACACATTATTTTTATAAAGTTAAAACGGTATCCTTTGAGGAAATTGAATTTTCATCACTATAAGGATTATTCAAAGTAAGATTTATAAGTGATTGTTATCAAAATGAAGTTGTTTATAAAACACCTTGGAAAACTTATCTGTTTTTCATAACAAAGGAAATCTTTGAAAATTTATTTTGATTCTTATTTAAGAATTAAGCATGAAAATGTTTTTATTATAAACATGATGATAAAATTTTGACGAACTGAGTATTGCATCGTTAATCTTGAAATTGTATATAGTTGCGCGCCTACATACAATTTGGAATGGACTATGCAAGGCTGATTAGTAGTCACCATAAAACTGGGTAATAAACACTAAATTTTCTGTGAA
Source organism: Glebionis coronaria (assembly GCA_025667525.1). Classification (NCBI taxonomy): domain Eukaryota; kingdom Viridiplantae; phylum Streptophyta; class Magnoliopsida; order Asterales; family Asteraceae; genus Glebionis; species Glebionis coronaria. Next base: position 751,493 of record JANFOE010000792.1, on the reverse strand, counting down.
GATTGTGAAGGAATAAAATTTATGAGATCTGCAAGAAGTGAAAAATAAGGACATAGTGTTAGGGACACCTACATATGTGCCTGTATCATCTATTCTTCTAAGTTAAATTTACTCATCTGTGGAAATTGTCTTATTTGACAATTGACAATTCTTTCTTGTCCAATTCTCCCGTAGTGAGATTCTTAGGAAAAGTATCTGATTACCGAGTGTTGATACCCGACTGGATGTATTGATGTTCTTATCATTCCTTATGATTTGATTTCATTTGAATGACCTGGGTAACGATCCGAGGAGCTTTCGAATGCGTACTCAAATTCTGAAAACATGGGATATATTCATATTCGTTAAATGTTTTCGTCTGTATCTGATTTGAAATTCTATCGCGTAGATTATGCGTTGACCTTGCTCTTTTAATAGTAGTTGTGTCTCCATATAACCCTGAATTTGTGAAGGATTATGAATTATTAGTAGTCTTTTGAGAAGTTCACATCTTATCTACGACAATGAAACTGAAAAGTTGGTAGTGCCAGTAGAACGGATTGATTGATTATGACATGACGACATTGTCCTAATTGATGGGAACTCGAGTAGAATTCCCCTAAATGATAAGATGTTGATTATCAAAAGTGAACTAAATAATTCTTGATGGATGACCATATCCTGTATTTAGACTTGGAAATTATACTGTGAATGGTTGTAAATTAGTCATAGATATTATAATCTAGAAGGAACTTAATATGAATTTATTAAAAGATGTTTCTGTTATCTGAAACCTTAGGAAGTATTTGTTGATGAATTACCTAGACCTTTGTCATTTAGGCAAGTTGAAATTAGTATTGATTATATTCCTGGTGCTGCACCTGTGGCGTGTGCACTGTACGTCAGCACCATCTAAATTAAAGGAATTACCGTACAACTGAGAGAGTTGTCGGAGAAAGATTTTATTATACCAAGCCTGTCATCCTGAAGAGCTATGGTGTTATCATTCCTTATATTTATGGATTACTGTGAATTGAGTAAATTGACAATCGAAAACGATATCCATAACTCGAAATGGAAGATTTGTTTGATCATTTACAAGGTTTTAGCGTATGTTTTAAAGATTTGATCCATAGCATGGTTATCATCAACTTCGCATCTGCGAAAGAGATTATCTATTCCAATCACTACATCCGGTGCTTGTAATGAACATTATGAGTTTCACGTGATGTCATTTGGATTGACTAATACACATGTAGCATTCATAAATTTTGTGAATCACGTGTGTAGGCTGTAATTTGATAAATTCATGCTTGCGATCATTAAGGACTAATTGTTTGTATATAAGAATAATAATGAGTTAATAATTAGTTATAAATTGCCCTGAATTAGCTAAACAATGAAAACCTGTACCTTGAATAATTAACAGGAGATTAAAGACTAAATCCTTTACATGATTTAACCATGTGATTAATAGATAATGGAATATAAATTGACTCTTCAAAAATTAAGAGCCCTTTTAAGACTTTGGATTTTACCAAAACGAAATGGAAATATGTTTTGACAAATGTTTTAACAAAGGATTTTAAGGGATTATTCCCTTATACACAAACCATTTAACTAAACTTCTGTTTAGGGGTAAATGTTTGTGTATACCTCAAGACAACTTAAGAAGGATTGAGAAAATCATTTAAACCATGACTTGAAATTTGAAACGATACATTTTGCTTTTCAACTAAGAAAATTTTGACCAAAATATAAACAAAGGTTTCTCGAACATTTACGAATCATATTAATTATTTTCGATAAATCAACTGAAAATATTGTTAATTAAATCCAAATTTATTTTGAACATTTTAATATACTTGGACAAACTAAGAAATTTAAAACTTTTACGTTTACGCTTCATAAAAATTAACTAATAATTATTTAATTAATTATAATAATTATCGACGCTTTAGACGTCGGATTGAGAAAAACTGATAAAAATTGATAGTTGAGACGAAACTGAAACATAAAAGATATGAAGAAAGAATTTTGAATAAATACAGTTATGATATTTATTTCATCAGGAGAAAGTGAACGTAATTACTGACGCATAATATAGAAAGAATATCTGAGTGAATTGTGGACATGATAATTACATCATCATGAGAAGTGAATATAGATACTGACATATTATATAAAAAGGATAAAGAACCAATTAGGACATGCTCCATAATAATGAAGGTGCAAAATAAATTGCTGAACAATATAAAAATAGCCGACGATTGTAAAAAGAGATAATATAGATAATAAATGGGGTTCGCGTCTAATGTGAACCATTAAAATAAAGGAGCCAATAGCGTTAAATATTTTAAAGGCCACTTGTGGTTGCCTAAATATGGAGATTGTGAGATAGAGTTATGTTGGAATTTGTAAGTATAAGTATTCTATTTATGTCATTTATGACTAAAAGTATCTTTGTCTGAAGAAGTTGTACTAATGAAAAATTATGAAGGCATACATCGCCTCATACATTAGTAAACGTTTAGCTATTGCAAAGGTCATCATCTGAATTGGATTCGATTTGGGTCATCGTCGACAGACTGACCAAATCTGCTAATATCATTCCCGTTAATGATAAATGCAAAAGAGTTATGTAAACATAGTGTGCATGTATCGAACATCTATATCAAGATCCTCGCTTCGCATCGAATTTCTAGAGATTTTCTCAGAAATCATTGAGAACGAACCTTGATGAGAGTACTATGTACACCCCCAATCGAAGGGACGAGGTAAAGTAACGATACAAAGTAATATAAGTGCTATTTTATGTTTGAATGAATGACCTTTGGTAATAGACCGTATAATCGTTTTCCATTGGAAAGATTATCATTGATAATCATCGTGTTAGGATTGAGATCGAATCTTGTTAGGATCTAAATCTTAGAGCATCTGTAAGCAGGAGTTGATATGAAGACACCCGACAAACACCCATTGTGAGTTGGACATGTCTTTTAGATTTAAGGTTCCCTATGATGGCAAACCTAACATTACAAAATATCCGACCCGCGAGATCTGAAATGATTATTGAAATTAGGATTTGATTATTGACTGCCGGTAGTGGGCAAGAGGTTATGTGAATGTGAAATGTAGATCTTAGAGTGCCAAATGGGTAGCGAAGTTATGCCACAATTTTTAACCTTGGAAAAATGAATTCATGATCTGACAAATCATGGGATATAAGTCCCCGTTGTATGGGACCATTGAAATGATGTAAAAGTTGGGATTGAAAGGCATATAAGCTGGATCTAACCTAGGACTTCAAGAACCGCGTGAATTATGTTTCATAAATCGAACTTGATGGAATATCTATCAAGTGAAATTATGATTATTTTTAGTAGAGCTTAGATCGGCGAAAAGTTGCATTCATCAGAAACCCGTGAACATCATGGATAGAGAAAGTAAGTCAACATTTAGTCTGATCTTATTCCCGTAGTTATGTTTGATGAAACTCGCGCATTGTAATGAATTGCACTTGTGAGAAAAGACCGAATGTGGAGGAAATACCCACATGGCTTTAACTCTATAAGAAGCGAGTAGTAAGGTAAGATGATCTGTGAGGACAAAGATCCTGTTTAGGGGTAAATGCTGTGACAATCCGTCAATTTACGATTGATATTTTATTCTCAAATATTATTTGAAAATATTATTTTAATGTTACAATATGAACTCAGTTATTATTGGGAAGAAATTGGATTTACGTCTTGAAGTAGCATCGACTACGTTTAAACCGGAGGATTCTACGTTACGTGCTTACGTTTACATACACCGTCTTTGGTGACAGTCCGACATTTCAGAAAATAAATTTTTCTGTGAATATTATTTTGGAGTTTTAAATTTGTGTTGGTTCATAAACTCACAAATTTACGAGAAGAGACTAGGACTTGCAATTTTATTTTAAAGTCCTTTACGACTAAACCGGAAACCTTAGGATTACATATTTACGTTTTCGAACTCCGTTTTTGATGAGACAATTTTTATTGGATTCGTTTTGTGACGTTGATTCATAATTTATAAAAACGTTTTTCGTAAAACGACCCGAGGGCACGCAAATCGAGGAAACTAGAATCGAGGAGTACCCGTAAATAAATGGGGATGAGACAAGTGGGACACTTGTCCCACCCCCAAAACCGGCCAACATGTTGCTACAACACATATATGATGTGTCATAACCTTAACAATTTAGCTAAACACATGGCTTAGCTTACATTGTAAGCATTCCACTACACAAAACTAGCTACAACTCATACCACTCTCCTCATTTCCATCCATGCAAAACCACTTCTCTCTCTCTTGACTCCATGTTTTCCGTCCACCATATCACCACAAAACACCTTCACTTGATCAATTCCAACCACAAAATCATGTGTTATTTACACATATGTTGAAGCCCTCTTGAAGCTCTCTTGAATGGTGGTGATTATAACATCCATGGAGGAGTATTCATGGTGTCTTGGGGCTGATTTTCCAGAAGGAGATTAGGAAGATTGGTGGTCATGAAGATGGTCTTGGTGCATCACAAGTTTCTCCATCAAAAATCCATGTTTTGATCAACCTACATCATCATGGTGGTATAAAGATTGTCCTCCTCATCTTCTTGTTATTTTGATTATGTAAACATGTATTTTATTTCCTATTCTATATGTATATGATGATTATATGATGATAAAAATGTTATGTGGGGATTTGGTGTTGATAAATATGATTAAAAAGGTGAAAAACTATAAGAAACAAGGTTAAAATCTTGATTAATTTACATGGCTGTATAAAACAGTAAAGAAACATGTTATGAACTGATGAAATGATGAAGTAGAATCCATTTACAGTAAGCTAAATGTCTTGTACACATGTGAGATTTGGCCATGCAATGGAATCATTGTAATGAGTGAGATATGATCAAAACAAGTTTAAGGTATAAATCTGAGGTTACTGTTTTGGACGATTTTTAGAAAATATTTAGATGATGATTCAACAGTAGCTATAGAGGAGTTAAATGTAACAAATATCATGTAGTTTATGTGATAAAAATTTGAGCTTCTATCTCCATATAGAACTCAAGATATGGAAATTTTGGTGAAAGTGAAGATAAAAATCAGATTTTAGAAATTAAAGAATAATACTATTATATAAGCACTCGAATTTTAATAGTATAAAATATAAATTAAAACCCACTAACTCATGAATTCTATTTATATAAATATGTAAAAGGTTAAATAAGTGTTCATTTTATAAAAATGGTAACTTGTTATGTTTTGTAAGATATAAAACTATAAACATGATTTTTACGACTTTTTCGGCTATTGCCGTAAAATTAACGTTTTTGTTAAATAAAACTTAGATGGTTGGACCCGTCTAATGAAAACTTTATAAAACTTATATACTGATATATAGACATGTATAACAAGTAAAAACCGATAAAACCCGAACTTTAGGGCATACGGACATTAACGAGCTAAGTAAACATATTGGACTAATACTTGGACTAATAATTGGAATAAATAAGATATAAACTTGTAAAAAGAAATTATTGGGCTTAACCCATTTGGGCCCAACATGGAAAGTATACATACTGATAAAATAAGTATAACAAGGATTAAAACAAGTTAAGGAACTTATAATAAGTTTATTGGGCATTAAACACGTAAATGGGTAAAACTAGTAAACTAGTATAAAAGTTATCGACATATAACACTAAAATGAGTAAACGAGAATATGTAAACCCACTTGATCATCATATATATATAATCATCATATGTATACATAATTGTTATTTTTATAAAGTCATTGGACAAACGTCTAAGAACGATTTTTATTTGTCTAGGTTTCCGTGATTGAAGCACGTACCGTACATCCAAATCGCCGATAATCGTCTTCCCACATCAACGTGAGTTCATAGCCTCGCACTCTTTTAAATGTTTTTATAAATGTTTTATAAACCCGCGAGGGAGATAACATGTTAGTTTTTATAAAATAGGACACCATTTGTCCCGATTGTTTGTTTATTGATTTTGGACCCGAATGATTGAATGACCCGATTGTATGACCCGATAAATGATTAACGGACCCGATAGATGAAATAAAATGGATTATTAAAGTTAGGTTATGTCACTAAAAGGCCCATTAGCATGAATTGTGAACTACCGGGAGTTGGTAGACGCTTATGCATTTAATAGTACTATTTGGGGACGATCACCCCAGTTCGCGCCTTGACGGTTGATCCCCGTCGTGCCACATTGATTGGTAAGCGAATTTATGTATGAGAAGATTTACATAGCGTGACCTTTGTGACGACACGCTACTTTATATGGGCAAAATTGGTATCGGGTTAGCTACCCGTTTTTGTTTAGTAAGGTAACAATGTCATGCGGCTTATAATAATCCAAAAACTAACGAAATAATATTAGACGCTCAGAATTACGATGTATTGCCTGACTAGCAATACTGGGTCATACTATTGATATTATGTTTGTGTTTTGGTTTTCATAACCATACTCATATAACGGTTTTTATTTTCATACAACGTCGTAAGACGTATTGTATGACGTTTTTACGACATTGGCTCGTATAATGATTTTTAAGGCTTTTTTATAACCATATTCATATAAAGATTTTATTTAATCTATACAACGTTGCAAAATGTATTGTATGGTGTTTTTAACGACAATGATTCGTATAATGATTTTTAAGGCAAATGCCTATATTATGATTTTTCGATAAAGGATTTGTATAAAATGACTTTGGCTATTCTATGGCCTATAAAAATGATTTTCAGTAAAAATCTTATACTGATATTATATTGATGGATTTTATTAAACTCTATGAATTCACTCGGCGTTATCGCTGAATTTTTATTTTAACATGTCTTATCTCAGGTACTTGAAGGTAATTCTCGGGAAGACGACAAGAATTCATGGCCCGCACTTAAACAATATTTTTCCATTCAAACACTTGTAAAACTTTTGTATAAAATGTAATGACTTGGGACCGATGTAACTTTGATATTTATGAATGGAAATTCTTTTATTATAAAACGACGCGATTTTTATGCGTTGTCTATGATGTGAGTAATGTGCTATCCCGTAACACCAAATAGTCTTCCGCTGTATTGAGTTGTATAAATTTGTGGGTGTTACACAAATAAGTTGGTTTTCTAGCAAAAAGTCAAAGTCAAAGTCCAATAAGCTCCAGTCTACTCAAATGGGTCAAATAATGAAGACCTATCACAAAAATAAGTTGTTGCAAGTCTGGATAAGCTAAAATAGCTTATTGATAAGCTGAGTACAAGTTTACACTAGCAGGGGCTAGTTTTGGGTGTTGAGCAGTGGAAACTTTTCCCACTACTTGACTATTAGACTTTTTTGTCTTTAGTGAACTTTTTTGGGATTCAGATTACACAAAGGCACGCAAATGATCTTTGGATCATAAGGAGTCAATAACAATCAAAAATTCACAATCACAAACACCCAATTTGCACAGATTAATCAATAAAGCACCAGATATGATACAGACATGAACAAATAAGCAAAACAAGTTCAATAAGCACTTAGAGCAATTTTCAGCCAGCCAAATTCAACCAAATGCATACACAAGCTATATTAAACTCAAATAAGCAAGTCTAAACAGGTTTCATGCAATGATTCAAAGAATTAAGCAATATTCAATCACCTTAAGTTACTGATGAACACAAGAACATGCAATTTTTCACTTTGCTGATGTATTTGACCAACAAGCCAGATTCAAACCTCAATATCTATCAAGTATGTTATCTTAATGATGTTTAAACAGATTTTTTCCCTAAACATGCATAAACTCTAGGTTTTCCCAAAATTTTAGGTCAAACTCACAAAGTTATAGCACAATCTTTGATTCAAGGTTTCAAACCACAAAACTTGCAGCAAAACACTCTCAAACAAGTGTATATCAGATACCAAGCACAAATACTAACTTCTAACAACACAATACCAAGATTCGAACACAAACAAGTAATCCCAAACACCCCTTTAACTTTTCAAAACCAATTTTTAAATAAGAAAAGTGAGATTCAAGACCACCCAAGCTCAGATAAACACAATAACAACTAAGATGAACAGATTCAAGCAGTTTTAAGCCACAAAATACACAAGAACACAGACAACACTCAAATATAACAAATATCCAAAATATTTTCAGATTTTGGGTTTAAGGGTGTGTACCTCATGGATGTACATCCACACCCACGGATTTTGAGCTTATGTGCTAGCAAGAACAAGCACAAGCTTCCACAACAAAGCCTGCTAAGAATCAACAAGGTTAGAAACAAGATTATAAAAACAGAAACTTGAAAAATCCTTGATTGATGCAACTCTTGTCCTCCACACTTGATTATCCCCAAGTTATAAGATTCACCACACTTTGATAACACAATATCAGGATGCTATGATCAGCCCTATAGCCCAAGAATTCCAAGATAGACCAAGAACTTAGCAAAATATCAAGAAAATGAAGAAAATGTGCAAACTTTTGCACACTCCTCTTTTGAAAACAGGTTTTTGATTCAAATTTAGTAAACAAAGAACATAAACAAGCATAAATAAGATGGCACTTGGTCTTTCTTCAACACACTTAACACAATTTCATAAATCTAAAAATAGGATTTACAAGTGCTTGAACAAGGAAAAACCAAAAGCAGCTTACAAATGAGACCCTATGGCTTTATATATAGCCTTACAATGTATCTAGAAAGCTGATAAAGAAGGAAAACCCTAGCCTTCAACTTCCAAAAATGCCCTTGTGTAGTTTTAATAACTTGAAGAATCATGTGACGGATTCTTGTTGTGTAGTGATAGCTGGCAAGCAAAAGGTGATCCAAAGGCTTGTAACAAGCTTAAAAAGTAAGCATAATTCTCCAACGTTGGATTGCTGCCACCTTTTTAGCAGTATGAATGAGTCTGGAGCAGGTGGGTCACAAGGAGACAAATGGGGTGATGAGGTGTCCAAGTTTAAGGTTGGGATGTGATTAGCAGACCCTTAATCATAATTCTGGACAAAATAGTGGCTTAATTTTTGCTTAATCACAAATACCCAATTTGTGTTCTTCAGGGAATAGTAGTGTTTTTGATCCGGTTTAATATTTAAACATGTGTTAGGTGCCACTTTTATTAAACTAATAGGATTAGTCTAAATCAGTTAGTGGTGGGAAGTGATGTGGCATGAGGGAGAAAGCTGATTGGTGGGATGGAGTAAGTGGGACAGGTGTCAAGCTTTGGTAGGTTAAGGTAAGTTTCTTGTCTGGCCATGTTTAATCCCTTCTCTTCTTTCTTTCTTTCACTTTGTAAATAATAGCACAAAACTGGTTTCCCTTTGTAATTCAAGTTTTACTTTTCACACTTTTGCCCCAAATACTTTTCCAAAGTATTTTCAGGGGTATTTCTTGCCATTTTGTGATTTTTGAGGGACTGATTTGGCATTTTTGTTGATGGATAATGGTCTTGACTTGCATGATTGGTATTTTGGAGGATTGAAATTGCCAAGTCTTGTTTGATGAGGGACCATTCTTGCCAAATGTTGAAAGTCAAGAGTCCTTTTTTGTAATTATGACAAACTCTAGGGACCAATCTTGTAATTATGAAGATACAAGGGTATAAAGTGTCAATTCTTCCATATTGGAGGACCCTTCTTCATAATTCTTCAAATCTTCAAGGGTTAATCTTGGGAAAGTCTTCATTAGGGCTTGGTTCATTGTGCGGCTTCGTTTCCCGTGTTCGTCTTTGCATGATTCTTGTGATCTTTTGTCATTTTCTCAATATCCATACCTAAAACACACAAGCAACAAACACAAGCATATATATGGGTATTTTGATGATATTTAATGCATTTTAAGCCCTATTTGGACGATGAGACTATGTATAAAAGTAGTCTCATCACTCCCCCATACTAAACCATTGTCGTGCCCTAACGCAATCCTAGAATAAAGTATCATAGCATCTCCAAAATTCATTTTTATTCACTTTATTGAATGATAAACTAGCTACACTACTATTATTGCTACTACTACTTACGTTTTAGACATAATGTATGATTTTCATCGCAAAATGGGACGTGTAGGTTCATAGAATAAGAACACGTGAATGCTTCGTTAGAAATAATTTCATCGTCCTCGATTTTCACTCCAATTCCATGCCAAGCGTGCAACGAGATCATTGCCATTATAAGTTAGTAATGCTAACACTACTCATATGCCCTAATCACGTATTTATCCTCCCATTATTCCTAAGTTGTATCTCTTATATTTTATATTGTCTTGAATGTTTCACGAGGATACATTGTTTGACTTATGCGATAATAGAGATTTAGGTCTAAAAATAGAGTTCTAACGGTGTAACCAAGACCATCAAATCACTAACCCCTCCCAATAGACAACGATGTCAAAACATTAAGTTGACAAGAAGATCGATAAACACGGTATTATAACGGTTTTGAACATGAGACTTATTACCAAGACTTTTATACGCCCCCTAACGGAAGGGCCTTATTATATTTGGTTTACCTCCATCTTTTATTCAACTTCGCCATGAAGCTTTTATTATGACTTTGGTCTTGCCTTGCCTTTTATTATCCACCTCATCGGTAGTTTTATTAGCCAAAGATGTATATCCTCACGCTAAGGCGAATTTTGGATCTTTAAAGCTTCGAAGATTAAGGCTTGATTCACTTTCAATTTTGCATAGATTTTTCGGTCTTGTGGGGCTTCAAATTGTTTGCTTGATTTAGGTGAGCACTTGAAATCTTATTATTGGGTGAAGCTTTCGATTATTCGGGTGCCAATACTTCAAAACCGTGACGCTGGCGATACCTTAATGTCTTCCCAATTTAATTACATAGAAGCTACTAGCAAAGACTAGAAACCCAACAATCCCAACTAAACCGCTAAGTCAATATTTATTAAGCAAAAAATATTTACATGCGAAGGGAGAATAAGCAAACAACGAGAACACATGAGTTTTTGAAAGAATACGAGTACTCTACGTTTAGCATAGTAACTTATAATTAACCCTATCATTTCTCGTCCTCATTTAAGAGACTTAGCCTAATGTGAAGTTAAGGAACCAAAGCTAAGTGCTCAACACGCACAGTCGAGTAAAAAATTACTCTTATTCTCGCCATCGAAAAATCTACATTCGTGTCTTCAAACACTTATAAAACATGAGAAATTTTTTAAAATTTGGCCATTTTTAGCCTTATTTTGTAACAAAACGATAAACAAAAAGATAAACTTTGGAAAGCGTGAAGGTTTGGCAAGGCAAGTATCTATTCACCCCCCATACTAAAGTTAAACATTGTCCTAAATGTTTCGAGTCTACGGGTGCAAACACCCCCATACTAGAGACGTAGTCGAATGCCTAATCTAGCATGGAAAGGGTGTTACCATTAAATTAATAGCCGTTTATAAAGTGTGCTAATAACATAAGGTTAGAACATCAAAAGGATATATCATGAATATTGAGAAAGTCTTCAAAGCAAACGATCGAGTGCTCCCATAAAACGTACACGAGAGGCTCCAATCGTGAAGATCATGATCATCTAAAGTCCACAATTCACAAACAACCACGGAACAAAGGTTGGAAGGGCAAAAATCCCCACACGTTAACTACATTAGAAAGCGATAATATGTACATGGGATAAGCATGGGACTCCCCCACGAGGCACCTCGTTTTTTATTACCGAGTCATGAGCTCGACTCGATCCCCTCAATACTAATTATCATTGGGGAAAGTGACTTGGTCGAGGTAGTTCAAGGATGGAACTTCCCCGCCAAAGTAGTGCTTCAACCTATGTCCATTCACCTTGAAGTTAGGACCAACGGGATTTCAACTTACCGGAAAAGATTTTCAAGCGATAATTAAAAAACAAAACTTGATCCCCAATGTTAAAAACCCGGTTTTTAATTTTAGAATCATGCAACTTTTTAGTTTTTTCCTTATAAATCAATGAATTTTCATAAGCAATGTCCCTCAATTCATCCAATTCATTTAATTGCATTTTCCGGTGTTTTCCCGCGGTCTCCATATCATCATTACAATGCTTTAGGGCCCAATAAGCCTTGTGTTCTAATTCGATAGGCAAATGACAATTCTTTCCATACACAAGCTTATAGGGAGTGCACCCAATGGGCGTCTTATGAGCGGTCCTAAAGGCCCATAAAGCATCGTCCAACTTATCCGACAAAGATTGTCGGTTTTCCCCAACGGATCTCTCCAAGATCCTCTCCAACGCTCGGTTTGAAACCTCGACTTGCCCACTCGTTTGTGGGTGATAAGCCGTAGAAAGCCGATGTGTAACCCCATATTTCCTTAGGACCCTTTCGAATTGGTCGTTACAAAAATGGCTTCCACGATCGCTTATGATCGCACGAGGGGTTCAAAACCGAGAAAACAAGCTTTTCAAAAACTTGACTACCACACGAGCATCATTGGTGGGAAACGCTTTGGCCTCCACCCACTTAGATAGGTAGTCAACCGCAACGAGGATGTACTTATTACCACGAGATGATGGGAACGGCCCCATAAAGTCTATACCCCAAACGTCAAAGATCTCACACACTTGGATGATATTTTGTGGCATTTCATCTTTTTGTGAGGCTTTTCCTTGTCATTGGCATGAATCACATGACTTCACAAGGTCTTGTGCATCTCGGTCAATAGTAGGCCAAAAGAAGCCGGCATCAAACACCTTCTTAGCCGTGAGATTAGCACCGTGGTGACCACCCGTGGGTCCCTCATGGCAAGCTCTAAGGATATTAGAAGCTTCGGTGCCAAATACACAACGTCGGATGATTTGATCCGCACAAGTTTGAAACAAGTAAGGGTCGTTACAAAAGTAGAACTTGACGTCACGAAAGAATTTTCGTTTTTCTTGAGTCGTCATACCCTTGATGATGAAGTTACCCGCATGGTAATTTGCAAAGTCCGTAAACCATGGGGTGGAAGAATCAATCTTAGAATTCACTACACCAAGTGTCTCGAGCGGTCGGAACTTCTCAAATGCATACACCACGGCAAGGAACTCCTTCTCCGTTGTAGTGTATTTTAGTTGAGCCTCGGTCATCGTCTTGCTAGCATAGTGAATAGGCAAGAATCACTAGCATCGCACATGAGCTCAAAGGGGAGGTTCCAATTGGGAGCAACAAGAATGGGAGCTTCGGTAAGTTTCCTCTTAAGGATTTCAAAGGCTCGTACACAATCTTCGTCAAAGACAAAACGTGCCTCTTTTTCAAGAAGATGTGTAATGGGTCGAGAAATCTTCAAAAAATCCTTGATGAATCGACGATAAAAGCCCGCGTGGCCTAGGAAACTCCTAACTCCCTTAACGATTTTGGGATTAGGTAATTTGGCGATGACGTCTACCTTAGCTTGATCTACCTTAATCCCCGCTTTCGAGACGTTGTGCCCTAAGACGATTCCACTCTTAACCATAAAATATCACTTTTCCTAATTGAGCACAAGGTTGGTTTCCTCACAACGTTTCAACATTCTCTCAAGATTCGACAAACACGAAGTGAACGAATTACCAAACATGGAAAAGTCATCCATGAAGACTTCCATCGTCTTCTCGATCATGTCATGAAAAATAGCCATCATGCACCTTTGAAAGGTTCCTGGTGCATTTCAAAGTCCGAATGGCATTCTACGATAGGCAAACGTTCCATATGGACACGTAAACGTAGTTTTTTCTTGATCACGAGGATCGATGGGAATTTGGAAGTAACCGGAGAAACCATCTAAAAAGCAATAGAAATCGTTTCCCGCAAGACGCTCCAACATTTGGTCCATGAAGGGCAAGGGAAAATGGTCTTTTCGAGTGACTTCATTCAACTTACGATAGTCAATGCACACTCTCCATCCGGTCACGAGTCTAGTGAGAAGCAACTCGTTGGCATCGTTTGGCACAACGGTCATCCCTCCCTTTTTAGGGACACAATGAATAGGACTCACCCAAGGGCTATCGGAAATAGGGTAAATCATTCCCGCATCAAGGAGTTTAAGGACTTCCTTTTTGATGACGTCGTGAATTTTGGGGTTCACCCTCCTTTGACATTGGATTGCGGGCTTGTAATCCTCATCCATTAAGATTTTATGGGTACAAAATTTGGGATCGATCCCCTTAATGTCGGATAACTTCCACGCAATTGCCCCTTTGTGATCCTTAAGAACATCGACAAGTGCGGTTTTTTCATCATTGAAAAGTTCCTTCGTAATAATAACCGGCAACTTGTCGCCCTCCTCCAAATAGACATATTCGAGATGAGGAGGTAAATCTTTCAACTCGAGGATAGGTGGTTCCTCAAGTGAAGATTTGGGCTCGATACTCATAACCTCCTCGGGTGGAGGAAATGGGAAATCGTTAAGAAAATCCTTGATAATCGAGAAGTCCTCATCGTTGTCGAGGTATTCGTTACAAGTACGTGGAACATCGAATTCTTCCAACGTAAAACCACCGCCTTCAAATGGAGTGAAGGTTGGTGTCGAATTATCAAGAATTGGATCTAACATAGTGGGATTGCCACTAGTTTCTTCATCACCAAAACCTAGAACTTCTTGTGAAAATTCCTCGCAAACCACGTCAATCATATCAACGAGGTTTATGGTTGCAACGGAATAAACATGAGAAATTTAAGAGTTTTGAGTTGTGTTTATAACAAGTTCCTCGTCGTTGAAACATAAGGTGATCTTTCTAGCATGAACATCGATCAAAGCCATAGACGTATCTAAAAAACGAACGACCTAAAATAAGAGTAACTTAAGGATCCGTGGGGATATCAACAACGATAAAGTCTACGGGATAGTAGAACTTCCCCACTTTCACAAAAACGTCTTCCGCCAAACCACATGCGGGAATCGTGGAATGGTCGGCCAACTCGATAGACATTAGTGAAGGAGTGAGATTAGGAAGATTGAGCGACTTGAAGATTGCAAGTGGCATCAAATTAATGCTAGCACCAAGATCGGCCAAGGCGAAGCATTCCTCCATATCTTGGATTGCACAAGGGATCAAAAATTTACCGGGATCACCGACTTTTTGAGGTATGCAATTAAGATAAACCGACGAACAACTAGACAATTGGTGCAATTTCTCCTTGTTGTTCAACATACTCTTAAAAGTAGCGGCAAATCGGGGCATCATGACCAAAGCATCGGCGAAACTCACATTAAAGTGCAAATCACGAAAAATTTTCATAAAAAGGTCAAATTGGTAATTGTCGCGCTCTTGACGTTTCTCCTTCCTAAGTCTCGATGGATAGGGAAAAGGTGGTGTGGGTTGAGGCATAGTAGGCATAGCCTTTGAAATCTCGGTTTCCAATGGTGGTAATGGGTCAACCGTAGGTGTGGCATGAGCGGTACTTCGTGGGATTGGGACATGCTCCTTTTGGACCACCACCTCGGGTTCTTCCTCAATTGCTTATTCCGTAGGAGCAATTGGTTGAGGAGTCGGTTACTTAAGTGTCTTACCACTACGTGTGGTAATCACTTTCATCTCACCCTTAGGGTTTGATATGGTGTTGCTAGGAGGACTACTCGAAGACGGTTTACACATTATTGCCTCAAACATAGATGAGATTTTATCTTCAAATATGGATTGCCTCAATACGGCCTCGGTTTGCCTCTTTTCGGCTTTAATCATCTCTTGTTTAATCTCATGTTGCCCTTGTTCCATTTTTTGTTGGTTTTGTTGTAACCTAGTGACATTTCCTTCCATCTTGTTGGTGTGGATTTTAAGTTCATTAGCTAACTCATTTTTCAACTCTTTCTTCTAGTCGTTCTTAAACTCGGATCTTAGGCTAATGATTTCTCTTTGAATATTGTCAAACCTAGCATCATTCCCATTAGCGTATTCAACAAATTCATTTGGAAGATCTTTCAAAGTTTGCAAACCTTTGTTGTTGTTTTGAAAATCATTTTGATTTTTGTTTGAAACTTGATTATTAGCCCCTTGATTCCCATAGTTTCCCTTGTTCAAATTGTTTTTGAAACCAACTTGATTGTTGCGATAATTGTTGTTAGCATTTTGATTTGAACCAAAACCCGGTGGAGTCAATTGATTAGAGCGGGAAACTTGACCGTTTTGGTTGTAATTTCCCGTGGCCGTGAAGGCACTCGAAGTGTTACCACCGTTGGTAATGCACTCGGAGAAATCATGACCTCCACCACAATACATGCAAGAAACCTCAACCGCTTTAGCCGTAGCGGGAGCACTTTGTTCACCAACTTTAAACTCAACCAAAAGTCCTTTTAGCTTATCAAAAATCTTGTTTTCCAAGTTCGCCTCAATTAGGCAAGCATCGATGCTAGTAGACAAAGAAGGTGAAGCCGAAGACGAAGCCTTACGTACACTAGACGTCCTACGAGGACTATACACCTTAGATCTATTCTCAATTATCACCAAAGCTTCCTCAACCGTTTTACACAAAAAATTACTACCCGCGGCGACATTCAAATAATCCCTTTCATGATCATTAAGTTCATTGTAAAACGTGTCAATTTGATGCAAGTCGGAAAAACCGTGATGAGGACATTCATGTAACATTTCCTTAAACCTATTCCAAGCCGTTGAAAAACTTTCATTAAACTCTTGTGAAAATTTTGAAATCTCATTTTTCAAGTGCGTAGTCTTAGAGGGGGGAAAAAATTGGTTCACAAACTTAGACACGAGATCCTTCCACGTCAATATAGAATTGGGTGGCTCTTTCTCTAACCAAATTTTAGCGGGCCCCGCTAAAGAATACGGAAAAAGCATCATCTTAATCGAGTCATTTGAGACATCCTTAAACTTGCAAGTGGCGGTAAGACGATTGAATTGGCGGATATGGTTGTGTGGATTGTCCTTCTCATCACCACGGAATTTGTTGTTTTGGATCATCGACAACAAACCCGTTTTCACCTCAAAATTCTCCGCAAGGATAGCGGGAATCACAATAGCCTCTCCATAACCCTTGGTGGGTGCTTGAAGTAACTCCATCATAGTTCGATTCACCATGGTTGGTGCTTCTCTTACAATTGGTTCATCAATATGAGACTCCTCACTAGAAAGATTTGGAGTGGGAGTTTTGTTCATTCGTTTACGTGCACGTATTGCTTGATTACAAGTTATCATAAACGTCACGTACAACGAGGGAACGAGCAAAGAATATTCTTTTTGGTGTTTTGTATTTTTCAATTTTTTTGTGGTTTTTGATTGTATTAACCTTTTTGGATTATGGTGAATGTATTATGTAGACAAAAATCTACAAATCTCCTCCTTAATCAAATCTCTTGATTAAAGAAGCCTCAAGGAATGAAAACGATCACGTGAAGTGAACGCCTTCGATGACTTTAGAACGTTGGTGGAACACCAAAACGTTCAAGAGGGTTTAATCAATGAAACCAAGAAAATATATATGATACTTAGTAATACTTTGGGCGGCAAAACCCTCGATTAGCTCTCAAAATCAAATACTCACAAGCAAGCGGGGAAACGAGGCGGCGCGAAGCACTTGAGAGCCTTTTTCCTTAGGATATATTTTATAATATCAACCTTATACCCACCTTATAGTTTGTATTTTTCAAGATTGAGCTTCACGAAAGTACTTATCTATTTTTGCCTTTTTCTTTGGTTTGAGATTCGAATACAATGATTGGGTAATGACCTCCCAAGTCAAGGTTGTGATTTCTCACGTATGTGGAGTACTTGTGAATTTATTGGTCTACGTATACACTATAGTAATAGTATTCACACAAAAATCGAAAACCGATAATACGTATTAGTAGAGTGCTACTAATACAAATACTATTTATGGTTAGTATATAAAAACAACAATTCCAAATCAAAACACAACTCGCCTCCCCGGCAGCGGCGCCAAAACGATGGTTGTAAAATTACCCCTTTAGGAAAAGGAAGGCAATTAGGGCAAGTATTAACAAGTAGTTTAGGAAAACCACAAGTTATGACCCAAAGTGGGGATCGTTCTCAAGGAGGCTAGTGTGTTATGTGTGTAATGACTTGGATTAATTTGTGATTATACTTGTGAGAAAGAAAAGTAGAAATGAGATTAGAAGAGAATGACGGTTACGAAGACCGATTAAACTAAGTCAAAAAGGGTGTACACGTTAAGCCGTGAAAAGCACTAAAATTAAAATTTTACCCTAAAAATTCCTAAAAATTACCAAAAATCCACAATAATATTCTAAGAGTTTACAAAAAAATCCAAACTTGCCAAAACCTTTTAATTAATTAAATAATGACTTTTTAATGCTAATTAAACCCCTAAAAATCAAAATTAACTATTAAAAAGTTCCCAACAAGATCTTAAAGTTTGTAAACCACAAAATACCCTAATTAAGCTAAAAAGTATTTTTCAGAATTTTAAAATCACTAAAAACTATTTTTAAACAATTAAAAGCTACTAAAATCAATTAAAACTTAAATTAATTCTAGAAAATAAATGAAAGACCCTAAAAATATTTGGAAAGTTTCAAAATTCCTAGTTAAGTGTCTACAATCTAGAAAAATATAAAAACTTAAAAAATCAGACTTTTAATTTTTAACAATAAAATAATATTAAAATATTATTAAAAATTCAAAAATCATAAAAAATTCTAAAAACTTGCAAACTAGCTTAATTTAACCTATATAACTCAGAAATGAAAGTGAAATTACCTAAATACCCTTAATGGGCCTAGAAAATGGGCTAAACCCAAAACAGTCCACTATTGGGCCAAATTTGGGCCCAATAATAAAAAAGTGTTCAAAATAAGCCCAAAAAGCACTACTTGACTCAAAATTTGATTTTAAACAACTTTTCCCAAAGGCCCAAAAGCTGAAAGTGTGAAATAAGCTAGCTTATACCAAACAGCTTATTCTTAATGGGCTTTTTGGCCCATTAAGCTATAAGCCAATGCCATAAGCTGAAATTAGACACACAAGCTTCTTTTGTCCTAAATAAGACTTCTGCAAAAAGAAATTTGAAATACGCCCAAGGAATAAGCCTGAAAAATGCAATAAGCAATCTACAGAAAATGACAAAATAGTCGTTTTTGAGTTCTAGGCCACCCCAAGTGCTGATTCAAGTTTCTATAGCTTTCAAATGACTTAATTAAGCAAAATAAACAAGGAGTTTTCAAATAAGCTGACTCAATAAGCTGGAAAAAGCAAATAAGCACTTATGTAAAAGTCAAATAATTTGGTTTTCTAGCAAAAAGTCAAAGTCAAAGTCTAATAAGCTCCAGTCCACTCAAATGGGTCAAATAATGAAGACCTATCATAAAAAATAAGTTTTTGCAAGTCTGGATAAGCTAAAATAGCTTATTGATAAGCTGAGTACAAGTGTACACTAGTAGGGGCTAGTTTTGGGTGTTGAGCAGTGGAAACTTTTCCCACTGCTTGACTATTAGACTTTTTTGTCTTTAGTGAACTTTTTTGGGATTCAGATTACACAAAGGCACCCAAATGATCTTTGGATCATAAGGAGTCAATAAAAATAAAAAATTCACAATCACAAACACCCAATTTGCACAGATTAATCAATAAAGCACCAGATATGATACATACATGAACAAATAAGCAGAACAAGTTCAATAAGCACTTAGAGCAATTTTCAGCCAGCCAAATTCAACCAAATGCATACACAAGCTATATTAAACTCAAATAAGCAAGTCTAAACAGGTTTCATGCAATGATTTAAAGAATTAAGCAAGATTCAAGCACCTTAAGTTACTAATGAACACAAGAACATGCAATTTTTCACTTTGCTGATGTATTTGACCAACAAGCCAGATTCAAACCTCAATATCTATCAAGTATGTTATCTTAATGATGTTTAAACAGATTTTATCCCTAAACATGCATAAACTCTAGGTTTTCCCAAAATTTTAGGTCAAAAACAGTTAAACTCACAAAGGTATAGCACAATCTTTGATTCAAGGTTTCAAACCACAAAACTTGTAGCAAAACACTCTCAAACAAGTGTATATCAGATACCAAGCACAAATACTAACTTCTAACAACACAATACCAAGATTCAAACACAAACAGGTAATCCCAAACACCCCTTTAACTTTTCAAAACCAATTTTTAAACAAGAAAAGTGAGATTCAAGACCACCCAAGCTCAGATAAACACAATAACAACTAAGATGAACAGATTCAAGCAGTTTTAAGCCACAAAATACACAAGAACATAGGCAACACTCAAATATCACAATATCCAAAATATTTTCAGATTTTGGGAGTAAGGGTGTGTACCTCATGGATGTACATCCACACCCACGGATTTTGAGCTTATGTGCTAGCAAGAACAAGCACAAGCTTCCACAACAAAGCCTGCTAAGAATCAACAAGGTTAGAAACAAGATTATAAAAACAGAAACTTGAAAAATCCTTGATTGATGCAACTCTTGTCCTCCACACTTGATTATCCCCAAGTTATAAGCTTCACCACACCTTGATAACACAATATCAGGATGCTATGATCAACCCTATAGCCCAAGAATTCCAAGATAGACCAAGAACTTAGCAAAATATCAAGAAAATGAAGAAAATGTGCAAACTTTTGCACACTCCTATTTTGAAAACAGGTTTTTGATTCAAAATCAGTAAACAAAGAACATAAACAAGCATAAATAAGATGGCACTTGGTCTTTCTTTAACACACTTAACACAATTTCATAAAGCTAAAAATAGGATTTACAAGTGCTTGAACAAGGAAAAACCAAAAGCAGCTTACAAATGAGACCCTATGGCTTTATATATAGCCTTACAATGTATCTAGAAAGCTGATAAAGAAGTAAAACCCTAGCCTTGAACTTCCAAAATTGCCCTTGTGTAGTTTGAATAACTTGAAGAATCATGTGACGAATTCTTTTTGTGTAGTGATAGTTGGCATGCAAAAGGTGATCCAAAGGCTTGTAACAAGCTTAGAAAGTAAGCATAATTCTCCAACGTTGGATTGCTGCCACATTTTTGGCAGTATGCATGAGTGTGGATCAGGGGGGTCACAAGGAGACAAATGGGGTGATGAGGTGTCCAAGTTTAAGGTTGGGATGTGATTAGCAGACCCTTAATCATAATTCTGGACAAAATAGTGGCTTAATTTTTGCTTAATCACAAATACCCAATTTGTGTTCTTGAGGGAATAATAGTGTTTTTGATCCAGTTTAATATTTAAACATGTGTTAGGCGCCACTTTTATTAAACTAATAGGATTAGTTTAAATCAGTTAGTGGTGGGAAGTGATGTGGCATGAGGGAGAAAGCTGATTGGTGGGATGGAGTAAGTGGGACAGGTGTCAAGCTTTGGTAGGTTAAGGTAAGTTTCTTGTCTGGCCATGTTTAATCCCTTCTCTTCTTTATTTCTTTCACTTTGTAAATAATAGCACAAAACCGGATTCCCTTTGTAATTCAAGTTTTACTTTTCACACTTTTGCCCCAAATACTTTTCCAAAGTATTTTCAGGGGTATTTCTTGCCATTTTGTGATTTTTGAGGGACTGATTTGGCATTTTTGTTGATGGATAATGGTCTTGACTTGCATGATTGGTATTTTGGAGTACTGAAATTGCCAAGTCTTGTTTGATGAGGGACCATTCTTGCCAAATGTTGAAAGTCAAGGGTCCTTTTTTGTAATTTTGACAAACTCTAGGGACCAATCTTGTAATTATGAAGATACAAGGGTATAAAGTGTCAGTTCTTCCATATTGGAGGACCCTTCTTCATAATTCTTCAAATCTTCAAGGGTTAATCTTGGGAAAGTCTTCATTAGGGCTTGGTTCATTGTGCGGCTTCGTTTCCCGTGTTCGTCTTTGCATGATTCTTGTGATCTTTTGTCATTTTCTCAATATCCGTACCTAAAACACACAAGCAACAAACACAAGCATATATATGGGTATTTTGATGATATTTAATGCATTTTAAGCCCTATTTAGACGATGAGACTATGTATAAAAGCAGTCTCATCACCGATGCAAGAGGAGAATGGTCATACGGTTGACAATTTGGCGCCTAAAGATGGCAAGAGCATTGAATCAGGAGGACAACATGATACCAGTGGCACGTTAGGGAATGTTCACGAGATTTCTTTTGATGACACCTTACCCGTTTATAACGAAAAGTCTGCAAACATGGTACAATGTAATGTTGTTTATGATGTATATGCTGATGATATGCCACATATTGAGCATTCTGAACATAATTATGACGAACATGGGATGGAAAAGAGTGATAGAAATACCACTTTTAATTCATCCAATGTGAGTCATAATGGGGGAGAAAGTGTTCAAAATGCTAAACATCATGATAATTGTCTTATAACTGCTTCTTTGACTGCTTCTGATTCCAAGATTAGAGAGCTCGAAACGATCGTAGCTCAACAATTAAAAGAGCTTGAGGATGCCAAAATTGAATTTTCAAAGAAAACGAAGAAATTTGAAACATATTTTGAAAAACTTGAAAAGTCAAACGTTGTTCTTGAACGAAAATTGGATCAAACAGTTCTAGATTCTAAAGCTGAAAAGGATAATCTTTTGAAACAAATTCAGTTGCTTGAATCTAAGTTGGAATCCCAAGATGAATTGCTCAAAGAGAATGAGAATTTAAAGGCTCAAGTTCAGGAAAAGGTGTTTGCAATAGCGGCTCTGAAAAACGAGCTGAGGAAAACCAAAGGAACTAGTGTGGACACTAAGCTTGAAAAACCATCAATCTTGGGGAAACCGCCTACAAATCAGTTCATTCGACAACCGACTGCATTTAGATCTGAGCGATCAAAATCCTCGAGACCACGGTTTTCCTCCCAAGTTTATATGGTTCATCTTTCTAGACCAGTCACCCCACTATCTAGGCCCAATGTGACTAAAACAGCTTCTACAAGACCTAATCACATGATTTCCTCTAGTCTTCCTAGACATAGTCCAAAGAACACGTCTCAAACTAGTTCAAATGACGTTCGCCATACATTTGGTCTAACGGAAGCTAAGCAAAAGACACAAGTAAGAGATAGGAATTTCAAACCTAGTCAGATGCCACCTAGTTTACCCAACACTGATAACCGTAGCATGTCACATCCTAGGAGCATCAATCAATCATCTAGGAATTCTAAATCTTACTCGGACATTAAATATGCTACTTGTAAAACATGTAGGAAATGTGTCTTTAAAGCCAATCATGATTCTTGTATCAAAACATTACTTAATGAGGTGAACTCCCGTGCTAGACTTAAATCCCAGTGGGTTGCTAAAATCAAACCCATTGGTAAAATGTGGCGCCCCACTGGTATAACTTTCACTATTGTAGGAAACGAGTGCCCTTTAACTAGGATAGTCTTTGATTCTACTAAGACTACTAGGGAGGAAATTGAAAAGGAGGATACATCACTTAAGTCTGAACTTAAGTTTTTCTATAAAAGGAAACGTTTACCAACTAAGACAAGTGAATCAGCTGCTCAGGTCACCTCTAGCACAAGAAAAGAAAACTGTGAACCCCCACTTGCTTCTAAGATAGATATCGCTAACCCATCTCAAAGCATGCAAATTCCAAATGAGAATGCATGTACCAAAGAGGTTGTTCCAAAAGAACGAAGCGGTCCAATCATTGTATACCATTCAATTAAGGACACTCTCAGAGTTTGGTTGCTGAAGAAGCTGATATCTAAGAAACAAGTGTCTTAGGGGATTTGCAGTTAAGCTTACGGTGTACAATGACCTACAGTCACATAAAAGACTGTAACTCGCTCTCAAAAGACAGGAAAGTTAATCCAGATGATGACTTATCCTCAAAACGAGAAATTAATATTTTCTCGGATACGAGCTTCCGTTAAAACTATTCAAAGGTTTTAAGCTCGTGTAAAAGGCTTATAGATAAATCACAGTCTGTAACCCGTTCTTTAGAGAAAGGGAAGTTTATCTCGTCAACGATAACTTACCCACAAAACGAGAAATTATTTTTTCTCGGACACGAGCTAAATTTAAAACTATTCAAAAGTTTTTAGCTCGTGTATATGGCTCCTCGTTAAATGACAGACGATGACCCGGACTTCAGAGACAGGGAAGTTTATCCATGAAACGATAACTTACCCTCAAAACGAGAAATTAAGTTTTCTCGGACACGGGCTTATCCTAAACTATTCAAAGGTTTTAAGCTCGTGTAAATGGCTCCTCGTTAAATGACAGACGATGACCCGGACTTCAGAGACAGGGAAGTTTATCCACGCAACGATAACTTACCCTCTTAACGAGAAATTAAGTTTTCTTGGACCCGAGCTTATCGTAAAACCATTCAAAAATTTTAAGCTCGTGTATAAGGCTCTTCATTAAATATCAGATGATGACCCGTTCTTCAAATAAAGGAAAGTTTATCGCCGATGATAAACTTATCCTCACAACGAGAAATTAATTTTTCTCGGGCATGAGCTTATATTAAAAACATTCCAAGTTTTTAAGCTCATGCACAATGGCGTATAATTATATTTCAGATTATGCCCCGGACTTCAAGGAAAGGAAAGTTTATCGCCGATGATAAACTTATCCTCAAAAACGAGAAATTAATTTTTCTCGGGCATGAGCTAATATTGAAAACATTCAAAGTTTTTAAGCTCATGCACAATGACTTATAGTTAAATATCAGACTGTAAATCGGACTTCAATTTTAGGAAAGCTTATCTTTAAAGATAGCTTATCCTCGTAACGGGAAATTAAATTTTTCTCGGTCATGAGCTTGTATTTAAAACATTCCATGTTTTAAGCTCAGAAAGGAAAGTGTATCTTTTAAATAAGAGAACTTTACCTCATAACGAGAAATTCATCTTTCTCGGTCATGAGCTTTACGTTAAAACATTCAATGTTTTTCAAGCTCATGAAAACGACTTCTGAGTAAATGTCAACTTAGGACTCGTTCTTCAGTTAAAAGGAAAGTTTATCGCCGATGATACACTTATCCTTAACAACGGGAAGTTTACAACTTCTCGGACTTGAGCTCGTTTTGCAAGATATTCAACATCTTAAGCTCAAGTAATTGGTTTTCAAAACGTTGAGCACAATTTTTCGAGAATTTCTCAAAAAGGTTTTCTAAATCTTTCAAAATTGAGTGTTCATAAAATGTTTTGATAAAAAGAGCATGTCTTCTGAAATCGATAATATTTACGATGCTAGAAATGTCATTCAATAATGACACAGGGTTGTAAATAAAGTTTGAGCAGAAGTTTAAATGTTTTAAAACATGCTCAAAATGGCTTGCTATTATTTCAGATAGTAACCCGCTTTTCATATTAAAGTCAAGCATTTCACCGGAAAGCTTTGACTCAACAACGGGAATTAATTTTCTCGGGCATGGTTTACTTTACAACCATGTAAGGGATTGTGCTTACTTTATAACACAATCTAACACGAATTTATGTACGTGTCAGTGCATTTATTTGTTAAAACAAGAGAAATCTTGTTTTTATGAAGTTATCATCTCCACCAACCGTAGCAATTTACAATTGATATCTACATACTCGACGATGCGACTACTCAAACGGCGACTACAACTCTTTCAATAGAACACGGGTCAACAATTGAGAGGGAGCAATTGTCCAGCATTCAGAATCTTTGACGCCGAAAGTGCAAAGTTCACATGTTGGTGTCAAGACAACGATATCAATCGTACACATGGAGTCAAGAGATAACTTCAGACGTGATGAGGCGACCAACATTCGTGAATAAGAACCATGTGCTTCTTTCATATGATGTTCTTCATCATTCAGGTCCAACCTCATAAATCACTAATCTTGTGAATACATTATCATATATGATCTTTGCATGTGATAAGTACCTTACACTTGTGTTTAAAAGGTACTTCATTCACGGTTTAAGTACACCCTCATTAATTTGAGGGGGAGCTTGTGTAATTCATGAAGATAATTGGATTTTCATTTTTCTTCCCAAATTTTCTTATAATACTATTAAATCAATTGATATTAAAAACATCGATTGGGTTAATATTTTTAATATGGGGGAGAAAATGTGATTTAATATGGGAAATGATTAATCACAAATGGTTTGACTAAACGTGCTCGCTCATCCCGACATGTGCGAAATGTTTTCGGATATCGTGGCATATGTTAATGGGGAGCAAAATGGATTTGCACTTCAAAATGGATTTCATGGTGACATATTCTTACCCAAAACATCTCTATTCACGACGGTGAAGATTGTGGTGACATAAGGATGGTAGGATAGGTTAAAATCCAATGATTCCTCTAAAACTGGAGGAATCATCCCAAGGACATTCCATAGCTAGAAATAGTAGTCCTTAGGAAAGATGGAGAAAGATTGTGAACGTAGCTGAATGCCGACCAAGTACTTAAGTTAGCACTGGAACAATCACAACAAGGTGCTAGTGATGATGTATTGGTAAGCATTGAAGGGGTTGAAGAATGAAAAAGAATTGTAAAGATAAAGGGTGTAAAGAAAGAAGCCCTCCTTACAACTTAGGCAGAAACCGGGTCAATACATATGCTATTAAGATCATTGTTTAATGATTCTTGATATTGAAGACAGACATCATAAACCCAGTGATGCAAGGCACAACCCATCCCAGCTAACTCAGATATCTCTTAAAAGATATTTGTTTTAATCACACGGAGACAACATGTTATCTATTGATTTATTCACTCCGAATAAATTGGTATTGAAATGGTGGCACTCCTCTCCAGCCTCCGATCACTAAAAATCCAAAATGCACGATCGAGCTAAGAGCCATTTGAGATCATCAAATATCTCATTAGGACACACTTTCATATTTCCTTGCTTCTTCACACACTGTGAAAAGTAAGAAAGATCTTAAGAGTCCTACGCAAAATCTTCATGATCTTGCATGAACATCCGAGTAATACGAAAGTATTTACAATGAAGATGGAAATCCTTTTTGAGAGAACATCAAAAAGCTCATGGTAGGTGACTTGTGCGATTCTTTATGAATCAAACTTGTGATAACTGGAAAGCAACAGTGGTTTAATTCTTAAATGAATTTAAACACGTTCCATGCCTCTACGCAATATCTTAGTGATATTGCCAGAACACTCAGAGTGATACCTTAGTGTTCACAGTGATGAGTGGAAATCCTTCTAGTGTTAACCTCAAACAGCACTTGGTAGGTAACTTGCAAGATTCTATACGAATCAAGCTCGTGACAACTGGAAAGCAACGATGGTGCGGTTCTTAATTGAATTTCACTTGTTCCAGGAACATGAATTGACGGCTTCAAATCATGCGGATATTATTATCCAAATGATTCACTCATTATGTTCGCAGTCAGCTTTGGACGGTCAAATAAAGAGAACGGGTGTACCCGCGAAATCTTGTCAATGAGGTTCTTAATTGAAACTACCTGTCACAAGTACGATATTTTATATCGTCCAACGGTCTTCACCGACCGGAGGTAAAATGCTACCGAATTAGAATGAAATGTTCAAGCCCATTTCATCCGTGTATATGTTTTGTTGGTAAATGTCTTATGCATCCTAACAAGAAGGTGGCATTGCGGTGTACAATCTAGAAAAAGTTGCCACCACATGCTTATACTGTATGCACTAAATACTTCAACAAATTCAAGAAAGTCTAAAAGTCAAGTCTTCCGCTGTATCAAACTCTGAAGCGTTCGAGAATTTATAAAAGTATAAATATGTGGAACATGAAGTCACGAGGAGGCAAATATCACAAGTGATGAATACACAAGGTCAAAGCAAGGACACATGCTCAAGACCAAAGTCAAAGATCTCATCAGCATATTCACAAGAACAAGATCGAAGACTCAAGCATAGTATGCTAGGTTTAAGATTTTGTAAAATGGTGTGACCTCCCTTTGGGGGAGATTGTTGTAAATACGTTTTTCCAAGGAAAGTCTCGGTCACATCATTATTAGCATAGATCACGAGCTATAGACTATTTAGGACAGTGTAACTTGGAGTGACCTCCCTTTGGGGGAGATTTTTGGAAATATGTTTTTACGTATTTATAAAGGATCGGTCACTCCAAATATAGATACAAGTATTGGGCTCGTGATCCAATGTATTAAGGTATAGCCCATATAGCCCACATGTAGGATGGGTTATATAAACCCCCCTCCTAGCATGTTAGGAGGGGTTGCAGATTTTCATTTTATCACATTCCATATTTCTTTCTTATTCCTCTCCTTTCTCTCTCTTCTTTCTCTCTCTAAGTTCTTCCCTTACATCCATTCAATAGATAATCCATAATAATGCGTAATCCTTAGAAAACACGATCCTACATAGATGATGTTACATACTATATGCTGCAAGAGAAAACTTACCCCTTTAAAAGAAAATTGTTGGAAAGAATGTTAGAACAACAATTAGAAGTTACAGAAGAATCTGCTGATGCTTTGGAGTTGATCAGAATGGTTAAACAACAAATCAAGGATTTGAAAGATAAGGAAGAAGCTGAGAAAGAATCTTAAGTGTTTGACTTTCAGTCACACTTCATAAATGGTTCTCAGTTCACCATGTCTAACACACATAAGAACTGGCTAGTCCATAAGCAAACGGTTTGTGGTAAAGACTTATCAAATCCGTTGAAAGTTGATAGTTTGCTAAAAACTATATGGTTCTAACTCACCTTGTTTCGAGACAAAGAGTTGGCTGGTCCTAGACAAACGTTACTATGTAAAGACTTCATCAAATCCGTTGATGGTTGAAAATTTACCAAAAATTGTATGGTTTTCATTACACCTTACTCTTTGTGAATAAAGTATTGGCTATTCCAGAGTGTACGGCTAACTGGTAAAGAATTTTTAAATCCGTTGATAGCTGGTGATTTGCTAAAAATCATGAAGCCAATACATATTGGTGTTTGTTGTTAACTGTTTTATTACAGGTATGAAGATTGTAGGCAAAGAAGTATTAAAAAAATATAATACTTAGAAGGTTTTGTTATCATCAAATCAAGAGAAAGATTTATGATCAAGAGTTAAGAGACTAAACTCAAGAAGACAATAACTGATGCTGCAAAGATGAATGAATGTTTAGAAGACACAAGAAGATCATAGTTTGAAGACAAAGATGATGCTCATAATGTTTGAAGATTCTCTTATCAAAAGAAGATCTACATTTGAAGTGTTTGGCTACATTCAGTTGGATACAAATACAAATCACCAAGTTCAATCCAAGGATGAAGGAAAGACTAAAGACATGTATTTTAATACATCCAGTACAAGAGAAACAAGAAGACAACAAGTTATCATTTCTTGTTTAGGGGAGGATTGTTGGGAATTATTTGTTAAGTGTCAAGTACGGTTAGTATATTCCAAGTACTGTTAGTGTTATGTAAGTACCGTTAGTGTTAACGCGGTACATAGTAAGTACTTCTACTTATAAAGTAAGCACTGCTATGATGATTAGGACGAATATATCTTTGTAAAAGATACGTCATAGTTATAGTTAGAGTATAACTTATGTGATATACCTAAATAGTTAGAATATTGATAATATATCGTTTGTGATATAGTTATCTTTATATAATATTCTAAGGTTTCTAAGGTTCCTTACTCTATAAAAGGAACATAGGTACAATGTCTTTCTTGTACCTCATACAAGTCGATTAATAAGAGAATCGAATAGTTAAAAGTAATTTTGTTCTTCTATGCTTTATAAGTTAGATTCCGCATAACTTATTTAGTGTTTGTAAGAGTTCTCAAAGTGTTTTAGTTTGATTACAAACTATTATACTAGTTCTTAACAGAATATAGATCCAACCAAAGGGTTCAACAGAATAATAACGCACCCTTCAGCCACAACACCTGCAGCAGTAGGACAAGAAGCGAATGAACAACCAACAAAGTTACTTCACTAACAAACTAAGCTAACTCCATCCATATCGAAACTAACATACAAAAACACCCACATAAACAGCAACCCTGCATTTAACGGGCCCAACAACACATAATTATGATGCCCCCACCAATTATGATTGTAGTGGTACGCGACAAAATGTAACAAAACCGCAAGAATAACCCAACTGCTATAGTTGATGGAAGTGGTCGAGGGCATATTAATTGTTTCAGCTAACAAGAATAGAAGCCAATGCACCTGATATAAAGAATCAGTTCATGGAATTGTAGTGCCCCATATCACCAAAGATGCTGCAGCCGATTAGACCCTATATTCTTAAGGCATCATAAAAGACATGGTTACCCACACAGGTCTACAGGTTGCCCGGGGTTAGTAAGACTCTGACATATGTTTGGTAGTGTGTCTATCAACCACCAAACAATTCCTAAGTGCACCAGTGTGGTTATATCAGTGTACCACATAGCGGATCAGATGATTATAAGATAAGCTATATAGTTATCTATAAAAACGTCTAATATGGTCTCATGTCAGGTATTGAGAGGTGCTGACATAAGTTTAACGTGAGCTTTAAGAAAGTAACCTGAGTCATGAACATAGATCTTGGTGGGATCTTCAGGCAGTGTCCGGGTTTAAAGTCTTGTAAGAACACGACACCTTGTTCACACTAATTTATCTATAAACCTTAAAATACACGTTGGCCACTAGGTATCCTCGATACGAGTCTCGTATGAAGTATTCAGTGTTCACATTTAAGTCGCGTGTCTGTTATATGAATAACGAAGTACCCATATTAGAGCCTCTCCAACACCAATGTTTCTAAAGACTTCAATTTAGCCAGGTCAAGGTTCCACTACATTTTATCTACCTTAAACCTTCTTCACACATTTACTCCAATCCAAAAAGGATTTTATATGAGTAACATTTAACTTGAATCCAAAAGCAATACACCAAGGGAAGATGTAAATCTCTTGCAATAGGTTGGAATTTCCTATGCCTTCGCCAAAAGAAGCATTTTATTCCAATACAAAAGGGCTATTCAAAGACCGTGTATTATAGCATAAACGTGTATTATAGCAGAAAAAGTGTTTTATCGTTTGTACATTGGACTCTTAGAGCCATAAAAATTAGTATTAATCTATTAGAGGCTACCTAGGTATATACTGCGTTCTTGTACCGAGTCGAAGACACCTGGGTACAAAATCTACTCTACTAAAAAGATCATGATATACAGGTACAAACATACTTTAGCATGGAAACAAAGAAGCAAGTTTTAATGCTCAAAACATCATCAAACTAGTTAAGTACAAAATTAACTATGCACAAATCTATTTTAGTACAAAAACAAACACGCCCATATTAGAGCTCAGCGTACCTTTTTACTAGTCTAGTACATATTTAAACATACCTGGTTTGTTGTGGCAGTTATGACATTATGAAGTGTGAAAAAGAAGGCCAGCCAACAAGAATGCCTAGTTGCCTACCATGGTAATAATCTATAATGTTTTTTGGGTAAAGGGGACTTACCCGGTAAAATATTATTACGCCAAAAAGCAATGATGTATAAACGGATGTAGGTGAATCCTAACATCACGACCGATTACATAGGCAACAACATACAAAGAACAAATTGTGTAACAAACAGAACCCTACATAAGAAGACACCCCCTCTTATGAACTAACAAAATCTATAATTTACTTCCTACCTCGATGATGGAGCTAAATATCACGTAAAGCTTGAATTTCTCCAGGTAAATCACGAATCTGATCCGCATAATCGTCATATTCATCATAATCCTCCATTTCAAGTGAATTATCGCCCCTGATTGATGACATATCCGCATTAAATTTATCTTGAGATGCAAAAACATCATCCTCATCGGAGTCACTAACATTGCTGATATCAAGATGTCCAAATGACAATTTAGGTTTACTAAACGAAGCTACATCAACACCTTCTTTTATATTCTTACCATTGTTCAACTTATGTACATTTGAGACACCACTAGTCACCGTCGTATCTTGGTGACTAGCATCAACCATACCATCCCCATTAGCCTCATCTAAAACATTATCCTCTTCAATAAGTTTAGCAAACGAATTCTTCAATTCCATTACATTGATATTGTCATTAAAGTAT
The DNA here is from genome assembly GCA_025667525.1 of Glebionis coronaria. NCBI lineage: Eukaryota > Viridiplantae > Streptophyta > Magnoliopsida > Asterales > Asteraceae > Glebionis > Glebionis coronaria. Next base: position 719,490 of record JANFOE010000792.1, on the reverse strand, counting down.
TTCGGGTTAGAATTAGTAGTGGAATTATTTAACTGAGACTTAGGTTTAGAATTAGCTCTATTGAACCAATTCGTTTTATGTTTAGGAAGTCGAATACCATCAATATGACGTGATTGAGTTACCATAGGCTTGAAGATCTTCTTCCTCGTAACCTGAATAAACCCTTCCTCATCAGCCGATGTCTGCTTAGGTTCACATTTCCTCTTCGGACATATTTATCATCAAGATCAAAGGTTTTGCACAAATGACACCTAGGAGGTTTCCATTCGTATTCAACCTTAAGCGTTTCCATTGAGTGTCCCGAACCATCACTAAATGGAATAGCTACTACTAAAGATTTAAGTAACGGTACTTCAGCCGATACCTCAACAAGCGCTCTTGAATAATCACGAGTACCCCACGGGTTAAGGCACATGTCACTCATGTAGGTATCTAACATAATAGTTCTTCCTAGCTTAGTCGTGAGAAAGCTAAGACCAATTTCTGAATATGCTACAATAGGTACATCATGAATTCTCACTCACACCGGTGCAGCTTTGATTTCCTCTTTGTGTAGCCGTGAATTTGGATTCCAAACATTCAGAAATAATGGCACTGAACGGATCAGCCATGGACCTCCTTCAAGTACTTTGTTCATGTCGTCGTTAGACCGGAACTTGAATAAAAACAGGCCCTTCCTCAATACAACACGCTCCAGCACATAATTTTCCCACAGATTTTTAACGTACATATCAACAATAGGAAACGCCAGACGTTAGCCAATGAAGTACCCACAAATAGTATTTGCAAACAAATCATAGACATCTGGAACAACAGCCAACAGGATCTCCACATTACAACCCAAAACGTTGTTATCATTCTTTAAAACAGAAAGCGAAACCTTCCTTTTATCCTTGCTGACGAATGAAACAGGCGTAGTCTGCGCGTTTACCACATCCACCTTTTGTATTGCTCGACAATCAGCAGCCACCCAAGGACAAACAACGTTATCAATTGCATTTGAAATAGAAACATCAGGCTGCAAATACCCCTCTATCTTATTGTTTCCATGCGATGGACTCGTCTCAGTCCGTCCATCCTCCATAATCCCATGTTGTTTGAGTATAGACTTCAAAGGCTGACCTATAGGACTATGAGTAATAATTTTGGCAGGACCATCAGCAAACAAAGCATGTTCAGTGATTACTTCCCCACGTTTAGCTTGATGATGTGTACATTATTTCCCAATAACCTTCCCTTCAATATTGCAAAATTTCTTCGCTAGGCCCTTACCAATATCCTCTGACTTTGTGTTGACATCAGCAACAACTTTAGGACTATTGAGGAACCCTTTCTCCATCTCTCTAAAAACCTACAACCAATAACACCATAAGAATACCAAACGGAACCAATAGAAACCCTAAATAAGGTTTATAGCAGTCTACTCCCTGACTAGCCAATCCACTACTAACAAACTAGAATAGATTAATGACGCCCAACCCCAATTAAGAAATGATCAAGTTAGTATAGATCGCAACAAAGAAACAACAGTGAATCCTAAAAATATTGAAAAAAGAAGGCATAAACCCTAAACCCAAAAAATAAAACCCTAACCTCAGATCAGATCTAATCTAACACGTAAGACAATGATACCTATTCCCTATATCAGTAACAATTTCACACTCATATAAGGCTTCATGAACAAGCCCTAAACGAACCACGAAACCCTAATCGATTCAAAAGAGAGTTATACAAAATACAATGTTAATAGATGGACAAGAAATAGAAGCAGGATTTATGATCAGAAAAAATATTTAGGGTGGCCGGAAATCAACATGTTTAGAGAGAAAAAACTAGGGTTAATAATCTATAATGTTTGTCAAGAGAATTTGTAACACCCCCATTTTACCTTTACGTATCGAAACATTGATCTGGGGTATTACTTCATAAAACACAAGTCATAATAATAGAAAACAACTCAGAAGAGTGATGAAATCAACTTTCTTTATATTTCATTGAAAAATCGGAGTTTTACAATATGAGGTTCCCAAAATCTAGAATAATTTCAGTCTTGTGCCTCTTCATGCAATCCTTGTGCTGCTCCATGCTATCAGTCGCCATTTATTTGAGATATATGCTTAAAGTCAACACAAAGGTTGAGTGAATTGATAGGTTTGTAATAACGGTTTTGAATACAAGTATATCCTCCGGGCTATGTTGTTATACACCCACATAAAATAGTCATCATACTGCACTATGCTCATGCACCGCTACTTGACATATAGAAACCAACAAATTAACCTTATGAAGGCAGTTTGCCAAACTCTTGAGTTAAGCAAAATAAAGTGTATCTATTTAGCTTAGGTAGGAACCTTCAGCAGCTAGCAAGCGCGACTTGCCCAGATAGGGGATGTCAACCCCCAAATAGTAATATTCACAATATTAGCGCTCATTTTCAAGAAATGATTAGCTGTTCACGATTAAAAAGGGACTTAATGGCAAAAGTAAACATAGTGTCAATAATCATTCGATATAGTTTTATAAAGCACTTGTATTCTAGTTTTAGCATATATCCCTTTCACGGGGTTTAAAATCATTTAGATGTTGGGAATAAATTATGGCCAGTTCACTTGAGCGCTGACAAGAGTATATCAAGCGTTGACAGGAGTAAAGCAAACGCTGACAGCTCAAGCGTTGACAAGATAAAGTCAAGCGTTGATACATTGAAGACAAGCACTGATGGGAAGATATACTCTACGCGTTTAATGTATTATAGATTACTTCTAGTAAACATAGGAACAACAATGTATTTTCTATATTTATCTTTACCTAGAATAGCTGATACGTAGATTATTGTACAAGGCTTCTTATGTCTATAAAAGAAGACCTTTAGGTTAATGATTCATATAAGTTTCCATTCGTAAACTACTTTCATTGTAAGCAAGTTTGATATCATTAATCAAAGTGAAAGTTTGTTTATATCTTGTGTGTTCTTGTTTAAGTGTTAATTCCGCATAACACTTAGATTATTATAATCATATACAAAGGTTTCTCTAAGTGTATTACTTGATCTAATCTCGTATACATAAAGCTAAATCGATCTAAGTTTGGGATCAACAAGTGGTATCAGAGCTTGTTGAGGAACTTTTAATCTTAAAGAACACAAGAACCCTAAAAATCACCAAAACCCTAATTTTCTCAAAAACCCTAACAACATCATGTCAGAAATAACCTCCTCCTCCTCCTCACCTTTACCAAACATCAAGATTCCCATGCTTGATACAACCAACTTTGAATTGTGGAAATTCAACTTTGAGCAATATCTAGGGATCTATGATTACACACTCTGGGAGATCATTGAATATGGAAACACATTCGATAAAGCCCAAAAGATTGCTGATGCTATTTCTCAAGAACCAGCTGTTGCTGGATGTTCTGAAGAAGATAAGAATGAAAAACCTGAAGATGGTAGAGCTGTGTCTGCTGAAGACATAGCAAAGAAAAGGGTTGACATGAAAACCCTAAATATTCTGAAAGTCTCTTTGGGACAAGAGAACCTGCATAAATACAGAGGTTATGATTCTGCTAAAGATCTTTGGGCAGCTCTTGAAGTTGCATATGGTGGCAATACAGATACTAGGGAAGAAAAGAAGAAACAACTCATGCATGATTATGATGTTTTCAAAGCTCAACCTAATGAGAAGCTGAGTAGTGTGAGAAGCAGATTGCTTGACATTACAAGCAAATTAACCTTCATGGGGACACAACTTGGTTATGTTGACATTAATGCTACCTTTCTTAAAAGTCTTGGTGAGGCATGGAAGATTGAGGCAAGATCTATTCTTGCCAATAATACATACAAAAGTTCCACGTTTGATGACATTTACAACAAACTAAGGCTGTTGGAAGATGAAACTCTTTTTGAGCATGGAATCAAGTCTACCAACAGTAACATGGCCTTCTTCTCTCATAGTGAAGGTCAATTCAATCAGAAGGACTCTTACATGCATCCAGTTACTGGATCATCATGTGTCAGCGCTGGAACAAGTCCTGTCAACGTCTCCTTTTCAGACGCTGACACATTCAAAAGTGACTCCCCAAGAGTTAAACCTGCTGGTTTTGATTTGGATACTGTATGTGCTTATATTGCTTCTTTGCCCAATGGTTCAGTGATTACATATGAGGACCTTGAGCAGATAAATGATGAGCACTTGGAAGAGATGGACATTAAGTGGAACATGTCTCTTGCTAGTATAAGAGCAAACAGGTGGAACAGAAGGTTTAAGAAGAAGATGACCTTCAATGCAAAAGACACAACTGGATTTGATAAATCCAAAGTTGAGTGCTACAACTGTCATCGTATGGGGCGCTTCATGAGGAAATGCAAATCTCCTAGAAGATCTGATGCTGGTAAACCCTTAAGTCAAATTGTTAAAGCTCAGGATCCTAAAGCCATGGTTGCAGTTCAAGGAATTGATGGTATGGGATGGGATTGGAGCTATCTGGCTAAGGATGTGGAAGAGGATAAAGCTTTGGTTGCTGAAATTGAAGAAGAAGAGCATGTTGAATATGCTCTCATGGCACACTCCTCCTCTTCATCTGATAATGAGGTATAAAATGATGCTTTTTGTAGTAAAGGTTGTAGGTTAAACACTGAGAAACTTAACAAAGAGGTGTTAAGATTATTAAGTGATGTGAGTACTGAAAGGTGAAAACTGTCTAATTATCAACTAGCTCTCGCTCAAACTAAGAAGACTGTTTCTGAATACAAGAAAATGGAATTTGACTTAAAAGATAAAATAAATATCTTAAAACATGAGTTAAATGCTAGTATGGATATTAGAAACATCATGGAAAGGGTTAATGGTGAGTTACAGGCTAAATTAGATGAGGCCATTAAGAATAAAGACAATGTTGGCCTTAAAATTCAAAGATTTGATAGAGCCACTCAAACCCTAGGAGACTGTGTGGGTAAACAAAGGGATCTTATGGACATGACTGGGATTGGGATGAAAGACTACTCTGTGGTTCCACCACCAGCTGGTGACTTCTATGGTGTCCAACAAAAGGACCTATCTTCGACTGGTTTGCCAGAACTCCAAGAGGAGGAATTCATTCCTCCACCAAGAGTTGTCACTCCAGTTGAAGAGTATCAACAAAATTTGACTGACCTGAATGAATGGAAGAAATCTAACCCTACATTATTTGTTAAGGGTGGCTTGCTATGTGAAAGTCCTAATGAGTCAACTCCCATTAAGGTTACAAACCCAATCACTGGTAAAGCTGTTGACCTAGGCTCAAACACTGTTAGAAAACCTAGCATTAAGTATGCAGAGATGTATAGGAATACTAGGTCACCTAAGAGCCAGGTTAGCAATGATGGAACAGGCTTCTTCTCTTCTAGACCTAGGGTTGTGTCTAGAAAAGCCTGTTACACTTGTGGTAGCTTTTCACACTTGGCATATAAGTGTGTCAACGCTCCCAAAGCCAGCACTGACAGGAACAAATTCAGCGCTGACAGGAATAAAGTCAACGTTGTTAGGAAGTCAAACGTTGTCAGACCCAAACCTTGTGTGCAGCAAAGTCCACAAGTGATTAGACCTGCCCCATTCTTTACGAGAGGGTCTAACACTCATGGACAAAGACCATTTCAAAAGACAAATACATGGTCTAATAGGCAATGGGTTTCTGTAGCAAACCTTAGGTTCAACGCTGACAAGGGTAATTTCAGCGTTGACAAGACCAATTCCAACGCTGACAGAAACGTGTTAAGACCTAAATATTTGCAACCATATGGTAAGGGGTCCAAAGCTTCTTCAAGCTTAACATGGAGACCCAAGAAAGATAAAAACACTAATGATAATGGGATTTCAATGACCTGCAACAGATTTAATTACATTTCAAAGGTCATTACAAAACCTATTGGGGTTAACAGGGTATTTCATCCTAAGAAGGATGAAAATAGGGTTGTTGTGAGAACTAAGTCTGTTCTTATTGAACAACCAGAAGAATCTAAGTCTTCTAAGGCTTGGGTTCCCAAAGAAAACTAATTTGTTTTCTTTATGTGCAGGGCATTCAAAAACAGGTCAATGATTATGGATATTGGGGCAGTGGATGCTCAAGGCACATGACAGGGAAGGAAGACTATATTACAAACTTCACTCCCATTAAGGATGGTGATAAGGTTTACTTTAGAGGCGGATATGGTACTATCACATGCAAAGGAACCCTTCTCACCAAGAACTTGCGTTTTGAAGACGTATTTCAGGTAAAAGAACTTGATTACAATCTTTTTAGTGTATCACAAGTGTGTGATAACAAAACTAAAGTTCTGTTTACTAATACTGAATGTTTGGTGTTAAGTAAGGATTATAAGATCCCTGATGAGAAATTTATTGAATATAGAACACCTAGGCATAAAGACATATACAATGTGAATCTGAATGGGATTAGAATGAATAACAATATGTCTTGTTTTTATGCTAAAGCTTCAGCAGATGAGAGTAATTTGTGGCACAGGAGACTAGGGCACATAAATTTTAAGAATATATATAGGCTTGTGAGACTTGGCTTGGTTGATGGTTTACCTGAGAAGGCCTTCCACAATGACCACTCTTATGTTGCATGTCTTAAAGGCAAGCAGCACAAAGTCTCATTCAAGTCCAAACAGGTGCACTCTAGTACTAGACCTCTTCATTTGCTACACATGGATCTCTTTGGTCCAACCAATATAGAAAGTTTGAATGGTAAGTCATATTGCTTTGTTATCATAGATGAATTTTCTAGGTTTACTTGGACATTCTTTCTAGCTATGAAGAGTGACACAACTAATATTCTAATTGATTTTATCACTCAGATTGAGAAGAAGTCTTGCAATGAAGTTAAAATGCTTAGGAATGATAATGGTGGTGAATTTAGGAATAAGAAGCTAGATGATTTCTGTGCCAGGAAAGGAATTACTAGGCAATTTAGTATTGCAAGAACCCCACAGCAAAATGGGGTTGCTGAGAGGAAAAATAGAACCCTAATTGAAACAGCCAGAACCATGTTGGCTGATGCTCATTTCCCTTTAGCCTTTTGGGCTGAGGCTGTTAATACAACTTGTTATGTTCAAAATAGAGCATTGGTTAACAAAATTTAGAACAAAACACCTTATGAGTTACTTTGGGGAAGAAAACCTAATATTGGTTTTCTCAAACCTTTTGGTTGTCATGTAGTAGTTTTAGACACTAGTGATGCCTTAGGTAAATTTAGTGCAAAAGGTGATGAAGGATACTTCATGGGGTATTCAGTGCAGAGCATGGGATATAGGGTTTATCTTAAAGAGGAAAAACGTATACTTGAAAGAGTACATGTTAGGTTTTTAGAGAATAAACCTAGTAATCCTGAAAGTGGTCCTAATTGGTTGTTTGACTTGGAACCTTTATCTAGAACTTTAAATTATATGTCTGTTACTAATCTAGACATTGTGAAGGTAACTTCAAATGTTGTGGAAGAACAAGTTGTTGATGTTTCAGGTACACAGGTTCATGAGAAGGTTGGATCACAAGCAGAGAAGTCATCTCCTATCCAAGAATATGTTACAATTCCCATTTGGATAGATGCTTTTGCTGCTGTTGCTGTTGCTGGTAAAGATAATGGTGGTCTCCAAGTACCACCAGATACAAACATGCATGGTCCTTCAGGCGCTGAAAAAGGCAAATCTAGCGCTGACAAGACCAATTCAGACGTTGATGGCTCAGACGTTGACAACAACAGTTCAAGCGTTGTTAGCCCAAGCGCTGACAAACAAAGTTCAGGCGTTGACAACACTTCTGCACATCTTTTCTCTTCCATTTTTGAACAAGGTGAACCTTCCAATATATATGAAGAGGTTCATCCTCATGTTGATGAAAGAGAGTCTGAGGAAGAAGATATTGGAAACATGGAGAATGAGGTTGAGGACACCAGACTTTTTGATGGATGAGTTCTCACTTCCACTATGAAGAATCACCCCACTTCTCAAATCATTGGTGATATTATGACTCCAGTTCAGACTAGAAGATCTCATCAAGGTCTTGGTGGGTTTATTGCCAATATACACAAGAAGGTTGATACCCCTCTTGTGCAAGCATGTTTGTTTGCCTGTTTTCTGTCACAACAGGAACCTAAGAAAATATTTGATGCTCTCAAAGAACCAAGTTGGGTGGAAGCAATGCAGGATGAGCTTCACCAATTTGTAATTCAGGATGTTTGGGAGCTGGTTGATTGTCCCAGATATGTCAGACCTATAGGGACAAGATGGGTTCTAAGAAACAAGAGAGATGAAAGAGGCATTGTGTTCAGAAACAAGGCAAGGTTAGTGGCTCAGGGATATACACAAGAGGAGGGGATAGACTATGAGGAGGTCTTTGCACCAGTTACAAGGATTGAAGCTATAAGGATCTTTTTAGCCTATGCATCCTGCATGGGCTTTACTGTCTATCAAATGGATGTCAAGAGTGCCTTCCTCTATGGAACTATTGTTGAGGAGGTATATGTGATGCAACCTCCTAGTTTTGAGGATCTAGAGAATCCACACAAGGTGTATAGAGTCAAAAAGGCTATGTATGGACTTCATCAGGCCCCTAGAGCATGGTATGGTACTTTGTCTACTTACCTAGTGGACAATGGATTCAAGAGGGGCACCATAGATCAGACACTATTTATAAAGAAGAAAGGTAAGGATGTGTTGCTTGTTCAGGTCTATGTTGATGACATCATTTTTGGGTCTACTGATCCAAAGATGAGTGAGAATTTCTCCAAGCTTATGACAGATAAATTCAAGATGAGTGCTATGGGGGAGATGAACTTCTTTCTTGGTTTACAAGTTCAGCAGAAAGAAGATGGTATCTTCATCTCCCAGGATAAATATGTGGCTGAGATCTTGAAGAAATTTGGCTTTTCTCCACATGAAAAGAGGGCTACTACTTTTATGGATAGAGAGCACCCTTGGGGAAAGATTAGAGATTGGAAAGATGTTGATGTCAGGCACTATAGGTCCATGATTGGATCATTGATGTACCTTACAGCCTCCAGACCTGACATCATGTTTGCTGTGTGTGCTTGTGCACGCCATCAAGTGACTCCCAAAGAATGTCACCTTTATGCTGTGAAGAGGATCTTTAGGTACTGATACACTGTTTTTGGATGGGGTTCAGATTTAAGTCTCTCGGTATCCTCTCGAATTGATAGCAGCTCAATGTGGAAAGATTGTTCTTGGTGACAAATAGGGAATTTGGGTTTTCTATTCTACTAAAAGGATTAAATGCGTAAAGTGATAAAAATAAGCTAAAAGCGATTAGTTAATAAAAACAACACAATATAAATAATAAAACGTAGATTTAGAACGAAATAATTAATAAAAATAAAACTAAAAGACGAAATTAATTATCGACTCGAAAATAAAGTTTGTTAAATGAAAAAGGAGAGAATAAAACTAAAATTGTACTTTAAAGCTAAACGAGGCAAAACCTAAAGCGGGTACTAAATAAAAGATAAAACTTAAACTTTACGAAAAAATATTAATAGTGTAACACCCCCAAATTTATACAACTCAATACAGCGGAAGACTAGTTGGTGTTACGGGATAGCACATTACTCACATCATAGACAACGCATAAAAATCGCGTCGTTTATTAACAAAGCATTTCCATTCATAAATATCAAAGTTACATAGGTCCCAAGTCATTACATTTAATACAGGTTTTACAAAGCATTTGAATGGAAATAGTTATTTAGGTGCGGGCCATGAATTCTTGTTGTCCTCCCGAGAATTACCTTCAAGTACCTGAGACAAAACATGTTAAAATAAAAGGTCAGCGATAACGCCGAGTAAATTCATAGAGTTTAATAAATTCCATCAATATAACTTTGGTATAAAATTATTACCAAAAATCATTTTGTACAAATCATTGTAATAGGCCATAAAATAGCCAAAATCATTTTATACAAATCTTTATCAAAATCATAATATAGGCATTTGCCTTAAAAATCATTATACGAGCCAATGTCGTAAAAACAATCATACAATACGTCTTATAACGTTGTATGAAAATAAAAACCGTTATATGAATATGGTTATGAAAACCAAAACACGAACATAATATCAATAGTATGACCCTGTATTGTTAGTCAGGCAATACATCGTAATTCGGTGCGTCTAGTAGTATTTCGTTAGTTTGGATTATTATAAGCCGCATGACATTGTTACCTTACTAAACCAAAACGGGTAGCTAACCCGATACCAATTTTGCCCATCTAAAGTAGCGTGTCGTCACAAAGGTCACGCTATGGAAATCTTCTCATACATAAATTCGCTTACCAATCAATGTGGCACGACGGGGATCAACCGTCAAGGCGCGAACTAGGGTGATCGTCCCCAAATAGTACTATTAAATGCATAAGCGTCTACCAAATCCCGGTAGTTCACAATTCATGCTAATGGGACTTTTAGTGACATAACCTAACTTTAATAATCCATTTAATTTCATCTATCGGGTCATTTAATCATTCATAGGGTCATACAATCGGGTCATTCAATCATTCGGGTCCAAAATCAATAAACAAACAATCGGGACAAATGGTGTCCTAATTTTATAAAAACTAACATGTTATCTCCCTCGCGGGTTTATAAAACATTTATAAAAACATTTAAAAGAGTGCGAGGCTATGAACTCACGTTGATGTGGGAAGGCGGGTTATCGGCAATTCGGACGTACGGTACGTGCTTCAATCACGGAAACCTATATAAATAATAATCGGTCTTAGACATTTGTCCAATGACTTTATAAAAATAACAAGTATGTATACATATGATGATTATATATATATGATGATCAAGTGGGTTTACATATTCTCGTTTAATCATTTTAGTGTTATATGTCGATAACTTTTATATTAGTTTACTAGTTTTACTCATTTACGTGTCTTAAGTCCAATAAGCTTATTATAAGTTATTTAACTTATTTTAATCCATTTTGTACTTATATTATCATTACTTAAACTTTACAAGTTGGGCCCAAATGGGTTAAGCCCAATAAGTTCTTTTTACAAGTTTTTATCTTATTTAGTCCAATTATTAGTCCAATATGCTTAATTAGCTCGTAAATGTCCGTATGCCCTAAAGTTCGGGTTTTATCGGTTTTTACTTGTTATAAATGTCTATATATCAGTATATAAGTTTTATAAAGTTTACATTAGACGGGTCCAACCATCTAAGTTTTATTTAACAAAAACGTTAATTTTACGATAATAGCCGAAAAAGTCGTAAAAATCATGTTTATAGTTTTATATCTTATAAGACATAACAAGTTACCATTTTTATAAAATGTCCACTTATTTAACCTTTAACATATTTATATAAATAAAATTCATGAGTTAGTGGGTTTTAACTTTACATTTTATACAATATAATTTTGAGTGCTTATATAATAGTATTATACTTTATTTTTCAAAAATCTGATTTTTATCTTTACTTTCACCAAAACTGCCATATCTTGAGTTCTATATGGAGATAGAAGCTCAAATTTTTATCACATAAACTACATGATATGTGCTACATTTAACTCTTCTATAGATACTGTTGAATCATCTTCTAAATATTTTCTAAAAATCGTCCAAAACAGTAACCTCAGATTTATACCCTAAACTTGTTTTGATCATATCTCACTCATTACAATGATTCCATTGCATGGCTAACTCTCACATGTGTACAAGACCCATAGCTTACTGTAAATCTATTCTACTTCATCATTTTATCAGTTTACCATATGGTTCTTTACTGTTTTATATAGCCATCAAATTTAACAAAAATTTTAAGCTTGTTTCTTATGGTTTTTCACCTTTTTAATCATATTTATCAACAACAAATCCCCACATAACATTTTTATCATCATATAACCATCATATACATATACAATAGGAAATAAAATACATGTTTACATAATCAAAATAACAAGAAGATGAGGAGGACAATCTTTATACCACCATGATGATGTAGGTTGATCAAAACATGGATTTTTGATGGAGAAACTTGTGATGCACCATGACCATCTTCATGACCACCATGCTTCATGTACTCCTTGTGGAAAATCAGCCCTACTACTCCATGAAAACTCCTCCTTGGATGTTATGAGCACCACCAATCAATAGGGTTTCAAAGTGGCTTCAACATAGGTGTAAATAACCTAGGATTTTGTGGTTAAAAATCATATGATGGTTGTGTTTTTGGTGAATATGGGACGACCAAATAGAGAGGATGAGAGAAAGTTTGAGTTGTTTTGCATGGTGAAATGGTGGAAATGAAAAGGTTTGATGGTTTTGTTTCAAAGTGGAAAGGCTTAGCTTAAAAGCTAAGCTTACTAGGACAAGTGTCCATCTAGTTAAATAAAGATGGCACCAAATGTGGTGTGTTGTACATTGTTGCCGTCCAACCTAAGCTAGTGGGGTGGGACAATGTGTTTTGTCCCATCTCACTAGTTTACGGGTATTTCTCGATTCTAGTTTTCTCGATTTGCGTGCCCTCGGGTCGTTTTACGAAAAACGTTTTTATAAATTATGAATCAACGTCACAAAACGAATCCAATAAAAATTGTTTCATCAAAAACGGAGTTCGAAAACGTAAATACGTAATCCTAAGGTTTCCGGTTTAGTCGTAAAGGACGTTAAAATAAAATCGTAAGTCCTAGTCTCTTCTCGTAAATTTGTGAGTTTATGAACCAACACAAATTTAAAACTCCAAAATAATATTCGCGGATAAATTTATTTTTCTGAAATGTCAGACTGTCACCAAGGACGGTGTATGTAAACGTAAGCACGTAACGTTGAATCCTTCGGTTTAGACGTAGTCGATGCTACTCCAAGACGTAAATCCAAATTTCTTCCCAAAAAATATGTGAGTTCATATTGTAACATTAAAATAATATTTTCAAGTAATATTTGAGAATAAAATATCAATCGTAAATTGACGGATTGTCACAGCATTTACCCCTAAACAGGATCTTTGTCCTCAAAGATCATCTTACCTTACTACTCGCTTCTTATAGAGTTAAAGCCAGTGGGTATTTCCTCCACACTCGGTCTTTTCTCACAAGTGTAATTTATTACAATACGCGAGTTTCATCAAACATAACTACGGGAATAAGATCAGGCTAAATGTTGACTTACTTTCTCTATCCATGATGTTCACGGGCTTCTGATGAATGCAACTTTTCGCCGATCTAAGCTTTACTAAGAACAATCAGATTCTCACTTGATAGATATTCCATCAAGTTCGATTTACAAAACATAATTTACGCAGTCCTTGAAGTCCTAGGGTAGATCCAGCTTATATGCCTTTCAAACCAATCTTTCACATCATCTCAATGGTCCCATACAAAGGGGACTTATATCCCATGATTTGTCAGATCATGAATTCATTTTTCCAAGGTTAAAAATTGTGGCATAACTTCGCTACCCATTTGGCACTTCAGGATCTACATTTCACATTCACATAACCTCTTGCCCACTACCGGCTATCAATAATCAAATCCTAATTTCAACAATCATTTCAGATCTCGCGGTTCGGGTATTTTGTAAGGTTTGGTTCGCCATCATAGGGAACCTTAATCCTAAAAGACATGTCCAACTCACAATGGGTGTATGTCGGATGTCTCCATCTCAACTATTGCTTACAGATGCTCTAAGATTTAGATCCTAACAAGATTCGATCTCAATCCTAATACGATGATTATCAATGATAATCTCTCCAAAGGAAAACGATTATACGGTCTATTACCAAAGGTCATTCATTCAAACATAAAACAACACTTATATTACTCTGTATCGTTACTTTACCTCGTCCCTTCGATTTGGGATGGTACATAGTACTCTCATCAAGGTTCATTCTCAATGATTTCTGAGCAAATCTCTAGAAATCCGATGCGAAGCGAGGATCTTGATTTAGATGTTCGATACAGGCACACTATGTTTACATAACTCTTTTGCATTTATCATTAACGGGAATGATATTAGCAGATTTGGTCAGTCTGTCGACGATGACCCAAATCGAATCAAATTCAGATGATGACCTTTGCAATAGCTAGACGTTTACTAATGTATGAGGCGATGTCTGCCTTCATAATTGTCATTAGTACAACTTCTTCAGACAAAGATACTTTTAGTCATAAATGACATAAATAGAATACTTATACTTACAAATTCCAACGTAACTATATCTCACAATCTCCATATTTATACAATCACAAATGAACTTTAAAACATTTAACGCTATCGGTTTCTCAATTCTGATGGTTCGCATTAGCCGCGAACCCCTTTTATTATCTATGTTATCCTTTTTACAATCATCGGCTATTTTTATATTGTTCGGCAATTTATTTTGCACCTTCATTATTAAGGAACATGTCCTAACTGGTTCTTTATCATTTCTACATAATGCATCGGTATCTATATTCACTTCTCATGATGATATAATTATCATGTCCACAATTCACTCAGATATTCTTTCTATATTATGCGTCAGTAATTACGTTCACCTTTCTTCATATTTTCTAAGTTTTAATTCTATCTCGACTATTATTTTTGTCCGTTTTACTCAATCCGTCGTCTAAAGCGACGATAATTATCACAATTAATTAAATATTAAATATTCAATTTTTATGAAATGTAAACAAAAAGATGTTAAATTTTTTAGTACGACCAATTATAAAAATGTTCAAAATAAATTTGAATTTAATTAACAAGATTTTTGTTGATTTGTCGAGAATAGTTATTAGGATTCGTAAATGTTTGAAAAGTCTTTGTTTATACTTTGGTCAAAATTTCCTTAGTTTGAAAAGCGTAAATTATCGTTTCAAATTTCAAGTTTTGGTTTAAATGGGTTTCCTCAATCCCTCTTAGGTTATCTTGAGGTATACACAAACATTTACCCCTAAACAGAAGTTTAGTTAAATGGTTTGTGTATAAGGGAATAATCCCTTTGAAAATCCTTTGTTTAAAACATTTGTCAAAACATATTTCCATTTCTTTTTGGTAAAATCCAAAGTCTTAAAAGGGCTCTTAATTTTTGAAGAGTCAATATATTCCATTATCTATTAATCACATAGTCAAATAATGTAAAGGTTTAAGTCTTTAACCACATATCAATTATTCAAGGTTCATGTTTTCATTGTTCGGCCAATTCAGGGCAATTTATAATTAATTATTAACTCATTCTTATTCTTATAAACAAACAATTGGTTCTTAATGATCACGAGCATGAATTTATCAAATTACAGCCTACACACGTGATTTATCAAATTTATGAATGCTACATGTGCATTGGTCAATCCAAACGACATCACGTGAAACTCGTAATGTTCATTACAAGTACCGGATGTGGTGATTGGAATAGATAATCTTTTTCGCAGATGCGAAGTTGATAATAACCATGCCGTGGATCAAATATTTAAAACATACGTTAAAACCTTGTAAATGATCGAACAAATCTTCCATTTCGAGTTATGGATATCGTTTTCGATTGTCAATTTACTTAGTCACAGTAATCTATAAATATAAGGAATGATAACACCATAGCTCTTCAGGATGACAGGCTTGGTATAATAAAATATTTCTCCGACAACTATCTCAGTTGTACGGTAATTCCTTAAATTTAGATGGTGCTGACGTACAGTGCACAAGCCATAGGTGCAGCACCGGAAATATAATCAATACCAATTTCAATTTGCCTTAATGGCGAAGGTTTAGGTAATTCACCAATAAATACCTCCTAAAGTTTCAGATAACATAAACATCTTTAAATACATTCATACTAGGTTCTTTCTAGATTACAATATCTATAACTAGTTCACAACCATTCATGGTACAATTTCAAGTCTAAATGCAGGATATGGTCATCCATCAAGAATTATTTAGATCACTTTTGATAATCAACATCTTATCTTCTCGGGGAATTCTACTCGAGTTCCCATCAATTAAGACAATGTCGTCATGTCATAATCAATCAATCCATTCTACTGACACTATCAACATTCCAGTTTTATTGCCGTCGATAAGATGTGAACTTCTCAAAAGACTAATAATAACTCATAAACCTTCACAATTCAAGGATATCTGGAGACACAACTACTATTAAAAGAGTAAGGTCAACGCATAATCTATGCGAGAGAATTTCAAATCAGATACAAACGAAAACATTTAACGAATATGAATATATCTCATGTTTTCATAATTTGAGTACGCATTCGAGAGCTCCTCGGATCGTTACCCAGGTCATTCAAATGAATTCAAATCATAAGAAATTATAAGAACGTCAATACATCTAGTCTGGTATCAACACTCGGTAATCAGATACTGATACAATGATTTTATATGGGTTCTAATTCTCTCACAGTCCTCTCGAATTGATCTCGGTCTTAAGTGGAATGATTGTTCTTTGTTACTAAATAAAAGGGTTTGGTTTTCTAATCTAATAAAAAGTGTAAATGAAAATTTAAATCAAAGACAATTACTTTAATGATAACTAATAAAGACTTGAATTGAAATTAAGATTAAAATTAAAATTGAAATTAAAGTTCAAATTAAAGTTAAAATATAAATTGGGAAATAAACGTAAAGAAACAGTAAAACAGCAACTCTAAAAGAAAATTGATTCGGAACTTTTACCCTTGATTCGGAACTTTACTCATGCGGAACTTAATGGTTCATTCGGAAGATTTTGGTTCATCCGGAACTTTGTACTGATTCGGAAGTTACTGATTCGGAAGCTACTGATTCGGAAGTTTTTGGAGAATAAACCTTCATTCGGAACTTTTCAAATTGGTTCGGAAGTCTAAAATTGGTTCGGAAGATTTGTTTCGTTCGGAACTTTTGGCTTCGTTCGGAAGTTTTCCTTGGGTCGGAAGTTTTTGGCTTGGTTCAGAACTTATAGCTTGGTTCGGAACTTATGCTTCGTTCGGAACTTTTTCTTGGTTCGGAAATCTGGAAACCCAGACACAGAAATAACACCCGAAGAACAAGGAAAAAACGATTTTGATCCAAAATCACCAAATTTTTCACCAAATCTTAAATAAAACTAAACATAAAGCATCTATTAACCATAAGCTACAAATCCCATCAACAAAAACACAAATCCCAACAACTTTTGAAGATCAAATCAAGAAAAATAAAAACTCAAGAACTTGAAGAAAAAGATGAAGATGAACAAGATTAAAATGGAAAGAATAAACAAGACTTGTATTGAATGATTAATGTTTTAACAAGATCAAACAAAGATTAAAACAACACGATTGGAAGAACAAAGATTAAAATCACCAATCACCCTAGTGGTGATGGTGATGCTACGAAACAGGAAGAAGAAAGAGTGGGGAAGAAGAAAACAAAAACTATCTCCTGGATGTGTGTGAAGGGACCCTTTATATAGGCTTGTCCTTTGGTTAGTGAGTGGGCTTTCTCCCGTTCTTCTTGTCTTTTCGTCTTTTCAGAAAATTTTCCGTTTTCGATTCTGATTCAGGATTTGTCGTCGATTAAATTCAACTCGTCTTTTAATTTCTTCGTTTAATAGACTTGAGTTTCTTCGACTTATATAAATCTTCCATCTTTGGTCCTTTTCTTCGATAAATCTTCGAATAGGCCCAGCGACTTCAAATCTTTTGCATTTCTTGGACAATAGACTTTATCTTGAATCTTTTTCTTCAGTAAAACCCGTGCAATCCCATGTTTTCTTCAATATTCATCCGGTTGGCTCTGAAAACACAATAAACACAAAAACCACGCATAATTCCAAACAAATGATATTAAATACGTGTTTTGGTCTCGTTTTAGCCCGAATTAAGTGGTAAAAGGATGGGTGTTTACACACCTATCAAATCCCCTACACTTAACCATTGCCATGCCCTCATGCAATGCTTAGTGATAAAGCAAGTCTACACTTTTCTCATAATTAATCAACCTTGGCCTTATTAAAATACTACTAAACAAAAATTGAAGTACTAAAAGAAATTAAAACTTAAAAGGATAGAAAACCATTTTCACTTGAAAATGGCTACATGGAAATAACCTACAAAGAGATCAATGACTTACAT
This sequence comes from Glebionis coronaria, assembly GCA_025667525.1. Classification (NCBI taxonomy): domain Eukaryota; kingdom Viridiplantae; phylum Streptophyta; class Magnoliopsida; order Asterales; family Asteraceae; genus Glebionis; species Glebionis coronaria. Next base: position 701,413 of record JANFOE010000792.1, on the reverse strand, counting down.
TAGGGCTTATGTGCTGCGAAGATTTATCACCCTCAAGTTTCACGTTCCCCAAACTAAGCTTAAAAACGAGATCATTGTTATTATAAGTTAGCAATTCAAACACTTACACACATGGCTTAATTAAATGCTTAAACTCCCTTATTCCTAGGTGTATCTCTTATATTTTATTTTTGTCTTAGAATGATCATGAAGATGCATTTTTGGACTTATTTCGATAGTTTATTTAGGCTGAAAGCAAAGTAGGACGATTTGATCAATAGTTAGCTAAAGGACAAAATCTCTTAAAACTGCTTCTCGGGATATCAAAAAGTTCATATCATGGCATAACTTGGTTCACGATTTGAGACCTTTCTCGGGCCGATATTTGGCATGTACTTCATACTTCATATCTTGAGAGACGTGCTTGAGATAATGGTCTTCTCATCGTTCATAGAGTTTCTTCACTTAGAGACTTTTGAGAGGTTCTCCAACTTTGTTTACCACGACTTCATGATTATTTCTTCAATCTCTATTTGGGATTTTGAGATACAACGATCCGCCTCCTTTTCGGACTTGGATCTATTTATCCTCATACCTTGTTAGGGTCTTTTCGGATAGACTTCTCCATGATCTTTATGGGAGTTGATTGCTTTTCGTCGTGAGTCTTGATCCCTCATATTGATTTTAGGAATAATGCTTTTCACATCACTTGGATCTTCAGCAATAAAATTGAATCCTCATGCCTTGTTAGGGCCTTTTCGGACTCGCCAATCTTCGCGCCCCGCTTCATAAGTTATGCCTTGGCTATGAACTCTTATCATTACCGAGCAACTTTTAAACGATCTTGGGCTAGAAGCTAAGTAACTTTTCAAATCCTACGACCTTACTTATTGCAGATAAATTATTAGCAAGTGATGGGAGAATAGGCAAATAATTACACCAAGTGAGCTTGTGCAAGAATACCGACTTATAATTGACTCTATCATTTCTCGTCCTCCACAATTTAAAATCTCAAGTAATGAGACTCGTGGACACTTAGCCTAATAAACCAATTAAGGTCTATATGGTTAAGGATACTAGCTAGAATAAACTTGGATAAGTCTATTCGGGTTGAGTCAAAATAAACGCAACAGGCCTAATATGTCAAAGACTTCTAAACTAGCTACACCACTTTATTAAAATTTGACTTTATTGCGGGATATATACATGTGAAAGCAACGATAAAGATTTAAAAATTACGACTAAATGGACAAAGTTAATAAAAAATTTGAAAAATGTTGAAAAATGTGATTTTCTGGTTAAATGAAGGCATTTTCATGGAAAAGTCCACTTAAAACTTCGATAGAAGTCCCCCCTACACTTACGATAAACATTGTCCTCAATGTTTAAGCATGTGGGAAAAGTCTCCCCTACACTTATGACATTGTGCACGTTGGTTAACTCAAGTTAAGGAAGAGACGACTAAAGTGATCAATTTCAAATGTGAGTATGAAGAAAATTGAATCACGATAGTTGAGAGATAGAACCGGATTTTGGATAACACGGGAGCACGGTTCTTCAAAGATTCCAAGAGTGCACTTATCCCTGTAATCACATCACCACACAAAGACAAAAACGTATAGAAGTCCCCCTACACTTAGGAGGTTAAAACATAAAGGATAGATACTCGGGCTGCCTCCCGAGGAGCGCTTGTTTTTGATAACCGAGTCACGAGCCTGACTCGACCCAAAATTAGTTCATGGGGAACGTGGTGAGGGATGGAATCACCTCCTGAGAGGTGTCCTCACCAAAGTACAACTTCACTCGTTGGCCATTCACCTTAAAATTAGGTCCATTAGGTTGAGCGAGCTCGAGAGTACCATATGGAAAAATTTGGGCAATGGTGAATGGGCCGGACCAACGAGATTTGAGCTTGCCCGAAAAGATTTTCAACCGAGAGTTAAAAAGTAAGACTTTGTCTCCAACATGGAACTCTCGGTTTTTGATCTTGGAGTCGTGAATGAGCTTAGTTCTTTCCTTATAGATTAAAGAATTTTCATAAGCCTCATTCCGAAGTTCATTCAGCTCATTGAGTTGGATCTTGCGTAGGTCACCGGCTTTGTTTATATCAAAATTAGCCCACTTCAAGGCCCAATAAGCCTTGTGCTCCAACTCAATGGGGAGGTGGCACGCTTTCCCGTACACAAGACGATAAGGCGTACAGCCGATCGGGGTCTTGTAAGCAGTACAGAAAGCCCACAAAGCATCATCAAGTTTATCAGCCCATGAGGCACGATGCTCTCCCACAGTTCTTTCAAGAATTCGCTTCAGTCCTCGGTTGGATATTTCAGCCTGGCCATTAGTTTGTGGGTGGTAGGCTGTGGAAAGACGATGGTTTACACCGTACTTAGCCATGACTCTAGCAAATTGGTCATTGCAGAAATGAGTCTCACGATCACTAATAATGGCACGAGGCACACCGAATCTGGCGAATAGAGCTTTCAAAAAGTTACAAACCACCCTTGCGTCATTAGTGGGTAAAGCTTTGGCTTCAACCCACTTTGAAACGTAGTCAACGGTTACAAGGATGTATTTGTTTCCTTTAGAAGAAGGGAATGGCCCCATAAAGTCGATACCCCAAACATCAAAGATTTCACATTCTTGTATGAAACTTTGAGGCATCTCATCTTTATGTGTGATCTTGCCTTGTTTTTGGCAAACATCACATCTTTTAACGATGTCGTGAGCGTCACGATATATGGAGGGCCAATAAAATCCCGAATCAAACACTTTTTTAGCGGTGTAGTTGGGACCAAAGTGACCACCGGTGGGTCCTTTGTGGCAAGCATCAAGAATTTCAGACGCTGCCGGTCCATCAACACATCGGCGAATAATCAGGTCGGCACATTGTTTGAATAGGTAAGGATCGTCCCAAAAATAAGTCTTGATGTCGGTGAAGAACTTTTTCTTTTGTTGGGACGTCAACCCTTCCTTGAGAATTCCACCCGCCAAGTAGTTTGCAAAGTCCGCAAACCACGGGGTTTCATTCGGCTTCGAGTTTATAGACATTAAGGTCTCCAAGGGAAAAGAATCATTGATTTCTTTGGTCGGATGATCCCCTTGGTAAGGATCCTCAAGTCTGCTGAGATGGTCTGCGGCTAGGTTTTCAGCTCCTTTTTTATCACGAATTTCGATTTTAAATTCCTGGAGCAGCAAAACCCAGCGAAGAAGTCTTGGTTTGGAATCTTGCTTTGTCAACAAGTACTTCAACGCGGAATGATCGGTGTACACAATGGTGGTAGAAAGGACAAGATAGGGGCGAAATTTTTCCAAGGCATAGACAACAGCTAAAAGCTCTTTTTCGGTTGTCGTATAATGTAATTGTGCCCCAGTCATTGTCTTGCTAGCGTAATGGATCGGTTGGAAGTGTTTGTTCACTCTTTGTCCAAGAACCGCTCCAATAGCAAAATCACTAGCATCGCACATCAACTCAAAGGGTAGCTCCCAATTAGGGGTAACCAAGACGGGTGCCTTAGTTAGCTTATCCTTAAGCGAGTTGAAGGCTTCAAGACACTCTTTGGAGAAGATAAAAGGAGTATCTTTTTCCAAGAGGTGGATCATCGGGCGAGCGATTTGAGAAAAATCTTTGATGAATCGACGGTAGAAACCCGCATGACCCAGGAAACTTCTCACACCCTTCACGGTTGAAGGTGGAGGCAACTTTGCGATAACATCGACTTTAGCACGGTCTACTTCAAGACCGGCTTTCGAGATCTTATATCCAAGCACGATGCCTTCTTTTACCATAAAATGGCATTTTTCCCAATTCAGAACAAGGCGAGTGTCTTCGCACCGCTTTAGCATACGTTCTAAATTGGCAAGGCAAGAAGAGAAGGAATCCCCGAAGACCGAGAAATCGTCCATGAAGACTTCCATGGTTTTTTCAACCATGTCATGGAAGATAGCTAACATGCACCTTTGGAAAGTCCCGGGTGCATTACATAAGCCAAAAGGCATTCTTTTGTATGCAAATGTGCCATAGGGACAAGTGAATGTCGTCTTCTCTTGATCTTGGGGATCGATGGGTATTTGGAAATAACCCGAGAAACCATCAAGAAAGCAGTAATATTCATTACCGGCTAAACGTTCAAGCATTTGGTCCATAAAAGATAGAGGGAAATGATCCTTTCTCGTGGCATCATTGAGTTTGCGGTAGTCTATACAAACTCTCCACCCAGTAACGAGACGAGTGGGAATGAACTCGTTGTGTGCATTGGGAACAACGGTTATTCCGCCCTTCTTGGGCACACAATGGATTGGACTAACCCATGGTGAATTCGAAATAGGGTAAATCATACCCGCATCAAGAAGTTTTAGAACCTCTGTTTTGATGACTTCATGGATTTTTGGATTCACCCTTCGTTGGCTTTGAATTGTGGGTTTAAAGTCGTCCTCCATGAGAATTTTGTGTGTGTAGAAGTGAGGATCAATTCCACGAATATCCGAAATCTTCCAAGCAATAGCCTTCTTATGATCTTTCAACACGGCGACAAGTCGGGCTTTCTCTTCATCCTTCAAATCCTTAGCAATGATGACTGGCGACTTCTTCTCTTCTTCGAGGAATACATACTCAAGATGGGGCGGCAACTCCTTATGTTCCAAATCCGGAGGATTTTCGACGGGAGGCGTATCCGAAGTCGGAGTATCGATAGCAATGACAGTGGGAGATGGAGAAGAAGGATTGTCTTCTTTGAGAAGGTTTGCAATGAAGCTGAGATCTTCATCCCAATTGGTAGTAGAATCGTCATTGTGTAAATTCACATCTCCCAGGGTGGCTTCCAAATCTTTCCAAAGGAAATCACTTTCTCCAAATAGAGATGGTGATGAGTCGATAGCGGAAACGGTCTCAACATGGGGAAGAGAGGTAGGAATATTTTTACAAGCATCTTTGAAATGTTCTTCACAAGCCTCATCAAGAACGTCAATACAATTAATACTCTCGTAAGAATAAGGTTGTTTAGAAAGCTTTCCCATGTTGAAGACTACTTTGTCGTCACCCACTCTCATAATAAGCTCACCAGCTTCAACATCGATGAGAGTGCGACCGGTCCTCAAGAATGGACGACCAACAATGAGTGGCACACGGGGGTCCATCTCGTAGTCGACGACAACAAAATCAGCAGGGAAGGTGAATTTGTCGACTCCTACAATGACGTCTTCGGCTATCCCCACTGGATAAGCAACCGTACGGTTAGCCAATTCCAAAGTCATTTTGGTGGGGACTAGCTCTGGGAGAGATAATTGCTTCCAAACACTTAAAGGCATGAGATTAATACTGGCACCTAGATCAGCTAGGGCCATGCAATTCTCTACTCCCGGGAAATTGCAAGGGATAAGAAAACGACCCGGATCACCAAGCTTGGTTGGCAATTTCCTTAAGAGTACTGCAGAGCAATTCTCATTAAGTTGGGTGTTGGCAATATCGAGGAGCTTTTCCTTGTTGCTCAGAAGATCATTAAACATTTTTGCATACTTGGGCATGTGAGCGAGAGCCTCAGCGAAGGAGATATTGAAATTCAGTTGTTTGAACATTTTTAGGAAGTTCGAAACCTGAATATCATCCTTTCTCTTTTGTTTCTCTTTCCTCAACCTAGATGGATAAGGTATATTGGAAGAAGAGGAAGGCTTTGGGAGAATAGGATCACTCACAACCACGGGTGGAGGAGGGGTAGAAGAAAGAGGTGGAGAAATTGGGGAAGGAGAAGGATGAGGAATAGTAGCAGGTGACTCGTTCTCCTTAGTCACAACCACCGGTGGAGGTATAGGAAGCTCGGGTTCCTTGGTACCTTTACCACTTCGAGTGGTGATTGCTTTCATCTCCCCTCTTGGGTTCGCAACGGTGTTACTCGGAAGAGTACCCGAAGAAGAGGGTTGATTACCATTGAAGAAACTAGCCATCATGTTCCTCATATCATTAGTTTGGGTATCCAACGTGTTTCTCATGTCGGCTCTCAAATCATTTCCTTGCTTTACCAAGTCTGCCTTCAAGTTTCGCACTTCCTGTTGGAGATTTTCCACAATCACATCATTGGTCCTCATGTAGGTTGCAAGCTCTTGGTGTAATGCAGTGGTGGTTTGGTTGGGAGGAGCATTGTATGCGGGTGGTTGATAAGCAGGTTGTTGGTAAACTTGGTTGTTACGTTGAGGCGGTTGTTGCTGCTTGTGAGGAGGGATGTATGGTTGTCGAGGTTGTTGTTGTTGTTGCGGAGGGCGATTAAGGTTTTGTTGTTGGTTTGGGTTGGTAGGAGGGAAACCAGGTGGTGAAAGATAGTTGTTTGATCGATAGCTAAGCAAGTTACGGTCACCTTGAGGTCTAGCTTGATAAGCAGGTTGAGGATAGGTGCCATATGCCGCATTCACATTCTTAGCAGGGTAGTCTAGGGTGGCGGTACAAGTTGTGTAAGAGTGAGGACCACCGCATATCTCACAAGGTTGGCTGACAGCGTTCACTTGAGCGTTTTTGGCGTTGTTGCTGTTGTTGTTGCTGACGGTGTGGGTGACAAGCGATTCAAGAAGCGTAGTGATTTTGTCCAATCGCTTGTCGCTGTCACTTGTGCTAGCACTAGCGACATTGGTCCGAACACTCTTGGTTTGCACACGAGATTTATTCTCAATGATGTCCCAAGCAGCATTGGAAGTCTTAGCCAATAGATTACCCCCCGAGGCACTGTTCAGTGAATCTTGGTCACTCATGCTTAAACCATTGTAAAAAGTATTAATTTGATGTACTTTGGTAAAACCATGTTGTGGGCATTTTCTTAAAAGATCTTTGAAACGATCCCAAGATTCACTGAACGACTCATCATACTTTTGTTCAAAATTTATGATTTCATTCCGCAATGCGGTAGTACGAGAGGGTGGAAAAAAGTAATTTATAAACTTTGTTTCCAAATCCGTCCACGAGAGAATACTCTGTGGCGGTTCCTTAGCAAGCCAATGCCGGTCTTGTCCCTCTAAAGAAAAGGATACTAGCTAGAATAAACTTGGATAAGTCTATTCGGGTTGAGTCAAAATAATCGCAACGGGCCTAATATGTCAAAGATTTCTAAACTAGCTACACCACTTTATTAATATTTTTGACTTTATTGTGGGATATATACGTATGAAAACAACGATAAAAATTTAAAAATTACGACTAAATGGCCAAAGTTAATAAAAAATTTGAAAAATGTTGAAAAAGATGATTTTCCGGTTAAATGAAGGCATTTTCATGGAAAAGTCCACTTAAAACTTCGATAGAAGTCCCCCCTACACTTAAGATAAACATTGTCCTCAATGTTTAAGCATGTGGGAAAAGTCTCCCCTACACTTATGACATTGTGCACGTTGGTTAACTCAAGCTAAGGAAGAGACGACTAAAGTGATCAATTTCAAATGTGAGTATGAAGAAAATTGAATCACGATAGTTAATAGATAGAACCGGATTTCGGATAACACCGGAGCACGGTTCTTCGAAGGTTCCAAAAGTGCATTCATCCCTGTAATCACATCACCACACAAACACAAACAACCTATAGAGGTCCCCCTACACTTAGGAGGTTAAAACGGATAAGGATAGATACTCGGGTTGCCTCCCGAGGAGCGCTTGTTTTTGATAACCGAGTCACGAGCCTGACTCGACCCAAAATTAGTTCATGGGAAACGTGGTGAGGGATGGAATCATCTCTTGAGATATGTCCTCACCAAAGTACAACTTCACTCGTTGGCCATTCACCTTAAAATTAGGTCCATTAGGTTGAGCGAGCTCGAGAGTACCATATGGAAAAATTTGGGCAATGGTGAATGGGCCGGACCAACGAGATTTCAACTTGCCCGAAAAGATTTTCAACCGAGAGTTAAAGAGTAAAACTTTGTCTCCAACTTGGAACTCTCGGTTCTTAATCTTAGAGTCATGAATGAGCTTAGTCTTTTCCTTATAGATCAAAGAATTTTCATAAGCCTCATTCCGGAGTTCATTCAGCTCATTGAGTTCGATCTTGCGTAGGTCACCGGCTTTGTTGATATCAAAATTAGCCCACTTCAAGGCCCAGTAAGCCTTGTGCTCCAACTCAATGGGGAGGTGGCATGCTTTCCCGTACATGAGACGATATGGTGTACAACCAATCGGAGTCTTGTATGCGGTACGGAAAGCCCACAAAGCATCATCAAGTTTATCGGCCCATGAGGCACGATGCTCTCCTACGGTTCGTTCAAGAATTCACTTTAATCCTCGGCTGGATATTTCAGCCTGGCCATTAGTTTGTAGGTGGTATGCGGTGGAAAGACGATGATTTACACCATACTTAGTCATGACTCTTTCAAATTGATCATTGCAAAATTGAGTCCCGCGAACACTAATAATGGCACGAGGCACACCGAATCTAGCGAATAGCGACTTCAAAAAGTTACAAACCACCCTTGCGGCATTAGTGGGTAAAGCTTTGGCTTCAACCCACTTTGAAACGTAGTCAACGGCTACAAGGATGTATTTGTTTCCTTTAGATGAAGGGAATGGCCCCATAAAGTCGATACCCCAAACATCAAAGATTTCACATTCTTGAATGAAATTCTGAGGCATCTCGTCTTTATGTGTGATCTTGCCTTGTTTTTGGCAAGCATCACAACGTTTAACCATATCGTGAGCGTCACGATAGATGGTGGGCCAATAAAATCCCGAGTCAAACACTTTTTTGGCGATGTAGTTGGGACCAAAGTGACCACCGGTGGGTCCTTTATGGCAAGCGTCAAGGATTTCTAAAGCTGCCGGTCCATCAACACATCAGCGAATGATCAAATCAGCACATTGTTTGAATAGATACGGGTCATCCCAAAAGTAAGTCTTAATGTCTTTGAAGAACTTCGTCTTTTGTTGGGATGTTAGCCCGTCAACGAGAATTCCACCCGCCAAGTAGTTTGCAATGTCCACAAACCACGGGGTTTCATCAGAAGTCGAGTTGATAGACATTAAGGTCTCCAGGGGAAAAGAATCGTTGATTTCTTTGTTCGGATGATCCCCTTGGTAAGGATCCTCAAGTCTACTGAGATGATCCGCGGCTAGGTTTTCAGCTCCTTTTTTATCGCGAATTTCGATTTTAAATTCTTGAAGTAGCAAAACCCAGCGAAGAAGTCTTGGTTTGGAATCTTGTTTAGTTAACAAGTACTTCAACGCGGAATGATCGGTATAAACGATTGTGGTGGAAAGGACAAGATAGGGGAGAAATTTTTCAAAAGCATAGACAACAGCTAAAAGCTCTTTTTCGGTTGTCGTGTAATGCAATTGAGCCCCCGTCATTGTCTTGCTAGCATAGTGGATTGGTTGGAAGTGTTTATTCACTCTTTGGCCCAAAACCGCTCCAATAGCAAAATCGCTAGCATCGCACATCAACTCAAAGGGAAGCTCCCAATTCGGAGTAACCAAGACCGGTGCCTTAGTAAGCTTATCCTTAAGCAAGTTGAAGGCTTCAATACACTCGTTGGAAAAGATAAAAGGAGTATCTTTTTCCAAGAGGTGGGTCATCGGGTGAGAGATTTTAGAAAAATCTTTGATAAAGCGACGGTAGAAGCCCGCATGACCAAGGAAACTTCTCACACCCTTCACGGTTGAAGGTGGAGGCAACTTAGAAATAACATCGACTTTAGCACGGTCCACTTCAAGACCGGCTTTGGAGATCTTGTGTCCTAGCACGATGCCCTCTTTTACCATGAAATGGCATTTTTCCCAATTAAGAACAAGGCGAGTGTCTTCACACCGCTTACGCATACGTTCTAAATTGGCAAGGCAAGCAGAGAAAGAATCGCCGTAAACCGAGAAATCATCCATGAATACTTCCATAGTGTCTTCCACCATGTCATGGAAGATAGCCATCATACACCTTTGGAACGTCCCAGGAGCATTGCATAAACCGAAAGGCATACGTTTGTAAGCAAATGTTCCATAGGGACAAGTGAATGTGGTCTTTTCTTGGTCTTTGGGATCGATGGGAATTTGAAAATACCCGGAGAAACCGTCTAAGAAGCAGTAATAGTCATTACCCGCAAGACGCTCGAGCATTTGATCCATGAAAGGAAGAGGAAAGTGATCTTTTCTCATGGCATCATTGAGTTTGCGATAGTCGATACAAACTCTCCACCCAGTAACGAGACGAGTGGGAATCAAATCGTTGTGTTCATTGGGAATAACGGTTATTCCGCCCTTCTTGGGCACACAATGGACAGGACTTACCCAAGGCGAATCCGAGATAGGGTAAATCAAGCCGGCATCTAGAAATTTGATAACCTCTTGTTTGATGACGTCGTGAATGCGAGGATTAAATCTTCTTTGGCTCTGGATTGCGGGTTTAAAGTCATCTTCCATGAGAATCTTGTGAGTACAAAAGTTTGGATCAATTCCGCGGATATCGGTAATTTTCCAAGCAATTGCCTTCTTATGATCTTTAATCACGGCGATGAGGCGAGATTTCTCTTCTTCTTTCAAGTCCTTAGCAATGATGACAGGCGACTTCTTCTTATCTTCAAGGAACACGTACTCGAGATGGGGCGGCAACTCCTTAAGTTCTAAATGCGGAGGATTTTCGATGGTAGGCGTATTCAAAGTCGGCACATCGATAGCAATAAACGTGGGAGATGGTGGAGAAATATTGTCTTCTTTAAGAATGTTCTCAATGAGGCGAAGATCTTCATCCCAATCGGTGGGAGAATCGTCATGTTCTAAGTTCACATCTCCCATGGTGGCTTCCAAATCTTTCCAAAGGAAATCAATTTCTCCAAATAGAGATAGTGATGAATCAATCGAGGAAACGGTCTCAACATTGGGAAGAGAGGTAGGAATACTTTTACAAGCATCTTTGAAGTGTTCTTCACAAGCCTCATCAAGAACGTCAATACAATTAACACTCTCGTATGAATAAGGATGTTTAGAAAGCTTTCCCATGTTGAAGACAATTTTATCGTCACCCACTCTCATGATAAGCTCACCAGCTTCAACATCGATGAGAGTGCGACCGGTCCTCAAGAATGGACGACCAACGATCAATGGCACACGAGGGTCCATGTCGTAGTCAACGACGACGAAATCGGCAGGAAAAGTGAATTTTTTGACTCCTACAAAGACGTCTTCGGCTATCCCCACTGGATAAGCAACCGTACGGTTAGATAATTCCAAAGTCATTTTGGTGGGGACTAGCTCAGGGAGAGATAATTGCTTCCAAACACTTAAAGGCATTAAGTTAATACTGGCACCTAGATCGGCTAGGGCCATGCAATTCTCTACTCCCGGGAAGTTGTAAGGGATTAAGAAACGACCCGGATCACCAAGCTTGGTTGGCAATTTCCTTAAGAGCACTGCAGAGCAATTCTCATTAAGTAGGGTGTTAGCAATATCAAGAAGCTTCTCCTTGTCGCTAAGAAGATCTTTGAACATCTTCGCATACTTGGGCATGTGAGCGAGAGCCTCAGCGAAGGAGATGTTAAAATTCAATTGTTTAAACATTTTTAGAAAGTTCGAAACTTGAATATCATCCTTGCTTTTGAGCTTATCTTTCCTCAACCTCGAGGGATAAGGTATATCGGAAGAAGAGGAAGGCTTTGGGATCGAAGGATCACTCACATCCTTGGGTGGAGGAGGGGTAGAAGTAAGAGGTGGAGAAATTGGGGAAGTAGAAGGTTGAGAATAGGAGCAGGTGACTCGTTTTCCTTAGTCACAATCACCGGTGGAGGTATAGGAAGCTCGGGTTCCTTGGTACCTTTGCCACTGCGAGTGGTGATTACTTTCATCTCCCCTCTTGGATTCGCAACGGTGTTACTCGGAAGAGTACCCGAAGAAGAGGGTTGATTACCTTGGAAGAACTAGCCATCATATTCTTTAAGTCATTCGTTTGACTTGCCAAAGTGTTTCTCATATCAGCTCTCAAATCATTTCCTTGTTTCACCATGTCTGCTTTCAAGTTGAGCACTTCCTGCTGGAGATTTTCCACAATCACATCATTGGTCCGCATGTAGGTTTCAACATCTATGTGTAATGCGGTGGGTTGGTTGGGAGGGGGAGCATGGTAAGCGGGTGGTTGATAAGCAGGTTGTTGGTAAACTTGGTTGTTTCTTTGAGGTGGATATGGTTGTTTGTGAGGTGGTATGTAGGGTGCACGAGGTTGTTGTTGTTGTTGAGGAGGGCGATTGAGGTTTTGTTGTTGGTTTGGGTTGTTAGGAGGAAAACCTAGTGGGGAAAGAAAGTTGTTAGAGCGGTAGCTAAGCAAGTTGCGGTCACCTTGAGGACGAGCTTGATAAGCGGCCGGAGGATAGGTATCGTATGCTGCATTCACATTCTCAGAAGGATAGTTTTGGGTGGCGGTACAAGTGGTGTAAGAATGAGGACCCCCGCATATTTCACATGGTTGGCTTACAGCATTGACTTGAGCGTTTTTAGCATTGATGTTGTTGGTGTTGCTAGCGGTTTGGGTAGCAAGCGATTCAAGAAGCGCAGTGATTTTGTCAAGTCGCTTGTCGTTGTCGCTAGTACTAGCACTAGCGGCATTGGTCCACACACTATTGGTTTGCACACGAGACTTATTCTCAATGATATCCCAAGCAGCATTGGAAGTCTTAACCAAAATATTACCCCCCCCCCCCCCCCCCCGAGGCACTATTTAGTGAATCTTGGTCATGTATGCTTAAACCATTATAAAAAGTATTAATTTGGTGTACTTTGGTAAAACCATGTTGTGGGCACTTTCTTAAAAGATCTTTGAAACGGTCCCAAGATTCACTAAAAGACTCATCGTACTTTTGTTCAAAATTAATGATTTCATTCCGCAAAGCGGTAGTACGAGAGGGTGGGAAAAAGTAGTTGATAAATTTGGTCTCCAAATCCGTCCACGTCAGAATACTTTATGGCGGTTCCTTTGCAAGCCAATGTCGGGCTTGTCCCTCTAAGGAGAATGGAAAAAGTTATAAACGGATTACCTCTTGTGGAACACCATTGAATTTGACCGTATTTGTGAGTTGCAAGAACCTTTTGATGTGGTCATGAGGATCATCAATGGTACGCCCCAAGAATGGTTGAGCAGAGACCATCTGGATAAAGCCGGATTTGAGCTCAAAGTTGTTGGCTGCAATCGCGGGTATGACAATTGGATCATTGTTGCCGTCTACATGTGCTTGCAGAAGTTCAATCGTCGGGCGATTTTCTGGTAGAGGCTCATTGTTGAGAGGTAGATTGTTATTGTTGTTGTTATTATTGTTGTTGAGAGGTGGGTTATTGTTGTTGTTTTGTACACCGGCCATGTCTAAGTCTTCGAGAGGCTCGGGCTCTTGATAAGACGTTGATCGTGTACGCATGCACCTGCAAAAGAACTAACAAGGCAAAAACAAAGTATAAATATTTTTGGAGATGGGAAAGATGTTGATGTCAGGCACTATAGGTCCATGATTGGATCATTGATGTACCTTACAGCCTCTAGACCTGACATCATGTTTGCTGTGTGTGCTTGTGCACGCTGATGTAGAAAATGATATACGTGTTTAAGAAAACAACGTATAAAAGCGGCAAGTATTAAGTTGCACGCTTTAGGAAAAACGCGAAACCGAATAAATTCCAAGTTCGTTCTCGAAGGAGGTGCGTATTATGTGTGCCAATTATGTAAAATAACAATGTTTGGATTAGTGACGTTTTTGGTCGAGAAGAGAAAAATTAAAGACGAGCTAAGACTACGATTACACTACGACGAATTAACGTAAAACGCGAACGTAAATACGTAAAACGTGACGAAATTAAAAATAAAACCTAAAAATTAATTAAATGATTAAACTAAGTCTTAAATAATATAAATAAGAATAAAAATCCAACAAATATATTTTAAAACCTTTTATTAATTAAATATTCAATTTTTAATGCTAATTAAAGCCCAAAAATTAAATATAATTAACAAAATGCCCAAAATATTAATTTATTGAACTAATAACTAACTTATTTTATTTAAAGACTAAAAACTATTTTTCTTAAATTTTAAAAACTATTTTTCTATTTTTTTAAAACACTAAAAACTATTTTTAAATTAAAATAATCCTAAAAAATAATAAAATAATGACAAAATTAATCTAACAATTTTAAAAATCCTAAATTACCCTAATGAACAGTAGAAAATTGAAAAAGTGTGAAAAATGTAAAATTTTTCACTAAAAGACAAAACTATTTAATAATTAAACCATAATTAAACTAATTTAATTATAAAAAATAATTAAAAAGATGAACAGTGACTAATTTTTAAACTAAAAATCTTAAATTAATATTCTAAATAAAGAAAAATTTTAAAACTAAAAAATATAAACTTTTTACACTAAATGACAAAAACAGTAATATTAAAAAGTAATTAAAATAGCACTTAAACCTAAAAAATACTAAATGAACAGTAACTGGAAATTAAATTATACTAAAAAATCAGAAATTAAAAATGAAAAATAATGGAAAAAGATTCAAGTCCTAATTCCTAAATTAGGTCACAAAAGACAAAAAAGTAGAATGATGATAGTGACCTTTTTTATGTTTCTGTCTTTTTGTGTAGCAGTGGCTACAACAACCTTATCAGTGGGAAAGGAGTTCCCACTGATAGTGTAAAAAACTGGGCTATGTACTTTTGAGCTTGGATTGTGCTTGTTACTTGGTATCTTTTGGAAACAAGGGCACCCCTACACTCAGTGGAGTGTAGGGAGTCAATTAAAAGCAAAAAACACACAGGCACAATGCAAGATAAACACACAAATCCCTGATGAACAGTTGCTGTAATGACAAAGTGGGCTGAGGGGGGCAATAGGCTATCTAGGTGCACAAAGCTGATTTTAAAAGCTTGATTTCTTGCACTCTATACCACCTAATCACTACCAAGCTGTTTAGAACCCTAGTGTATCCAATTATCTAACAGCTATGCAAATTGGGTGGGCAAAATACAAGCTAATTCAAGCAGATGGGGCACTTTCTGATTTTTTAAGCTATAAAGGCAAATTTTAACTTGCAAAATCCTAATTCTAACCACAAGACTGAAGCAAATGATATTTTAAACCAACACTACCCTAATTGAGTATATTTAAACTGCTTCTAGGCCAAATAAATGTCACACACCTATTCTAACAAGCAGATCCAAACACCCCCTTAAATTCTGTAAACACAAATTAACAAACCTAGTGTATCCAAAACTTGATTAAACTGACCTAGACCTATCTAAACATGCATACAAACTTATACTGAGCACAATCAAGCAAAGAAATAAGCATTAACACAGTTTTCACACATTTACATAAGCATCACATAAAAAACTCAGAAAACTTCAAGTAGGGTTCTAGCCTGAATAACCTGGCTGATGGCCTTCTACTTGGCTTTTATGAGCTTAAATGAAGCTTGTAAACATGTAGAGAAGACCCCTGTTGGAGTTCAACAACAGAACTAGGGGTGTGCTATTTCTTCAAAAAAAATGGAATGGATGGTGGATTCTTTGTCTCCTGCACACAACAACAAACAAGAAGACAAACTTCTTGTAGCAAACCACTTCAAGAGCTTTTGTCAGAAGCTTTTGAAGTAGCTTATGCTACAGTAAGGCTGAAATAAATGGACAACCTTGAAAACTTTTGAGAACTATCTTTCTGAAATCTTTTTTTTGAAACTTCAAAACTTTTGAAAGCAATAAACTAAAAAAACCTTTGAAAACTTACTGAAACAACACCTTGGATAGAGCTTTTTGATTCCACTTTCACTTCCTCAAAAAGCTCATCCAAATTTGTAAAATAAATTCTCAACAAATCCTTTAACAATGAAATTCTGAAAACGTGTTTCAAACTGAAACTTGGAAACCTTATAACTACTTGCAATTTAAAGAAAAATTACTCTATTGGAACTCAGTATATTGTAAGAATTTAGAAAGCTTTCATTATCATTACTTGACTTAAAAAAATTACAATAAAACTGGAACAAAAACGAAATACATTCTGCCTAGTCTATTTATATACATGAGGGGATTTTTCTAGAACATAAAACCCTAGCTATCATAAACCCTAAAATGCCCTTCAGGATCTTGGTATATGCCATCTTGATCCGTTTGATGATTCTTGGAGTCTTGTGTATACATGTGATTGTCCTTGTGATACAGCTGTGTAAAAACGATCTTGGCCACTCAATTTTGCTTTGGGACAAAGGCACTCTTCTTGTACGTTGGATTTCTGTCTTGATTCGATTCTTGCCAAAAGAGGGGGAGCAGGGGAACATTGGTGGGGTCCATGGAGGTCACGGGTGAAGTTGTGGGTGAGTGGGTTTAGTTTAAGGGATGGGTAATTGTGTTTCTGGAAACTTAGGGGTTTAATTGTGGAGGGATTAAGATGGGGGTGATTAGGGTTCATGACAGGGATTAAGGGAGGATTAGGGGAAGGAGAATGAATAGTACATGTTTCCCCCGTTTTATATATTATTAAAACAAGTTTAAATTTTTAAGTAAAGTTTGACTGGGGTGTTTGACTTGGGCTGGGGGTCGGGTAAAGGGTAAATGGTTTGGGCTTTTGGTGGGTTTGAGTGGGTTAATTGTGGGTTTGACCGGGTATGGGTTTTTTTTGTGGCAGTTTCAGTCCCCCCACTTCCAAAATGTCTTCACAATAAGTCTTGACAGCTATTAACCTCCACTCCTTTGTAAATAACTTTGGGCTTTTGTCAATTTTGGCACAATAATTTATAAAACACATTCACAAAGGTATTTTATGCATTTAATGCATTCTTCAGGGGCATAAATGGTATTTTCTTGAAACTTAAGGACCAATCTTGTAATAATAAAGATTTACAAGGGTCAAAAGTGACAAGTCTTCAAAAGTTGAGGGACCATTCTTGCCAAATCTTCAAACTTCAAGGACTTGATAGGAAAATCATGATTCGGGTCCGGTTCTTTGTGCGGCTTCGTTTCCCGTGTTCGTTTTTGCTTGATTCCTTTGATCTTTTGGTGAATTCACGATATCCGTACCTGAAATACACAATAAACAAATACAAGCACAATTTTGGGTAATTTGATGATATTTTAAGCGTTTTAAGCCCAATTTGGACGATGAGACTATGTATAAATACAGTCTCATCACTCCCCCATACTAAACCATTGCCGTGTCCCCACGCAATGCTAGATTTAAGTATCGTAGCACTTCCAAAATTCATTTTATGATGACATTTATTAAAAACGTAAACTTAAATAGACTACTACACGTGTTTTAGACATAATGTATTGTTTTCATCACGAGAATGTGACTTTTGGGATCATAGAACAAGAACACGTGAATGCTTCGTTAGAAATAATTTCGTCGTCCTCGATTTTCACCCAATTCCATGCTAAGCGTGTAACGAGATCATTGTTATTATAAGTTAGCAACACGATCACTTCTTATGAGTGTTAATTACGAACCTAAACTCCCTTATTCCTACTTGGTATCTCTTATATTTTATTATGTCTTAATGATCACGAGGATACATCATCGACTTATGCGTGAATAGAGATTAAGTCTAAAAATAGAGTTTTAACGGTGTAGCCAAAATCATTAAATCAATAATTCACCCCAATAGACAACGATGTCAAAAAATTAAGTCAACAAGAAGGATCGATAAACACGATTTTATAACGGTTTTGAACATGAGACTTATTACCAAGACTTTTATACGCCCCCTAACGGAAGGGCCTTATTATCTTTGGTTTACCTCCATCTTTTATTCAACTTCGCCATGAAGCTTTTATTATGACTTCGGTCTTGCCTTGCCTTTTATTATCCGCCTCATCGGTGGTTTTATTAGCCAAAGACGTATATCCTCACGCTAAAGCGAATTTTGGATCTTTAAAGCTTCGAAGATTAAGGCTTGATTCACTTTCAATTTGGGCATAGATTTTTCGGCCTTGTGAGCTTCAAATTTTTGCTTAATTTAGGTGAGCACTTGAAATCTTATTATTAGGTGAAGCTTTCGATTATTCGGGTGCCAATACTTCAAAACCGTGACGCTGGCGATACCTTAATGTTTTCCCAATTTAATTACATGGAAGCTACCAAAACAAATTAGAAACCCAACAATAGTGACTAAACCGCCAAATCAATATTTATAAACAATTTATTATGCAAAAGCGTGGGGAGAATAAGCTAATAATTACTACACATAAGATCGTGACGATTACGAGACTTATAAATAACTCTATCATTTCTCGTCCTCATTTAAGAGACTTAGCCTAAAAAGTTAAGGAATCGAAGCTAAGTGCTCAACACGCACGGTCGAGTCAAAAATTACTCTCGTTCTCACCATTGGAAAGCCTACATTCGTGCCTTAAACACTTATGAAAAACTAGAAAAATTTTTAAAATTTGGCCATTTTTAGCCTTATTTGCAACAAAATGATAACAAAAAGATGAATATTGGATTGCGTGTTGACGTAAGCAAGGTGAAGTATCTACTCACCCCCCCATACTAAAACTAAACATTGTCCTCAATGTTTCGAGTCTAGGGGTGTAAACACCCCCATACTAGAGACGAAGTCGAATGCTTAATCTCGAGCATGGAAAGGGTAAAACGAATAACCTAAAAGCCGTTTATGAATTATGCTAATAAGATAAACGTTAGAACATAAAAGGATATCATCGGATATCGGAATCTCCAAAGGAAACGATCGAAGCTCGAGTGCTACGTAAAACGAACACGAGAGGCTTCAATGGTGTCGATGAACCTAATAGATCACAATCACAAACAACCACGAAACAAAGGTAGGAAGAGCACAAGTCCCCTCGTTACATTAAACTAAGAAAGCGATAATATTTACAAGGATAAGCATGAGAATCCCCCACGAGGCACCTTGTTTTTGATAACCGAGTCAAAAGCTCGACTCGAATCCCCATAAATGTGATCATTTAGGGATAATCTTGGTATGGTCATTTTTAGTGGGGCTTACATGATAAACAAGGCCCAAAAGTACATGGAGTACTTTAAAAACCCGATAAACGTATACCGGGGTCAAAGATAGCGTCTTCGTTTTCGGATGAAAGACGAAACAACGCTACTCCAACACAAACCCCAATGGGGTAGAAGAAAAGAGATAAGAAGTAGAAAGGTGGGGCAATGGGTAAGGCAACATAATGAGCTACTCGAGGTAGACTCAAACCAAGCAAACGAAAAGATTTTCCATTTATTGCATCGGTGGAAGACCGAGATTTCCCTTTACAAGCAATTCCGGGATCGTAAATCTCGTCCTCGGTGGAGAAATGGGAGGGAACATTTGGGGCTTCCCCCACACTAAATCCACACCAACCGTCGTCAAAAGGGGTAGACGAGGTGGTAGCACTCATAACACGATGTGATGACGGAGTTAAACATGTAGAAAAATCATTTAAAACATTTTTAAAATCTTTTCCTTTTTCATCGTTCAAAAACTCTTTATGAAAACCCGATTTGATAATGTCGAAAATATTTGGCGTGTCAAATTCAAAATTAGTCGCGCTAAAGATTCTCACATTTAAGTCATTGGCGGGAGGGGGTGGCGGATTGTATAAGTTCTCAAAACGTTTGTCAATAAAGAACACCGCCCCCTAGGGGTCAACATACTCGTCATCCTCATGAACGTCGATCTCATCGATTTCTTCATCAAAGATAGGCTTGTCAAACCACGGTTTGTCATTCCCCTCCTTGAGTATCTTAGAAACTCTCTCGAAAAGATCACGATCAAGCACGAAACCATCATTCTTTTGTGGGGATCGTTGATAAGTTAGATCCTCACGAATGTGGTAAACGTCATTCTCAAATGAGGAGTGTTGATAAGGTAACTCCTCGATAATGGGATTTTTAGTGGTCACATGAGTTGGTTCATCATCAAAAATAAGACGTTCCAACTCATTGAGTTCATCCTCGATTTTGGAAAGGTCGACCTCACTCGTAGGTGGAAGTGAAGGCATAAGAGCTAGCTCTCGTTCAATAATTTCCTCAATCTCGGGATCAAACTCGTAATCATCGTACTTCACATGTTTCTTTTTAGGAGAATCAAAAATGGCATGTGGATGTCTAAGTACGTGATCAAGCTCGGTAAAATCGCCATCATCATCGTCAAAGAAAGAGTCGATGTGAGCACTCACAACCATGGACTTACAAGCACTAGGGCTATGCTTAGGTGACTTTTCTAAGACGAGAGGATCGATGTCGATAAACCCTTTAGCCTCAACGGTTGTTGGGCTAGGCAAAGGAGGCACTTCGATGGAGTTAGAAGTTGAAGCCTCAAAGACGTGGTCCTTCGAAGGTGGTGAAGACGAATCCATTTTGGTCATTGTCGTGATGGCATTAACGTCACCCTTTGGAATTGGTGGTTCACTTGTTTCGCTAAAAACATCCCAAAGTGAGTTTTCATCCATAAATTTACACATACCCTTTTGAATTAGGTACACGTATTCTTTATCATTAAAATCATCATCCTTAAAACCGTTTTTCTTAATTCTTTCAAAACATGCATCAAGCTTCATTCTTTCCGCTAAAGTAAACATTTTGAAATCATTAGAATTTGAATCATTAGGTTTTGAAACCTCGGTTTTTTCATTCTCATAAAATCCTTGGGATTTTCTAGCGAAAAAGTCTATTTTCTCATCCCCATATCTCATAGTAAGTCTCCCCTCGTGAACGTCGATTACGGTTCTAGCCGTCGATAAGAATGGTCGGCCTAAAATAATGGGACATTTAGGGTCACACTCGTAATCGGATATAACAAAATCCGCGGGAAAAACAAACTTTCCAATCCTAACATAGACATCCTCGGCTATTCCAATTGGTATTAAAGGAGTACAATTTGCAAGCTCGATAGTCATGTTCGTGGGGGTAAGCGAAGGCAATCTCATCAATTTCCAAAGAGAATGAGGCATAAGATTGATGCTAGCACCTAAATCGGCAAGGGCTAAACATCCCTCAATCTCGGAAAAATCACAAGGTAGTAGAAATTGGCCCGGATCCTTTTCCTTTCTCGGCATACGCCTTTTGGGTTTTTTAAGAAGGATTGAAGCACAAGTTTCTTCAAGGGTTACTTTGGTAAGGTCGACAAAGCTCTCTTTTTGAACCGTGGATGGAATTTGAGGTACACGAGGGTGTGCACTCCTTTCCTTGGTCGCCACGTTCACCCCATCGACTTTAGAACAAGAAGACGTCTTAGAAGTCGAGGGTTGAGAGGGATAAACAACACGGAATCCTTCAAGGTTAGGGGTAATCACACGACCTTTCTCACGAGACGAGGCGGCTTTACATTGTTCTTTCGGATTAGCAACGGTGTCACTAGGTAACGAACTCGACGACGAACCCGAGGCTTTGTTCATTATGGCCGAAAACATCTTTTTAATATCAGTTTGCCCTTGCTCAATCTTCGTGTTTTGCAATTTCAAAGTATTTGTAAAGTCGTTTTTCAAAGTACCAATTTCTCCCTCTAATCGTCTCATATTAGCCTCATTCGTTTTCATGTAATTTTGAAAATCGTTTGACGAACTATTTTGATTTGAATTAAAGTTCCCTTGGTTTTGATTGTTTCTTTGAAAATTTCCTTGATTCCCACTTGAAAAATTGTTTCCTTGATTGTTATCTCTATTTTGCCAAGTTATATTACGACCTTGATTATAACCTTGATTTTGATTCGAAAAATTTCCTTGTTGATTATTTCCTTGAAAATTGTTTCGATTTTGAAAATTGTTGCCTTGGTTATAATTTCCTTGTTGTGATGGACCGGCGTTATTTTGATTAGAAAAATTGTTGTTTCCATTTAACGCACTCACATTTGACGTTTGGCCATCCGTAGCCGCACACTCGTAATAATTATGAGGTCCACCACAAAACGTACATGAAACCTCAACCGCTTTCACCGTAGCGGGAGCGTCTTTCTTTTGCATCTCAATGAGATAAGACGTGAACACATTCGTAAGCTTGTCGACTTTTGCATCAACTCTCTCAATGTCGCGATTAGAACTACTAACATTGGCGACATTGGCAACACTCGGTGCGTTGCGGAGTTGGTAAACCTTGGATCGGTTCTCGATAATTATCAAAGCTTCTCTCGGAGTCTTACACAAAAAGTTGCCACCGGCGGCGGAATTCAACGAGTCTTGTTCGTGAAAATTAAGACCGTTGTAAAACGTATCGATTTGGTGCAACTCGGAAAAACCATGGTGAGGACATTGCCTAAGCAATTCCTTAAAACGATCCCACGCGTCTCTAAAAGATTCATTCGGTTTTTGCTCAAATTTCGTAATCTCGTTTTTGAAAAACGTTGTCTTAGACGGTGGGAAAAAATAATTAACGAACTTGGAAACGAGATCCTTCCACGTAACTATGGAATTAGGTGGCTCTTTCTCGTACCAATCCTTGGCGGCACCATCGAGCGAGTACGGAAAAAGCATAAGCTTGACGACATCGGTGTCGACGTTCTTAAACTTGCTCGTGGCCAAAAGACGATCAAAATTCCGAATATGGTCGTGAGGATTATCGGCTTCACGACCTCGAAACTTCGTAGCTTGGATCAACGAAAGCATTCCGCTATTGATCTCAAAATTCTCCGCCTCGATAGCGGGAATTACGATCGCGTCTCCATAACCCTCGGTGGGCGCTTGGAGAAATTCCATCATAGAACGATTGTCGGCCATCTCCTCTACGGTTTCTTCAACAACGATATTAGGAACGTCGGTTTCTAATTCTCGTCTACGTCGTCGATTCCTTCGATTACGATTGCGTCGATTCGAAGCTTCACTAGAATTGGAATAATCCTTCGATCGAGTGCGCATGCACTAAGCGTAGAATGGGTGGTAGCAAAGAAGATTTTTTTTTGCGGTTTTTTTTTATTTTTCAATTTTTTTGGTTTTTGATTGGTTTTTTAATTTTTTTTGGATATTTAAATGTATTACGTAGACAAAAATCTACAAATCTCCCCTCGAATCGACTTTCTCGATTAAAGGAGCCTCAAAGAATGAAAACGATCACGTGGAGTGAACGTTCTCGATGACTTTAGAACGTTGGTGGAACACCAAAACGTTCAAGAGGGTTTAATCTTGAAAACACAAGCAAATATAGTATACGTAGATAATACTTGGGCGGCAAACCCTCGATTAGCCCTCTTTCTCAAAACACGCACAAGCAAGCGGAGGAAACGAGGCGGCGCGAAGCACTTAAGAGCCTTTTTCCTTTAGGTCGTGAAATACAACCGCCTTATACCCACCTTATAGTTTGTGTTAATTGAAATTAAGCCTCACGAAAGTATTTATCTATTTTGCCTTTAAACTTTTGCTTTGGATTCGAATACAATGATCGAGTGATGAAATCCCGAATCAAGGTTGTGATTTCTCACGTATTTGGAGTACTTGTATATTTATTTGTTCTTACGTAGTACAATATAGTAATAATATTCACAATAAAAACGAAAACCAATATATCTACAATATAGTAAAGATTGATTTGTGTTTAACTTAGGAAAATTAAACACGATTTATTTGGATACTATAATATAGTAATGAAAAATAACAAAAATGAGTATATACGTTTATGCACGCTTTCCAAAAATGAAAAGCAAAAACGCACTACTCACACAAACACGATACTAATAATAATGGCACACTAAACACCTCCCCGGCAGCGGCGCCAAAAATTGATGTAGAAAATGATATACGTGTTTAAGAAAACAACGTATAAAAGCGGCAAGTATTAAGTTGCACGTTTTAGGAAAAACGCGAAACCGAATAAATTCCAAGTTCGTTCTCGAAGGAGGTGCGTATTATGTGTGCCAATTATGTAAAATAACAATGTTTGGATTAGTGACGTTTTTGGTCGAGAAGAGAAAAATTAAAGACGAGCTAAGACTACGATTACACTACGACGAATTAACGTAAAACGCGAACGTAAAACGTGACGAAATTAAAAATAAAACCTAAAAATTAATTAAATGATTAAACTAAGTCTTAAATAATATAAATAAGAATAAAAATCCAACAAATATATTTTAAAACCTTTTATTAATTAAATATTCAATTTTTAATGCTAATTAAAGCCCAAAAATTAAATATAATTAACAAAATGCCCAAAATATTAATTTATGTTTGCCGTTAAACTTTTGCTTTGGATTCGAATACAATGATCGAGTGATGAAATCCCGAATCAAGGTTGTGATTTCTCACGTATTTGGAGTACTTGTATATTTATTTGTTCTTACGTAGTACAATATAGTAATAATATTCACAATAAAAACGAAAACCAATATATCTACAATATAGTAAAGATTGATTTGTGTTTAACTTAGGAAAATTAAACACGATTTATTTGGATACTATAATATAGTAATGAAAAATAACAAAAATGAGTATATACGTTTATCACGCTTTCCAAAAATGAAAAGCAAAAACGCACTACTCACACAAACACGATACTAATAATAATGGCACACTAAACACCTCCCCGGCAGCGGCGCCAAAAATTGATGTAGAAAATGATATACGTGTTTAAGAAAACAACGTATAAAAGCGGCAAGTATTAAGTTGCACGCTTTAGGAAAAACGCGAAACCGAATAAATTCCAAGTTCGTTCTCGAAGGAGGTGCGTATTATGTGTGCCAATTATGTAAAATAACAATGTTTGGATTAGTGACGTTTTTGGTCGAGAAGAGAAAAATTAAAGACGAGCTAAGACTACGATTACACTACGACGAATTAACGTAAAACGCGAACGTAAATACGTAAAACGTGACGAAATTAAAAATAAAACCTAAAAATTAATTAAATGATTAAACTAAGTCTTAAATAATATAAATAAGAATAAAAATCCAACAAATATATTTTAAAACCTTTTATTAATTAAATATTCAATTTTTAATGCTAATTAAAGCCCAAAAATTAAATATAATTAACAAAATGCCCAAAATATTAATTTATTGAACTAATAACTAACTTATATTATTTAAAGACTAAAAACTATTTTTCTTAAATTTTAAAAACTATTTTTCTATTTTTTAAAACACTAAAAACTATTTTTAAATTAAAATAATCCTAAAAAATAATAAAATAATGACAAAATTAATCTAACAATTTTAAAAATCCTAAATTACCCTAATGAACAGTAGAAAATTGAAAAAGTGTGAAAAATGTAAAATTTTTCACTAAAAGACAAAACTATTTAATAATTAAACCCTAATTAAACTAATTTAATTATAAAAAATAATTAAAAAGATGAACAGTGACTAATTTTTAAACTAAAAATCTTAAATTAATATTCTAAATATAAGAAAAATTTTAAAACTGAAAAATATAAACTTTTTACACTAAATGACAAAAACAGTAATATTAAAAAGTAATTAAAATAGCACTTAAACCTAAAAAATACTAAATGAACAGTAACTGGAAATTAAATTATACTAAAAAATCAGAAATTAAAAATGAAAAATAATGGAAAAAGATTCAAGTCCTAATTCCTAAATTAGGTCACAAAAGACAAAAAAGTAGAATGATGATAGTGACCTTTTTTATGTTTCTGTCTTTTTGTGTAGCAGTGGCTACAACAACCTTATCAGTGGGAAAGGAGTTCCCACTGATAGTGTAAAAAACTGGGCTATGTACTTTTGAGCTTGGATTGTGCTTGTTACTTGGTATCTTTTGGAAACAAGGGCACCCCTACACTCAGTGGAGTGTAGGGAGTCAATTAAAAGCAAAAAACACACAGGCACAATGCAAGATAAACACACAAATCCCTGATGAACAGTTGCTGTAATGACAAAGTGGGCTGAGGGGGGCAATAGGCTATCTAGGTGCACAAAGCTGATTTTAAAAGCTTGATTTCTTGCACTCTATACCACCTAATCACTACCAAGCTGTTTAGAACCCTAGTGTATCCAATTATCTAACAGCTATGCAAATTGGGTGGGCAAAATACAAGCTAATTCAAGCAGATGGGGCACTTTCTGATTTTTTAAGCTATAAAGGCAAATTTTAACTTGCAAAATCCTAATTCTAACCACAAGACTGAAGCAAATGATATTTTAAACCAACACTACCCTAATTGAGTATATTTAAACTGCTTCTAGGCCAAATAAATGTCACACACTTATTCTAACAAGCAGATCCAAACACCCCCTTAAATTCTGTAAACACAAATTAACAAACCTAGTGTATCCAAAACTTGATTAAACTGGCCTAGACCTATCTAAACATGCATACAAACTTATAATGAGCACAATCAAGCAAAGAAATAAGCATTAACACAGTTTTCACACATTTACATAAGCATCACATAAAAAACTCAGAAAACTTCAAGTAGGGTTCAAGCCTGAATAACCTGGCTGATGGCCTTCTACTTGGCTTTTATGAGCTTAAATGAAGCTTGTAAACATGTAGAGAAGACCCCTGTTGGAGTTCAACAACAGAACTAGGGGTGTGCTATTTCTTCAAAAAAAAAATGGAATGGATGGTGGATTCTTTGTCTCCTGCACACAACAACAAACAAGAAGACAAACTTCTTGTAGCAAACCACTTCAAGAGCTTTTGTCAGAAGCTTTTGAAGTAGCTTATGCTACAGTAAGGGTGAAATAAATGGACAACCTTGAAAACTTTTGAGAACTATCTTTCTGAAATCTTTTTTTTGAAACTTCAAAACTTTTGAAAGCAATAAACTAAAAAAACCTTTGAAAACTTACTGAAACAACACCTTGGATAGAGCTTTTTGATTCCACTTTCACTTCCTCAAAAAGCTCATCCAAATTTGTAAAATAAATTCTCAACAAATCCTTTAACAATGAAATTCTGAAAACGTGTTTCAAACTGAAACTTGGAAACCTTATAACTACTTGCAATTTAAAGAAAAATTACTCTAATGGAACTCAGTATATTGTAAGAATTTAGAAAGCTTTCATTATCATTACTTGACTTAAAAAAATTACAATAAAACTGGAACAAAAACGAAATACATTTTGCCTAGTCTATTTATATACATGAGGGGATTTTTCTAGAACATAAAACCCTAGCTATCATAAACCCTAAAATGCCCTTCAGGATCTTGGAATATGCCATCTTGATCCGTTTGATGATTCTTGGAGTCTTGTGTATACATGTGATTGTCCTTGTGATACAGCTGTGTAAAAACGATCTTGGCCACTCAATTTTGCTTTGGGACAAAGGCACTCTTCTTGTACGTTGGATTTCTGTCTTGATTCGATTCTTGCCAAAAGAGGGGGAGCAGGGGAACATTGGTGGGGTCCATGGAGGTCACGGGTGAAGTTGTGGGTGAGTGGGTTTAGTTTAAGGGATGGGTAATTGTGTTTCTGGAAACTTAGGGGTTTAATTGTGGAGGGATTAAGATGGGGGTGATTAGGGTTCATGACAGGGATTAAGGGAGGATTAGGGGAAGGAGAATGAATAGTACATGTTTCCCCCGTTTTATATATTATTAAAACAAGTTTAAATTTTTAAGTAAAGTTTGACTGGGGTGTTTGACTTGGGCTGGGGGTCGGGTAAAGGGTAAATGGTTTGGGCTTTTGGTGGGTTTGACTGGGTTAATTGTGGGTTTGACCGGGTATGGGTTTGTTTTGTGGCAGTTTCAGTCCCCCCACTTCCAAAATGTCTTCACAATAAGTCTTGACAGCTATTAACCTCCACTCCTTTGTAAATAACTTTGGGCTTTTGTCAATTTTGGCACAATAATTTATAAAACACATTCACAAAGGTATTTTATGCATTTAATGCATTCTTCAGGGGCATAAATGGTATTTCTTGAAACTTAAGGACCAATCTTGTAATAATAAAGATTTACAAGGGTCAAAAGTGACAAGTCTTCAAAAGTTGAGGGACCATTCTTGCCAAATCTTCAAACTTCAAGGACTTGATAGGAAAATCATGATTCGGGTCCGGTTCTTTGTGTGGCTTCGTTTCCCGTGTTCGTTTTTGCTTGATTCCTTTGATCTTTTGGTGAATTCACGATATTCGTACCTGAAATACACAATAAACAAATACAAGCACAATTTTGGGTAATTTGATGATATTTTAAGCGTTTTAAGCCCAATTTGGACGATGAGACTATGTATAAATACAGTCTCATCACACGCCATCTAGTGACTCCCAAAGAATGTCACCTTTATGCTGTGAAGAGGATCTTTAGGTACTGATACACTGTTTTAGGATGGGGTTCAGATTTAAGTCTCTCGGTATCCTCTCGAATTGATAGCAGCTCAATGTGGAAAGATTGTTCTTGGTGAAAAATAGGGGGTTTGGGTTTTCTATTCTACTAAAAGGATTAAATGCGTAAAGTGATAAAAATAAGCTAAAAGCGATTAGTTAATAAAAACAACACAATATAAATAATAAAACGTAGATTTAGAACGAAATAATTAATAAAAATAAAACTAAAAGACGAAATTAATTATCGACTCGAAAATAAAGTTTAATAAATGAAAAAAGAGAGAATAAAACTAAAATGGTACTTTAAAGCTAAACGAGGCAAAACCTAAAGCGGGTACTAAATAAAAGATAAAACTTAAACTTTACGAAAAATATTAATAGTAAAAATCGACGAAAAATTCAACTAAAAATACGTAACTTTCAAAAATAAAATCGGAACAACTTTCAGATAAAACTAAACAATTACGGAACAATACTATTAAATAAACAAGCTAGCAGGCTAGCTGCTGGAAGCTAGCAAGCTAGCTGGTGAAATGAGCAGGAAACAGAAGTAAGCTGGCAGGCACCTAGGCTGGTGAAACATATGTTTATTCGGAACTTTACAAAGTTCCGATTCGGAACTTTTTATTACTGGTTGGGAAGTTTTGCTTTAGTTGATTCGGAAGTTTTTATTTAATTGGTTCGGAAGTTTTGCTTTAATTGATTCGGAAGTTTTCTTTTAATTGGTTCGGAAGTTTTGAATGAAAAAAATCGGTTCGGAACTTTTGCAAAAAAAAAATCTGATTCGGAACTTTTCAGAAAAATCTCATTCGGAACTTTTAAAATCACTTGATTCGGAACTTTTAAAAAAATCTCATTCGGAACTTTTCAAAAATCTCATTCGGAACTTTTAAAAATGAAACTGATTCGGAACATTTAAAAACACTTTATTCGGAACTTTCAAAAATACTCATTCGGAACAATTTGAAAAACACTCATTCGGAACTTTTTGCATAAACACTCATTCGGAACTTTTTGTTTATTCGGAACCTGGGTAATATGATGAAGACAAAGAACAGAAGCACTATAAGAACACGATTTTTACCAAAAATCAACCAAGTTTTTCACGAAAACTTAAACAAATTTAACCACAAATCATCTATTAATGGTAAACATCAAATCAAATCAACAAAAACATAAAACCCACTTACTTTTAAAGATCAAACTCAACAACATAAACTTCAAGACTTGGAATCAAAAAGAAGAAAGATGAACAAGATTAAAATGGAAGATGATATTGATTGATTAATGTTAAACAAACAAAGGGAGAGATTAAAACTTACAAATCTATGATGAAATCAAGAAAAATAAAAATCACCAACAGCTTAGTGGTGTTGGTTCCCTACGAAAACAAGAAAAAGAAAAAGACTGGAATGAAAACTTCTCAAAAAGTGTGAAGGGGTGGCCTTTATATAGGTCCTCCATTTGGTTGGTGAGTGGGCTTTCTCCATTTCTTCTTGTCTTCTCGTCTTTTCAGAAAAGTTGACGTTTTCGATTCTGATTCGGGATTTGTCGTCGATTAAATTCAACTCGTCTTTTAATTTCTTCGTTTAATAGACTTGAGTTTCTTCGACATATGTAAATCTTCCATCTTTGGTCCCTTTCTTCGATAAATCTTCAAATAGGCCTATTGACTTCAAATCTTTTGCATTTCTTGGACAATAGACTTCGTCTTGAGTCTTTTTCTTCGATAAAACCCGTGCAATCCCATGTTTTCTCCAATATCCATCTGGTTAACTCTGAAAACACAATAAACACAAAAACCACGCATAATTCCAAACAAATGATATTAAACACGCGTTTTGGTCTCGTTTTAGCCAGTTATAAGTGGTCAAAGGATGGGTGTTTTCACACCTATCAGGTACCTAAGATGATATCCTAGTCTTGGTTTGTGGTACCCAAAGGATTCACCATTGGAGCTAATTGCATATTTAGACAGTGACTATGGATGTGATAAATTTGATAGGAAATCCACAACTGGTGGATGTCAGTTTCTTGGGAGCAGGTTGATATCTTGGCAATGCAAGAAACAAACAGTGGTGGCTAATTCTACAACTGAAGCTGAGTATGTAGTTGCAGCTGCTTGTTGTGGACAAGTTTTGTGAATTCAGAACCAGCTGTTGGATTATGGGTATAATTTCATGCATACCAAGATATTTGTTGACAATAACAGCACTTTATGCATCATTAAGAATCCTGTACATCATTCTAAAACTAAACACATAGAAATTAGACATCATTTTATAAGAGATTGTTTTGAAAAAGGTTTAATACAACCAGATAGGGTTGACACTGAGGAAAATGTGTCAGATTTACTAACTAAACCTTTTGATGCTGGGAGGTTTCAATACTTGGTAACAAGTATTTGAATGATCAATCTCACATAATATGTGTTTTGGAGTCTTTTTGTAAAAGTATGTACAGAATGATGCATTGTTATTAGTCTTTTTGGGGATTTAGATTTTCCACTATATTTTTCTTACACTGACAAAGGTTGCTTGAACGCTGATAAGTGTTTTTGTGACGTTGTCAGCAATATAATTGTCTAACGCTGAAAAAGCTTCCCTCAACGCTGTCATGTGTTATCGGGGTGTTGTCAGCAACAATGTTAGTTTTGTGGTTTTCAATCTAAATGTGCAGGTGGTGTTAGCAGTAAACCATTGGATACAGAGTTGCTTATGGATCATTGGAGAAGCATTTGGACAAGTTTTTATTTATGGATGATGGTTGGAATTGTTAATTCCTATCTTGACATAAATTTTTATGTTCATGCATTTTTTTAGCAATTTATGTATCATAGTTTAAGGGAAGGTTTTAGGAACCTTTAGGATGTTTGGGTATCCATATGATACTCTTATCACAATTCTAGATTGTGTCCACAGGTGAGTATGAGTTAGTTTTACTAAATCATGAGGCACTGTAGCATGCAAAGTTGATATACTATGCATGCTGCCAAGACATTTTTGGCCTAGAATTGGTTGTGGTCTGTTGGGAGTCTTGGGAATAATTTTGTTATGGGATTGACCTGGGAGTAACAAGGAATTTTATATGGTAACTTAGTTGTTAAGATTTTTGGTTAGCAAGGGACACTAGAGGACTGTTATGTCTATCTTGTATAAGCAAGTGTGCATAACTGGACAGTGCTTGCCGCCCTATAATAATTATCAGCTTTTTGGTTATCTTCTCTAGGATAAATTACTTTGTTAAGGTCATTTTTCATTTTTAAACATTTTTATTTTTGGACGCTGACAAGTATATTTTCAAGCGTTGTTGTGACCAATTTAGACGCTGACATGGCTATGGCAAACGTTGACAAGATTATAGCCGTTGGGCGTTGATAGGTTATTTTTTACCGTTGACACTCAATGGGTCCTACCCAGTTGTTACTTTTTGACATATTTTTAGGCCGTAATTTTAGGAGCAGATAACCTTCATTTAATACATGAGATAAAATTATTCTTTTTCAATATTTTCATGATTGTATTTTTAAAATACTTGCCTATTTTTGGGCCAATCACATGCATTTCCTTCTCCTATAAATTTGGCTCCTATTTTTAAACAGGGTACCTATAATTCTTGTCTAACACAATTTTATCTTATCAACTTCATCTTCATCACTCATTTTAACAGCTTTTAACAATGGCACCAAAGTTTAAACCATCAGAATTGGAATTGGGGTTCAGAAGCCAACACAACATGATCGCGTATCTTGAAGCTGATGATGCTCTGTTTCCCCAATACACACAAATGGTGGCGTATTTGAACGCATCCCCTTTTAGGTATGCTCTTTCTCATGCACCACTCATTCCTGTCACACATATTAAACAGTTTTGGAACAATGTTAGTTCCTCAACGGTTAATAGATTGACTACATTAACTTCTATTGTTCATGGGAGACCTTGGGTGGTTACTTAGGCTTTTGTACGCCAAGCCTTGCATCTTGATGATTCTGATGGTATAACCACCCTTCCCATTAGTGAAATAGAACAAGGACTAAGGGCTTTGGGTTATCCTCTTCCTGATGAAGGCACTTTAAACAAATATCATAAACAGGAGTTTCCCCCAGCCTGGAAGTACCTCATACATGTCCTCCTTCAATGTTTGAGTCCCAAATGCACTACACACAATGAGATCAATAGGTCTATTGCCAGTGCTATTGTGTGTATTGCAACTGGCCAAAAATTTATTATTCTAAAATGATTTTTGAGGGCATGTGTAAAAATAAGGGGAACAAAATGACTTTAGCTTATCCCCAATTTTTACAAATGGTTTTTGATGTTCAAAGATACTTCACAAGGGATCATAATGATTTTTATGAGATCCCTGTGCAAAAGAAAGCATTTTTTATGAAGATGAACTCACCCCCACATCGTGAGCTATCTTTAACCTAAGCTATGCTTGCTGTCATTGCAGCAGCTCAACCCCAACATGACCCCCAACCCCAAATTGACCCAATACCTGAACCATTACCTTCACCTGAACATATGCATATTGACCAAGAACCCTTCGACGCTGACACGTTAAATGTTGGCGTTGATGTGCCTATTTCCAACGTTGACACACAACCTTCACAAACCCAAACACCCCTTAACCAACCCACATCCACCCAATCCACATCATCTTCTACACCCCCTGAATATAGGTTGATTAAACGCCAAAGGACTACTATAGTGTTCTCCTCTGGTGGTCCTATCCATGTAGCAGAGAGAACCACCACCACAAGTGTGGCTGGTGCTATAGATGAGGCTGGGACTATTGATCCTGGCTTAGAAGTTGGCCAAGGCAGTCCTACCATCATTAAGCCCTCATCCATGCCCAATGAATCTGACTTGGGAGGTCAAATTCCCATTTTAGAAGAGGGCAGATTGGAACCAATGACCCTACTTGAATTGAGGGCAGTCTGCATGAGCTTGCAAAAGCAAAATGCAGACTTGGTACAAGTTGTCAGCTCACAAGGCCTTGAACTCAAGCAATTGAGGGAGAGGATTGTAATTTTGGAGACTGCTAGTGCAAGGAGAGGGATGGAGGAATCTTCCAAAGGGAAGGAAGATCAAATAAATATGAGTGACAAGGGCAGCCATGATGGTCAATCTTTGGATGTTGCTGAGGCCCTTACAAGTTTGAAGAAACAGACATGTTTTGATACGTCCTTAGTCTCTCCTACAAACTTAAATTTATCATTTATAGCCATGTTGGAGGAGATTGCAAAAGGCGCTGAGGCAGGAACTTCGGGCGTTGACAAGGAGAAGTTGAACGCTGACATGAGTATTTTGGGTGCTGACACAGCAAAATTGGGCGTTGACAGACCTGCACATGAGGGTGATGTATCCCAGTCATCATCCATCATCAAGGAGGTTTCTTCACATGTATCACCATCTACCTTACCAACAATTGATCCATTAGATAAGGGTAAGGGCATTATGGTGGAAGAGGTTGTTCCAAAGAAGGCAGCTCAAATTGAGTTTGATAGAAGGTTGGCTGCACAAATCATGGAACAAGACAGAAAGGAGGTGAAAGAGTCACAATTTGTTGTCACTTCAGAAGAGAAAGAAGGAAGTGATGAAGCTAGCTCAGACTCAAGTGTTATGATCATAGAACAACCAGAAAGACTCGAGTATGGAGATGAGTTGGCCAAGGAGAAATTGAGAGAGTTGAAATTGCAGGTTGACTTTGATATGCCAGAGGTGGTTCAAATGTATCATGCTTGGGAAGAAAGATGTATGGAGAATCCACACTTGACCATTTCAGATCAGATATGGGGTTTGGAGATTCTCCTCATGGTACAAAAAGATTGCCAGGTTATTTTGAAACACAAGGCAAGCAATATTCTCTCAGAGTTGAAAAGGGATAGAAGGGAGTTATACTACATGTTGCTCAGATGTCATGGAGTAGGATGGAGTTATCAGAAATTGAGGGCATTGACATTTGATGAGTTGGAATGCAAGGCTTATCCCATCTGGGTTAGAGTGCAGGAAGCAAACACTCTCAGACTTCTTTCTGATGAAAGAAAGGAAGAACTTGCAGAGGAAATGGAGCTCAAGTAGGCAATGTTTGTTCCCAGACCAGTGAAAAAGGGAGTTCCTCTTGAGTTTCCCAAAGATATGGATCCATTATATCCAAGTGAAGCAGTCATAAGAAAGAGCCTCAAGCTCTCACCATTAGAAGCTTCAGATATGGTACAAGTGTTACCACTAGATTCCAGAAATCTAATTGTGAGGTATGAAGAAGATGAATGTGGATTTTGGAAGATTGTCAGGTATGGTAAAGAGGTTCACACTTTTACCACTCTTATATCTTTGTTTGCAAGTTGTGATAGAGAAGACTTGGTAGATCTATGGAGATTGTTAGAGACCAAGTATGAGGTTGAAGCACCAACTTCAGCAAATGGAATAAAACTGTGGTCCACATTCAAGAGAATGTGTGGACCAAAAGATGAGGATCCTGCTGTTTGGAAGGATCTTGAAGATGACCTCAGTGGTCTTCAATGGAGATTGTATTCAGCTGCTGGTGTTTATTATTTGAGTTCTATAAAGTTTGCTGAGTATCTACTTGTGTATGGTCAGTATTTCATATCCAAGGATATCTTGGAGAAGATGAAGAACACTCAGCTGAAAATTGATTATTCAAGTGATGTGGCAAAAGACTTGATCAGATTTATTTATTACCAATATGAGAAGGTTTGTAAGATTCCTCATAGTCCTTAATGTTTATTCAGAAACTTGATCATAAGAGTGGATATCAAGTTTAGGGGAGGATTGTTGGGAATAAATTATGGCCAGTTCACTTGAGCGCTGACAAGAGTAAATCAAGCGTTGACAGGAGTAAAGCAAACGCTGACAGCTCAAGCGTTGACAAGATAAAGTCAAGCGTTGATACATTAAAGACAAGCACTGATGGGAAGATATACTCTACGCGTTTATTGTATTCTAGATTACTTCTAGTAAAGATAGGAACAACAATGTATTTTCTATATTTATCTTTACATAGAATAGTTGATACGTAGATTATTGTACAAGGCTTCTTATGTCTATAAAAGAAGACCTTTAGGTTAATGATTCATATAAGTTTTCATTCGTAAACTACTTTCATTGTAAGAAAGTTTGATATCATTAATCAAAGTGAAAGTTTGTTTATATCTTGTGTGTTCTTGTTTAAGTGTTAATTCCACATAACACTTAGATTATTATAAACATATACAAAGGTTTCTCTAAGTGTATTACTTGATCTAATCTCGTATACATAAAGCTAAATCGATCTA
This sequence comes from Glebionis coronaria, assembly GCA_025667525.1. Classification (NCBI taxonomy): domain Eukaryota; kingdom Viridiplantae; phylum Streptophyta; class Magnoliopsida; order Asterales; family Asteraceae; genus Glebionis; species Glebionis coronaria. Next base: position 665,980 of record JANFOE010000792.1, on the reverse strand, counting down.
AGTTTGGGATCAACATTAGAAAGCATTTAAAAAGTGAGGCTATGAACTCACCTTATGTCCATAGAATCCGAGCTATAATCAGATATATTTCATTCACAGATAAACAACTTGATTATACAAACCACAGCTTGGTCTCAAAAACAACAGCTTGATCTCACACAAACCTGGATTAATACATTGTGTATAGTATCAAGTTTTTGATTTTTGGTTCAATATTGTTAAGTGTTGGCTATATATTCTTTCATTATTATTTGGTGGTAATTCAAGCACCACTGTTCGTGCCATCATACTCAGAAGCCATTCTATAAACATTTGAGGAGCGAGGGCACTTTAAATCGTAAACCCAACCACTCAGTCAGAACGTAATATCGAGATGGAACATCTTTGTACAAAGCTTCCTACTAACATGACACTTTCATTAATTTCTCATATTCATGATAAATCTTCTTTAGTTTCAAAACTGGCAAAATTAGTCTTTTTGGTTACACTTTAGTATAATTACACTTTTAACCCCTTAAGTGTATAATTGTTGTATTTGCATTTTAAACCCTCAATATTTAACCTTGGAACCTCAAACTTTCGAAAAATTTATTCTCATAGCTTTTGATTTCATAAAATGACACTTTTGGCTCAAAATGTTAAATAGTTTCAAAAATGACAGTTTTAGTCCTTCACTTGTAAAAATCACATAACAAGCTCAAAAATGATCCAAATGGTCTAGGATTTAAAAAAAATGTTTCAAAACATGTTTATAATCATAATAACAACATTTATTCAGAATTATAGCTTTTGAAATGGGTTTTTTCTTATTATTTTATGTAAATTACAAAACTAGGGTTTTAAGACATCTTTAACTAATAACTTTCATTTAAATGATGAAATGACTTTTCTTTTAGATTATCTTTCTAACATAATAATGGCATTATAACAACTCTAAAAAGTATTATAACAAGATCAAAGCATAGCTAACAAAGTGATTACCTAGTGTTAGGACCATTGTAATAGTTATTGTAATAGGTAGACTAGGAGGTATGTAGTTCCTCCTGGTCCTAGTAGTAGTAGGAGCAAGTCGTGCTCCTGCTCCTAGTAAAAGTCAAACTTTATTATTTATTTATTATTCTGTTAGGATATGCATGAGATATGTTAGGAAAGGATATGCATATCAGTTTTACACGTTTTGTTTAATGCTGTATTAGGGTTTCCTTGTAGTATAAAAGGAACCTTAGGCAGAAGGGTTATACATACCTTCATCAAACGTAGTTCTAGTGATGATCAATATTAGAAATCCTTAGAAAGGATCAAGTCTTTATAGTTATTCTGTTCTTCTTTATTATATTGTATTCTGCATTCATATTGTGTATAAAGTCTCTCTGTGAATTGACTTGTGATTACAGAAGTCGTTCACCGTTCCTGACAGGCTGCAAGATCCACATCTAGTGGACCCAACAAGTGGTATCAGAGCCTGTGAGGGTCTCTATACAAGAAGAATCAAGTTTTTCTTTTTACTGACATTTTTGTTTTATCATGTCTGCCTCAACTTCTACTCAAACAGGAGAAGACATCACTCCTAAAACTGTGCAACCTCAGCAGATCGTTGCTACGGTTTCCAACACGAATGGTAAATTCCCTCTTCTGAAAAAGGACGAATATGATAGTTGGGAAATGAAGATGGAATGGTGGATCACCAATACTGATCAAGACCTTTGGAAGGTTATTCTGAATGGGAACAACAGGAAGCTAACTGGAAGAGACAAGAATGGTAATATTACTCTTCTTGACCCTAAATCTCATGAAGAAATCATAGCTATTCAGAAGGAGGTCAAAGCAAAAACTATTTTGCTTCAATCTCTTCCTGATGATCACATGGGTGAATTCTACCATTTGGATAATGCCAGAGAGATCTGGAATGGTATAAAAGCAAGGTTTGGTGGGAATGAGGAGTCAAAGAAACTGCAAAGATCCATGCTGAGAAATGAATTCACAGAATTCAAAATCTCAGAAACTGAAGGTTTACATCAAGGGTATGACAGGTTCCAAAAGATATTGAGCCAACTGAATCAACTTCGTTCAAAGCCTGACGATGGTGCTATTAATGCAAGGTTTCTTAGAGCCTTACCCTACTCATGGAATCAGGTGGTAATCTCTCTCAAAGCAAAAGGTGGGCTTGACTATCTCAATTTTGATGATCTATTTCATAAGCTCAAAACTTTTGAACCTCATGTGAGAGGATACTCAAGTGATTCTTTTCCCACTCCTGCTAATTCTGCCTTTGTGTGTTCTATGGCATCCAGTCCCATGTCATATGCTAGTAGCCCAAGCAATACTGTGTCTTCTCAACATACTTTTCAGCATACTTCTGCTCCTGATCCTACTGCCAAGTCTGGTAGTATGGTAGAAGCCGTTCTTCATTCTTTTGTGGCTGATGTTGATGCTCAACAAAAACTTGATTTTGATGACTTCAAACAGGTCGATAAACTTGACCTAGATGAAATGGATCTTAAATGGCAGATGGCCATGCTCACTCTTAGGGTTCACAAGTTTGAGAAGAAAGCAGGTCGAAAATTTAATTACAACCCATGGGAGCCAGCAAGATTCGACAGAAGCAAGGTTCGATGCTATAATTGCCAGCAACAAGGTCACTTTGCAAGGGAATGCCCTAGCAAGAATGACCAGGAGAAGAGCAGGTACTCAGCTTTTAAGGTTCAGGAGGTAAAAGATGACAAGAAGGCATTGGTATCTGTTGACTCTATGGTCAACTGGAATGATCATCAAACTACCACTTTGGAATCAGCTAAATCCTCGACTGACGTATTTGCAATGATTGTTGGGAATCTATCTGATGCAGAAGAAGCAGACGAGTTTGCTCTTATGGGCATCTCACCTCAGGTACAACATTGTCCTCTTGGTTGTCATGATAAATACTTAGAATTGTTGTCCCAATTTAATGAAGTAAATGATCAGAATGATAAGTATTTTTTAGAGGTTCAAGCCTATAAGGCTTCTTTAAACACATTGGAACAACAAAAGAGGTGGCTACAAGATACTCAACGTGAGTATGAGGATAAAATTAGGATACTAAGCATCAATTTAGAAAACACAACTAATATGCTTAAATATACAGAAAAGGTAAAAGATGCCAGTATCAAAGAAAAACAGGAGATGCAAGAAAGATTAGATGCTACAATGTTGAGATTTGAAAAATGGAAAAAGGCACCTAAAAATCTTTCAAAATTAATCGATAGTAGCATGTCTGGTAGGACTAAGAGAGGATTAGGATTTGATAAATATATTGATTCCGAAGATGTGTTTGATTTATCTTTTTCGAGTGTCTTTGATGCTTACAAAGAGGAATAGGGAGAACCTAGTTACAATAGGTTTTGACCAGCAACAGAAATGCATGCTGTCCCTCCCCCTCTTACTGGAACATTCATGCCCACTTCTAGGCATAATGACTTGGATAGATCACAGATGCATGAGTCCCCAAAAAGTTCTACTAATTCTAATGACTTTGTCTCGTGTACTTTCAGTGACAAAGCCAGTGACTCTGCATCAAGTGGTTCAAGTGAAGAGTTAAGACCTACAAGTTCCAAGAAGAATGATCATGCTGCTACTAGTGCTAGGAAGTGTGAAGAGAAAGTTACTTTTAAGACAACTGTGTCTGGTCCTGGTTTATTGTGTCCTAGGAAGTTTGATTCTCCTAGAATTGTGTGTAATAATGTTAGCAGTATGAAACGATGTCATTCTAATAAAAGGTCTATTAAAACATGTTTTGTTTGTGGAAGTGCATTTCATTTGATTAAAGATTGTGATTTTTATGACACACATGCTTCTATTAATCAAGCATTTTCTGCTCCTGGTCCACCAGGAGCTGTCCCATATACTTCTAGAAGACTCAATCCTAGTGCTCAATCGTTTTCTTCTTCTAGAAGGTCCTCTCCATTAACTTCTGATCATTGGAGAAACATTGGATTGACAACAAATAGAACCACAAGTAACTATTTTCAAAATTTTAATCCAATTTATCCACAAAATTTTGACCATATGTATTTTGGTTTGGGAGGTTTGGGAACTGCTGTTAAGCCCTCAGCAGGTTGTTCTTGGTCAAACAATAATACCCATATGATGCATAGGCAGCCAAGGAACAACGGTGGATCTCATCAATCTTCTTGCTTCTCTACTAAAAATCCACAAGGAAGGCTCAAACCTGAAAAGGTTTGGGTCCTCTTAAGATACTAACTTCTGTATTTTTATTATCTTGTTGTTGTAGGTTACTCCATACCAAGATCCTAGTTTAGGCATTGTTGATAGTGGTTGCTCCAGGAGCATGACAGAAAATAAAAGTCTTCTCTCTAACTTTGTACCATTTCAAGGCGGCAAGGTCTATTTTGGTGGAGGTGAAGGCAGGATCACTGGCAAAGGAACAATTAAGACGCCTAATCTAAATTTTGAGCAGGTCTACTATGTGGAAGCACTTCAGCACTTTAACTTGATATCTGTCTCTCAGATTTGTGACAAGAAGCAGTTTGTTCTCTTCACGGATACTGATGTACTTGTGCTCTCCAACGACTTTCAGCTTCCGTATGACTCACAGGTTCTGCTCAGAATACCTAGAAGACACAATCTCTATAGCATCAAGCTGAATGAAGTCAACCCTACTGGTCAACTAGCATGTCTGGTTGCTAAAGCCACAGAAGATGAAGCCACTCAATGGCACAGAAGGATGGGGCATGTGAACTTCAAGACCATTCACAAACTAGCAAATCTGAATCTGGTCTCTGGTTTACCTCCCAAGTCGTTTAGAAATGATATAAATTGTATTGCTTGCAGCAAAGGCAAACATCATAAAGCATCCTTCAAGGCCATTACTGCTGTTAGTCTTATTACTGAACCATTGCAGCTACTACACATGGATTTATTTGGTCCTACTTCCATTAGGAGCATTGACCACAAACAATTTTGTCTGGTGGTAACTGATGGATATAGCAGGTTTACGTGGGTGTTCTTCATGGCTGCCAAGAGTGACACCTACTCAATTCTTAGAGATTTTCTTACCCTTATAGAGAACCAGTTGTCCAAGAAGGTTAAAGGTATTCGTTGTGATAATGGAACTGAGTTCAAAAATAAAGACCTCATAGCACTTTGTAATGATAAGGGCATCAAAAGAGATTATAGTGCAGCAAGAACTCCTCAACAGAATGGCGTGGCAGAAAGAAAGAACAGGACTCTAATAGAAGCAGCAAGAACAATGCTTGCTGATTCCAAGCTTCCAACCATGTTCTGGACAGAAGCTGTTAATACTACAAGTTATGTTTTGAATAGGGTTTCTATTACAAATCCTCACAAGAAGACACCTTATGAGCTCCTAACGGCCAAAGTTCCAAATATTGCTCATTTGAAGACTTTTGGGTGTCCTGTAACCATTCTGAATAATAGTGACTATTTGGGGAAGTTTGATGGCAAGGTAGATGAAGGATACATTGTGGGATATTCAGCTCACTCTCGGGCTTATCGTGTCTACAATCTCCAAGCAAAGCGGGTCATTGAAACTATAAATCTCAGGTATTTTGAAGAGAAGTCAAACATCCAAGGCAAGGGCCCTGAATGGTATTTTGATCTTGATTATCTTAGTGATTCATTAGGATATTTTCGTTTCAAAACTAACCATGATGTAGGTTCACAAGTGTTTGCAACTTCTAGTACAGGTGTTCCTTCTAGTCTTTCTGATTCAGATGACGAGGATGATATTTTTGTGGTTCCATCCTACTCCACCACCGTCTCTCCTACTCCTCCTAGTGATGCAACTGCATTGGATGTATTGGATTCACAAGTAGTGCTTGACACCCTTCTCAAACAACAACAAGAAGCTACTACAGCAGCTGCTCAAGGTGGCTTTGAGTTTCCCTTGAATACGCCTACTAACAAAGATGCTCCTAGTACCCCAGCTTCTGCTCCTAGTGCTAGCTTATCACCTATTGATACTCCAGCTAGTGAGTCTGCTTCAAATACTCGATTCTCTAGTCCTTCTGATTTGGGGAACCATCAAAAGAAGTCTTCTACCAAGCTGGATGATATTCATAAACAACCAGTAGATGGCATTTTCAACGCTGCTTCATATGATGCTGACTTTGTTGGGGATCTCAATAACTTGGCACCAGAAGTGGAGGTAACTTCCAATCCAGTGTTGCAATCCCACAAAGATCACCCTACCACCCAAATCATTGGAGATCCTGGTTCTACTGTCAAGACACGCAAAATGCAGAAGAAGGCCTCGTCTGATCATCATGCTCTTGTGAGCTATATTGAAGATTAAAAGCGTAATAATCATACGGACTTTCAACACTGTTTGTTTGCTTGTTTTCTTTCACATGTGGAACCTAGGTCAGTCTCTCATGCTCTTGAGGAGCAAAGTTGGGTGGAGGCTATGCAGGAGGAAATGCAGCAATTCTTGTTTCAGAATGTTTGGGTTCTAGTTGAATTACCAGATGGAAAGACAACAATCAATACCAAATGGATTCTCAAGAACAAGAAGGATGCATAGGGAATTGTCGTGAGAAATAAAGTTAGGCTTGTCGCACAGGGCCACACTCAAATTGAGGGCATTGACTACACTGAAGTTTTTGCTCCGGTTGCAAGGATTGAGGCTATTCGTCTATTTTTGGCTTTTGCTTCATATGTGGGCTTTACGGTGTTTTAGATGGATGTCAAGAGTGCATTTCTCTATGGCAAAATTGATGAGGAGGTGTATGTCACTCAACCTAAGGGCTTTGTAGATCCACTTCATCCCAAGAAAGTTTACAAGGTGGTCAAGGCTCTTTATGGATTACATCAGGCTCCTAGAGCTTGGTATGAGCGTCTTTCAACTTTCTTGTTAAAGAATGGCTATAGAAGATGTACTATTGACAAAACACTATTTCTTAAGAGGAATACCAAGGACATTATCCTTGTTCTGGTTTATGTGGATGACATTATCTTTGGTTCTACTAAGAAGGAATGGTGTGATGAGTTTGAACACTTGATGAAAGGCGAGTTTCAGATGAGTGCTATGGGAGAGCTTTCCTTCTTCCTTGGTCTTCAAGTCAAGCAACAGTCGGATGGGATCTTCATCAGTCAAGATAAATATATTCATGAGATTCTTCAAAAGTTTGACATGGATCCTCTTCGACCAGCAGCAACTCCTTATGAAGTTGCTAAAGTCAAACTCAAGAATGAGCCCGATCCCCCGGTCAATGTTCACATGTACAGGTCTATGATTGGCTCCCTCATGTATTTGACTGCATCACGTCCGGATATCATGTTTGCAGTAAGTGCTTGTTCTAGACATCAGGTGACTCCAACGGTTTCGAACTTGAATACAGTTAAGAAGATTTTCAAGTATATCAAGGCTCAACCTAAACTGGGCTTGTGGTATCCTAAAGAATCACCTTTTGTTCTTGAAGCATATAGTGATAGTGACTATGCAGGTGCTAATAATGAAAGAAAGTCTACTACTGGTGGTTGTCAATTTTTGGGTCGACGACTTATTTCATGGCAATGCAAGAAATAGACGATAGTAGCTACTTCTTCAACAGAAGCTGAATACGTTGCTGCTGCTAGTTGTTGTGGACAAGTATTGTGGATCCAGAATCAGATGTTAGATTATGGGTTCAATTTTATGAACACCAAGATTTTCATTGATAATCAAAGTACTATCTGCATTGTGAAGAATCCTGTTTTTCATCAGCGAACAAAGCATATTGAAATTAGGCACCCTTTTATACGGGATGCCAATGAGAAGAAGTTGATACAGGTTCTTAAAGTTCATACGGATGATAATGTTGCTGATTTGTTGACAAAAGCCTTTGATGGTCCTCGCTTTAACCACTTGGTGGTTCACATTGGGATGGTCAATTCTTGAGGTCTAGGATTGAGGGGAGGCTAAGCCTAAGGTGAGGCTTCGTGTACATATTACTTTGCACAGACTAACATATTGGTAGCTTTTAACCACATATTGCATTGGTTCTGGTGGTGTGTGTTACTCCTGGTGGAGGATTTTGCTCACTACTGGTGGTTATATTCTTTCATGACTGGCTTCTAGTCCACATTGGTTAGCTCCTAGTCATTATCGGTTGGCTTCTGGTGGTTAAACATTCTTCATTGTCAAGTGAGGGTTAGCTTCTGGTACTGGTCTGGGACACTGTTCATTCTTATTGATTTTTGTTGACCACATTTTGCTTCTAGTACTGGCCATTGTGCGCTTTGACTTTTAGTCAATGCTTCAAATTCTGGTATTTACACTCTTATTTAACTTTAGTAAATTGAAATTTGGAAATTATGTTAAAAGGGGCAAGTGGTTACCATGTAATAACTGTCTAATTTGAAAGGGCAACCCCCCATTATTAGGGGTCAATGAACAGTTACTACCTTCATTATTTATGGTCAATTAACCCCCCCCTTGACTCATTCATCCCACTCATAACACACACACAACCGATCCTACTCTCTCAACCCTAACCAAAATCATATTCCATTCAATTAACCAAGATCTATGGCTGCCCTGGTATACCAACCTGCTCACAACAAGGTCGCCTATCTAGGAGATGGTCCACATCGTGATGATTTTACTGACATTCTGGACTTCATTGAGGCTTCAAACCTAAGGTATACTATTACTGTATGTCCCACTATTTATGATAGTGTCATTCGTCAGTTTTGGGCATCTGCTCGTCTTGTGGTTGTGGTTGGTCGAACACGTGAACTCCATGCTACCATAGATGGACGTTCATACGTGGTTTCTGAGGCTTCTATCCATAGTTCCCTTCATCTTCAGGATGAAGGTGGGGTTGTTTCCATCCCCAATGCGAAGGTGTTGGAGGGGATGGCTGCTATAGGGTATAATCATGGGGGGAAGTTTAACTTCCAAAAGAATCAGTTTTCCCCCCAATGGAAGCTTCTGGTGCATTTTCTGATTCATTGTTTAAGTCCCAAGTCTGGGAGTTGGGATGCTTTCCCTACTCCTTTGGCTACCGGTCTCATTTGCTTAGCTCAGGGTCGGGTATTTAATTTCTCTCGTTATTTATTTGAGGGGATGGTTAGTAATCTATCTAGTGCTGGTTCTAGGAAGAAGTTTCTGATGTATCCTAGGTTTTTACAACAAATACTGGTTTGTATCTCTCGTGATAGGACTGAACATGTGCCTTCTAAGCTTACTGCGAAAGTGTATTACAATATGGTCCATGGGTTTAGCCGGGTGTGGAGGCCCCTTACTGAGGCCATGTTGGGGCTGGCTCAGGGTCCTCCTGATGGTGTTGTTCCTCCGGTTGACCAAGCCGTGGAGGAACCGCAATTAGATGATGACCCCATGGAGGAGGAGGATCCTACTGGTAGTGGACCTCATGTGGTTGAGGAAGAGCTGCTTGAGGAAGTGGTGGTTGAAAGGCCATCCACTTCCAAGGCTGCTCCTTCTTCTTTGCCACATTCGTCTCCATTTGTGGAGACTCCCCCTCCTAGTTCTGCTCCACACTCTTCTGATAAGCCTACTGGTGCTAGTGCTCCTAGTATTGACCCATTTGTTGCTTCTGGTTCCAATGACGCCTTCCCTGATCCAAGTCCTCTTGGTGAGAAAGCGGAGGAGCCTATTACACTTACTTCTCTACTTGATCTTATGCACAGGTATCATGCACGGATTCTTTCCTTGGAAGCAGATTTGAATCAACACCGGAAGCTTACTAGGGAGTTTGTTCTTCCCATGGCTGATCGCATCAAAGCCTTGGAGACTCATCAAAGACGACGCAAGAGGCATGTGGTTCACTCTGATTCTGATGAGGAGGTTAAGGATCGTGTTGAGGAAGGTTTGACTTTGTTGGCAAAGGCTGCCTTTGCTGATAAATTGTATGATGATTTGCTGGTTCCTCCGACTTCCTCCAGTATTCCTTCTCCTGCGGTTGCTCCCACACCAATGGAAGGTGCTTCTGGTCCTACTGCAGGTTCCAATGCTGGTCCATCCAATGATCCAAAGGGGAAGGCCCCAATGACTGATGCTCCCTCACCACCTCGCAAGCGTACACGCAGACAGCTTGAGGAGGATAGGTTGGGTGAGGAGGCTACTCAATGGATGCAAGCCGAAATTGATGAAGCTGCTCGGGCTGAGGAGGAAGCGCTTCAACAGCAGAGACGTGAACAAGTCCAGCATGATGCAATGCATTGGAATGATAGTGATTGGATGCAGGTGTTGACTATTCTTACCAGGGATTATTCCCAGTTCACTGATCTTTTGGGTTCGGATGTGGATGAGCATAACTGTATTCCTCGGGCCATGGTGTTGATGCGCAAGCATCAGTTGGCGCTTGCTGCACAGCTTCGTGAGAAGCGTAAGAACCGACCTTTTTCGAGAACTGAGGAGCGAAAGCAGATGCAGCGATATGTGAAGTATCAGTTGGCTACTTATTTCCAAACTGGTTGGAAGTGGGACAGGGTTCGGGCTTTGTTTTTTGATGAACTTAAAGCATTATATGAAAGAATGGTCAAGAATCAAAGCACCCCAATTCCGGAGCGATTTATCTATCGTCCTTCTACTCGTGTAGTGACCACTTCTTTACCTGCTATTACTACTGGTCCTACATCTGATCCTACTCCTGGTTCTGCTGCTATTCCATTGGTTTTTGCTGCTTCTACAGTTGGTACCACTTCTTCTCCTTCGGTTGCTCCTCCGGTTTCTTCTTCAGGTCCTGCTATCACCACCACACATGCTACCACCACCACCTTTGCTACCACAACCACCACTGCTGCTACACCGTATATGGCATCACCATCACCACCAGTTCCTGGTTCTCAACCTATTCCTTCTTCTAGTGCAGTTCATGTTGATCCCTTGGGTAAGCAAACTATTGATTCTACTTCTACTGCTCACACTGCTGCTGCTCAGGTAAAGGTAAAGGTTGACCCCTCGCCTAGTGATCCCACACCTCGCCGTTGGCTTCGCCAGAAATCGGCTCGACGTGTTAGGCGTGGCAAGACGGCCCCCTATGAGAAGCGTGCTCCCGAAAATCTTATAGATGCAGCTTCTGATAGTAACTCTGATTTGCCTTTGGGAAATGGATATATTACTGGTTGGACGGTTGCGCGTTCCACGACTCTTCCTGGTACGGTATCTCATAGGATTACTCTTAGTGATGGGTCTGTTAGGTTTGCTTCGGGTCTGCAGGGTATTTTGTCTTGGGCGGATCGGAAGGATCTTATGGGTTTATATGGGTTTGTGGATACTGGCATGCCTGTTGATCCTATGGCTGTGTCTTCCTGGCCTGGTCTGCGAGTATGGGCTGATCTAAAGATGATGCTTGATGCCCCTCCTCATGCTCCTGTTTCGGGTGTCTGGAAAGATCAGTTGCAATGGGTTATTCAGCGATGGAAGTTATATGCGGGATGTGGTGTGCATATGTTGGAGTTAGAATCTGGTCATATGGTCTTCATGCTCACACACTTGGATTATCCGTTGACGATTGCTTCAATGGAGGCTATATTGGCTTGTCACTTGCAGATTTCAAATGCTCCCTCGAGGAATGAGTCCTCTATGGCAACTGCGTTGGTGGAAGGGATCCAAGCTCGTTTGAAAGAAGATAAGAAGGCTGCTTCTGGTCTCTGATTTGGTTGTTTTGTAAGTGTTTATGTTTTGTGTTTTTGATCCTTTGTTCATATTCTCATTCTTTTCACCAATATGTAAAGTGATTGGTGATTTTCGTTAATTATAGTTAAAAAAACAAAAAAAACAAAAAATAATAATAATAAAAAAACAAAAAAAAATTATACTTTTTATATAATATTTGCTTATACTTTAAAACACATCCTGGATTTTACACTTGTGAATATGCAACCATTTGCTGATTCAAACTATGCGTTCTGGTTGCTGAATTGTCCTTGTGCTGGTTACTGGTTTCATCTGGTGTTGGACTTGGTCCTCAAAACAAATGGTCCTCAACTCACCATGTCTAATCGACAAGAAAGAGTTGATTCACCTTGAGGGTACGACTCCTGGTGCGATTCTCAAATCCGTTGATGGTTGCCAGGTTACCCAAAACTGGATGGTTTTCACTTGCCATGGTCCTAGACTGAAAAGTGGCTAATCCAAGGGGGTACGGCTCTTGGTAAAGATTTTATCAAATCCGTTGATAGCTGTAATAGCTTGCTTAAAGCTATGGGGTTTTCAACTCACCGATGCTTCATTGCTGAGAGTTGGCAAGTCCAGAAGGGTACGGCTTCTGGTAAAGACATATAAAATCCGTTGACGGCTGTGATGGTTTGCCTAAAATCATCAGGGTACTCCCACTCACCATTGATTCACGTTCTAAGAGTTGGGCTGGGTTCTGGTCTCCCAGGGTGATGCTTATTCCATCAGAAAGACTGGCTAGCCCAAGAGCGAGCAGCTACTTGGTAAAGGCTCATCAAATCTGCTCATGTTGCTGTAAAGATTCAACACGATGATGATTTGTTTCAAGCTTTGGAGAAGCTCCTAGTGTTCCATGTTGCGGCGATTCTTCTGACTCTTATCTTGTTGATGCTGCTGTTTCTTTTGCTGATTCAATCCTCAAGCTTTCATGCACGTTTTCCGGGAAACTTGAACTCAACAGGTCAAATTCAAGTTTAGGGGAGGATTGTTAGGACCATCGTAATAGTTATTGTAATAGGTAGACTAGGAGGTATGTAGTTCCTCCTGGTCCTAGTAGTAGTAGGAGCAAGTCGTGCTCCTGGTCCTAGTCAAAGTCAAACTTTATTATTTATTTATTATTCTGTTAGGATATGCATGAGATATGTTAGGAAAGGATATGCATATCAGTTTTACACGATTTGTTTAATGCTGTATTAGGGTTTCCTTGTAGTATAAAAGGAACCTTAGGCAGAAGGGTTATACATACCTTCATCAAACGTAGTTCTAGTGATGATCAATATTAGAAATCCTTTGAAAGGATCAAGTCTTTATAGTTATTCTGTTCTTCTTTGTTATATTTGTATTCTGCATTCATATTGTGTATAGAGTCTCTCTGTGAATTGACTTGTGATTACAAAAGTCGTTCACCGTTCCTGACAGGCTGCAAGATCCACATCTAGTGGACCCAATACCTAGGATGCTCCAAAATGGCTCCTAATGGCTTTTTATGAGCATATCTTGCTATCAAAGCCTCAAGAGCTTTAATGGCTAGCTTCTAGACCTGGTTTCTGGTCTTGGGACATATCCTAGGATGTATATAGAAGTGGAAACATAATGGGTAATGGAGGTTAAGATAAAACAGGGTGCAAGTTGAAATGAAGGCTATACGCCTCTATTTACAGTAATTCCAAGCCTTAGGCTCCAAGTTCTGGTTATGGACGTGTCATTTGAATAACTTAGTGACTAAGGGTGCCTAGGGAAGGTCAATACACGTTTGTAAAGTCTAAGATTAAGGTTATCTTTGGTCTGTGGCTAAAAATGTACACGGATAGATATAGATAGGAATGAAGATGTGGAACACACAAGTAGCTTATGCACCTACTTGCTTGGCACTCCAAAATATCTAGGGACATGTAAATATCTGATTTTCATAGTTAGAATGGGAGCGAACGAGTTTAAAATGAGTTTTGGAGGGAAAAACCAAAACCAGGTCTAAACTAGGGCTTGTAACTTTATACTTTATGATTTTGGTGATTAAAGGCTTAGAAATGTGACTAGTGATGTATTAGGGTTTAATTAGGGTATAGAAATTCTATTTAAGAGATTTGGGTCCTTGGTTTGATGTTTAACAAAGGTTTGATATGTAAAATGGGAAGAAAACTTATATGGGTTAGGATTTCTAATGATTTAGGGTTTAATCTTAATAAATGTGATTATCCTTTAACTAGTTACTGTGTAAACTCAATTTATACATCCTATATTGTCCACAATGTGTTCATGAAGTCCCTACATTGTTTTTATTAAGTTATTCTAAGTAAACATGTCTAAAGGGTGAAAATACTAATTTTGACTTAATTTATAAGCCATGCATTGAAATCTTGTACTTTGTGCATTAGGGTACTTGTACATTGTCTTAACATAATCTTATAACCTTAATGAAATCATATAAACATTTATAGACATGTCCAAAAGGAACTAGGTAGTGATTCCATGTTGATTTCTTAATATAATGGTTTTAAGTCATTAATCCTAATGACTTTTTATCTTGGGTAACTAGTGTTTGTACCTTTATAAACACTTATTATAGGGCTTATATAGTATGTTTATGACTTCTAGGGATTCTACATTTTTAGTTTAAGGTTTTGTATAGGTTAATCATATTCTAGGGATAATTATTGGAGCTTAAGATCCTATGCTTTGATAACTTGTACTTTATGCTTTACCAACTTGTAACTTGACTTGAAATAAATGTATATTCTTAATATGATATATAGTTAATTTCTATAATTTATGGAAAAATATTAGAATCTAATTCAATGTGAAATGGATTTTATATGCTAATCTTGGTTACTAGGTCTTAACTTGTAATTAGCCTTGGATTAGTGAATATTAGCATTTTGTGATCAATTAACTTTTCTTTATTTGATAGATTGTGATTAGTATATTGTTTTTTATAATAGTACATGGATTTTATGTAGTTACATTACTTGAAATATTGTTTATCAAGGGTTTCTAGGTGGTGATCTAGACTATTATGTACAATTACTTGTACTTAGCTTTGTATGGTTTGTTCATGTCATTCTTAGGTATTATTAGGTCTTCAAAGTATAGTTTACAACTTGTTTATAATACTTAATGACTTATTCATATGTGTTTTCCATTCATAGCTTACCATTCTTGAGTTTACAACTCATTTATTAGGATTCTAGGGTTTCTAAGGGAATTTAGGGCATCATGGTTACATTTGAGATGTTCTTATTAGTATTTGAACTTACATATCACTTTTAGATCTTAGACTTGATATATACATTGTATTGACAACATATAGGAATATGTTGTAATGGTAGTTCAGGTTGTTGGAAGCAGTTCATCTTACCAAGTAAGGTACAAAAAGCAAAAATTTCTAGCCAAATTATCATACTGAGACAATCATAGTTTATATCATAGATGTAAATTTTGAGGATTGTCACAGTCTCTCCCCCTTAAAGAAATATCATCCCGAGATTATAAGGGTAACATAGCATATCAAGGGTAAACCTAGCTCTTAGGTGCTCAAATTCTTTCTTAGAATTTTATTCACATATCAAGAAAACAGTTTTACTGTTGGTATTTTAGTTTCAAATCAATCATTTAATCACATAAATATTTCTTAGATTTCGAAATATGAAAAGAATTTTGATTATTGCTGAGTTCTTTGCGAAACTCTTGTCAATATGTCACTGCTCAATTCAAAATCTTCAATTGATTATCACATTTTTCAAAATCAATTTGGGTAATTGAAAGAGAAAATATCCTTCTCACATAGATATTGTTTAATATCGTGTAGTTTCTCATTCACAATGAGAAATCTTTATCAAAACAGTCTTTCCAATTTACCATTTAAATCTACCAGTTACCTAACGGTCACAATTCAATGTACTACGAAGCTCTATTCTCATATAACCTTGTCAAATAGTTTCATGATCTACTTTGGGTAAGTTGAAAATCTCCAACCTTAGCCCACCAGATACGCAAATGGAACTTCTTTCGGTAGAGTGCTTCAAATAGTATTGCTATAATTTTAGCATGAAAACTATTGTTATACGGGAAAAACTTTTCCAATGGTAAGTGTCCTTCCAAAATTTATAAGACATACAGGGATTATGTAGTTTAGTATTTGGGTAGTTCTTCCACTTAACACATTAGTACACACAAATTTTGAGTATACTTTTAGGATCAAGATGTAAAACACTCGTCACGGTCTTAGATGATAGATATTGATACTCTATGTCAACAGATTATTTCACATATAATCTTGTCAGATTTTCCATATTATGAATATCCTAGATAGGAATAAATCCTGCAGCTTTAATATAATTGACAATGATCCGGATGGCGTCATGTCTACTTGAAGTAACAAAATCCTCATTGTTCTTTCCTATTTCTATGCAGGAATTCAGGTTGAACTAGTAAGTCGGATGACTTTGAATATTTTGCTTCTTTTGTTAGAGCATAATATAAGGATTTCAGAGTTTCTTCAAGTTTAATGGAATACTTTTACTTACAAATTCCAAAACTAAGACGAATATTGACGTATCTTCCAATGTATTTTTAATGGTTTATCAGGTCTATTCTTGTCTTATATCGAATCTCTTTAAGTTCTTTTATAAATTCTTACTAACATAAAGATGCGTCCAACTTTATGCATGGAAGAAATCATAAATTTGGTGATTTAGATTCATGACTGAAGAAGCGTCCTAATTCAATCAAATAAACAGAATGTAAATCATTGACTTAGAAATTTCTGACATAACACGAATATAAACAAATATTCTACCCTTAAGTTTCCTTTTTATGTTGGTGTGTGTAAGACCTCTTGTATATAATATCTCAGAATACGGTTTTCTAGAGACGAACGACGTTAAAATAGAAGATGGTATTTTATTCCCTATAAAATATAGAATAACTTTTCCAAGAATATGATTTATAAGGCCACTTTCCCTTACAAATCCTAGTCCAATGATATATTATGTTGAAAATCTGACACCAGATGGTGTAAATTTCTGTGTAATGTAGGGTACATTTCTTACACAGAAGAAAATTTCCATCATATTCACTGTAGATTGGATTTATAATCTTATGTTTTGGTTTACTAGAATATACGGACATTCATTCACTACCGAGTTTACGCTTAAGATTTTTCTGATTTTTGCACAGGATTGTGCTTAATTACCTCGTTCATCAAATTTTGGGATATGTTAATGACTTTTTCCAATACATTGGGAGTTTGGAAGTGGTAATCTTTTCTTTAAAATCTTTGAAAAAATTCCTTCATTAAATCTTCTAATAAAATTCCCTAATGAAGTTTTATGATAGAAATTTTGATGAAATTCCATGAAAAAATCTTTATCATTGTATGGAATAAGATACAATTCTACTAACTTTTGAAATTTCCTCGTGTATGTCTCGAAGTTATTTCCTTTTATCATTAGATAGCGGAGTTCTTCTTTCATCTTCTCGATAAGAAATATTTGAAATTTAATCAAGCGATCTTATGTACTCCTTTTATCTCAATGGATTGAGTATAAAGAATTTACCAAGATAACTGACGAAGTGCTATCTTCCTATAACAAGCTTCATTTTATAATTTCAAATACTGTAGGAAACTGAATTGGCTCTTTCAATCCAACGGGTGATACTAATAGCATCTTTTCTTCCTTGGATACCAAAAACTAACTAGTCATCGAGTCTTTTTCCAAATAATACTTCTTATTGACAATTTTCACTTGTAGGATTGTAACCAGAACATCGTTAATTCTTCGTTAAATACTTTTTATGGTTTAGAATGAGGGGAAAGAATAACTCAGAATCCAAGGTATACTCATATCAGAAACATTTGTCACATATTTATATGGATACATATAAATGCTTATCGAACACAAGGTATATCTTTTGGGGTTTGATAGGTGTGGAAACACCCATACTTTTACCACTTAAAACAATTAAAAACGAGACCATAACGTGTATTTTATGTAGTAAATGTCGGAATTATGCGTGGTTTGTGTTTTTGTTTTGTTTTAGGATCAAAATATGAAAAAGGAAGAAAACACGGGCTTTCACGGGCTTTTATCGAAGAAAAAGACAAAAGACGAAGTCAAAAGATCAAGAGTGCAAAAAGAACGGAAGCCGAAGGCCTATTTGGAAGATTTATCGAAGAAAAAGTCTAAAGACTGAAGTTTTAACGAAGTCGAAGAACCAAGTCTTATAAAAGTAATTTAGAAGACGAGTTCATTTTATATCGACAAATCCCGTGACAACGTCAAAGAAGTCGAAGAAATTAAAACACGAAAAGACAAAGTGAAAGAAGAAAGCATCAACACCTACCTTACTTTCCTTCTATATATACCTCCTAAGGCTTCATTTGGAAGGGAGTTAGTCATTTTTAGGATTAGGAGTAGGAGTAGATTAGTTTTACTTTCTCTCTCTAAAATTTTCTTTCAAGTTTGCTTAATATTTCTTCTTTAAATCTTGTAATCTTGAATCTTTAATCTTTATCTTAAATTTAAGCTTTTTATAATCAATCTTATTCTTCCTTTATTGTTTTAATCTTGAGTTTGATTTGGTAAAAGTATGTAGTTTGTTTTAATCTTTATGCTTATTTGCTTATAGTGTTGATCTTTTTGTTCTTATCATTTTTAAGTAGTTTATGGTTTTACCTTATTGTGCTTTTTGCTTATTTCGTGTTTATATTATTTTAATTTAAGTGTTTTTAAAAGTTTTATCTTTTTCTTTTAGTTCAATTTATAAAATTTTGCTTATTTGGTGTCTTACAGGTTTTTAAATTTGTGCTTATTTAGTTCTTCTTAATTATGATTTGGTTAAGTTTTTGGTAATTGCTTATTATTAAAGTTCTTATTTGGTTATTGCTTATTTCATTTTTTTGCATTCCATCGTAATGTAAAAGGGTCTTAATGGTTCCGATCGGGTATTCTGATCGCATAAGCCTTAGGGTTTCTACTTGCGATCGAATACTACGATCACTACTCATGATCCAGACTTCGATCTGTGGTTAAGATCTAGACTAAGATCGAAGACTAAGATCAAGGCTAAGATCTAGACTAAGATCGAAGACTAAGATCTAGACTAAGATCGAAGACTAAGATCTAGACTAAGATCAAAGACTAAGATCTAGACTAAGATCGAAGACTAAGATCTAGACTAAGATCGAAGACTAAGATCTAGTCTAAGATCGAAGACTAAAATCTAGACTAAGATCGAAGACTAAGATCAAAGACTAAGATCAAAGGCTAAGATCTAAGATACGATCCTGGTCACGATCCTGGTCACGATCCTGACTGCGATCCAAGCTACGATCGGAACGCATTTTTCACTTTTTATTTCTAGTTTTTATTTTTTAAAATTCTAATTTAACTTTTCCCGCCATTTTTACTTAGATTTATTTTAAACTTGTTTTGTCTTTGTTTTATTTTTAAGTTTGCAAATTTTACTCTTTGTCAAGCTTTAAGTTCTCGTCGTTTATTTTAAAGTCTTAATTTTTATTTTAATTTTTAAAGCTTTCGACTTTACTTTATTTTTACCTTTACTCAAAGACATTTCATTTTTACTTAGAAATAGATAATTATTTTATTTCCTTTCCACCAAGAACAACTTACTCACACTTTAATCTTTAATCAATTCGATTAGACGCCGTGAACAACGAACTTTTAACATAGCAAAATCTGACTTTCAAATGGCACCGCTGCCGGCTCTTTTCGTGAAGATTACCGGTTTTCATAATTTTGAGCCCCCACAATATACCCTCCATCATCAACCTTCTTTTGGAATGAGTGAAGAACAACGATCTACAATTTTGAATAAACGTCAATCCATTGAAGAAGCGATAGATTCACTAAAAGAAACATGGGAAGAGGAAAAGCGACAGCAACAAGAGAAAGTATCTAATCTTAGTGATTATACTCCTCTTCTGGTGCGTCCTTTTTATTATGTTGATGACGAGGAGAGTACTATTTCTTTCCGAGATCTTATTGCTCAACATCCTTCGTCTAGTGCAATCGTACTCCCTCCTATTGTCTTGCCGGCTATGGAGCCCGAGAATTTACCCATCATAGGAGCTGAGGTTATCATCACAAATCCTACAAAGGAATCAGACGAAGTCATAAAGTCTAGTGCCGATAACCTTGTCCTAATCCCAAGTGAATCTGAGGTGACATCCGACAGTGACGATGAGTATGATGTACTTTCTTATGATGATGTTCCTTCCATCAACACTTTGGGAGATGATTATTTGGCTTTCTCTAATCTTATTTTTGATCAAGATGATGATTTTACCTCTAGTGATGACAAGTCACTATCCGATGAAGAGGTTCCGAAGGAAACTTTCAAGATTTATTCGAACCCTTTATTTGATTTTGATGGCGCCTACATATCTAGTGAGGTGAATCCTTTCTTTGACGAAGGGATTGAGGACATTGATAGCCCTGATTATCTTGCTATTGATGAGCATACTTTGTTTGCATGCCTCCTCCTATCGCAGAGGTGGAGAGATTTGACTCCACTATAAAGGTGACAAGGGTGGAAGGTAATTGTTCTCATACTTCTCATACTATATCGCCACCTCATCCTACCGCATGCACGCCCAATCGGGTGATGTATCGGTTTTACTCTCCCCATTTCACACCGGGTAGTGAGGATGAGTGCTTTGACCTGGGAGGTGAAATTGACCATTCTATGATCGAAACCTTTACAGCTTTGCCGCTTAGTGACCATCAACTGTCTTGGGGGGATAACAATTTGCTTCCTTTACCCACCCCACCTCCCGTGGATCACGATTTTACATACTGTCGTATGTGGAGAGGACTTTTCTACCAATAAAAACTTATCCTCTGGCCTCTCCTTTATTATTTTCCTCCGGGAACGAGGACAAGATCTTTGATCCCGGTATTACATTAGAGGATTCCCCATGGACCATTTAATTCAGGGACGCGTCAGGCTCGTGACTCGGTGAACAAAAACAAGCGCTTTTTGGGAGGCAACCGATGATCTATCCTTTTTATCCGTTTTTATAATAAGTGTAGGGGAGACCCTCGTATGTGTTTGTTTTTTTCTTTCTTATGATGTGCAGGGATTCGAACTTTCAAAGATACACTTTTGATGACTTTTGCCAACCTGTGATTTCGTGTTCCCGTCTTCCCGGTTCTATCCAAAACTCTTTTGATTCACTATTTTATATGTTTCAATATTAAAATAGGAATCACTTTAGTTGTCTCTTCCTTAACAAGATTTAAACAACGTGCACAGTGTCCTAAGTGTAGGGGAGGTTACTTCCACATGCTTAAACATTGAGGAAAATGTTTATCTTAAGTGTAGGGGGGACTTCTATCGAAGTAAAGTGGGCTTTTCCATGAAATTGTCCTCATTTTAATCGGAAAATTGATTTTTCGACATTTTTGCAAATTTTTTATCTATTTTGGCCTATTAGTATTCTACTTTGTTATCGTTAATTTTCTTTCATTAGAATAAAGTTTAATAAAATGGTTTTAATAAGTTTAGATGTCTTTGATATATTAGGCCCGTCATGAATCTTTTGACTCAACCCGAGTTTACTTATCCAAGTTTACGCTAGCTAGTATCCTTAACGTGTTTAAATCAAGTTTTGCTAGGGAACTTTAAAAAACGAAAGTCTTAACTCTTACGGGTTAAGAACAAGAACTTTTCGTAAGTTCCTATAATTGATCCTATAAAGTCGTTTATCAAGGGAACTTTAAAATGCGAAATCTAAACTTGAAAAAGTCTAAGAAGTTGCAAGATCCTACAGATGACTTGAAAACCCAAAACTTTGATTTAATAGGCTAAGCATCCACAAGTCTCATTCCTTGAGATTTTAAATTGTGGAGAACGAGAGATGATAGAGTCAATTATAAGTTTGGTATTCTTCCATGAATTTATGTGAGTTAATTATGAGCTTTTTCTCCCATCGCTTGTTAATAAATATAATTTCAATAAATAAGGTCGTACGATTTGAAAAGTTACTTAGCTTCTAGCACAAGATCGTTTAAAAGTTGCTCGGTATTAATTAGAGTTCATAGCCAAGGCATAACTTATTGAAGCGGGATGCAAAGATTGGCGAGTCCGAAAAGGCCCTAACAAGGCATGAGGTCTACATTTTGTTGCTTAAGATCCAAAGTGATGTGAATAATCATTTATCAAAAATCAATATTAAGGATCAAGACACACGAAGAAAAGCAAATACTCCCCTAAAGATCATGGAGAAGTCTATCCGAAAAGGCCCTAACGAGGTATGAGGATAAATAGATCCAAGTCCTAAAAGGAGGCAGATCGTCGTATATCAAAATCCCAAATAAAAATTGGAGAAAAATGAAGAAGTCGTGGTCCAAGAATGAAGAATCTCTCAAAAACTTCAAGTGAAGAAATTCCTATTATGAAGAGAAGACCATTATTTCAAGATCATCTCTCAAGATTCGAAGTATGAAGTCAATACCAAATATCGATCCGAGAAAGGTCTCAAATTGTGAAGCGAGTAATGCGAAGATATGAACTTTATGAGGTCTCGAGAAGCAGTTTTAAAAGATTTAGTCCTTTAGCTAACTATTGATTAAATCGTCCTACTTTATTTTTAGCCTAATAAATTATCGAAATAAGTCAACAATGCATCCTCGTAATCATTCAAGACAAACAATAAAATATAAGAGATACACCTAGGAATAAGGGAGTCTAAGCGAATAATTGAGCCACATGAGTTTGTGTTAGCTTGCTAACTTATATTAACAATGATCTCGTTTTTAAGCTTGATATGTGGAATGTGAAACTTGATGGTGATAAACATTTATGATATTGAAAGCCCTAATGTAAGTCTTCGATCTCTTTACTTTTTCTCCCTTAAAGTATTTTGTTATTTTCTATCTTTTTATTTTCATTAATGTCTTGTATTTAATAAAGGCTAAGGTGGGTTAATTATGATGGAAAATTTAAATCCTGCTTTGTAATTAATGCATTGCATGAGGGCATTGCAATGGTAAAGTGTAGGGGATTTTATAGGTGTGGAAACACCCATTCTTTTACCACTTAAAACAATTAAAAACGATGTGGATTTGCTTTTATCTAATCCGGTGGTCTAACATGGTGGTAGATGGTAGTGGTAGCCATTGTTGAAGCTTAGAGAGAGAGAGAGTGGTAGTGTGTGTAAAGAGAAAGAAAGGAAAATGTAATAAAATGAAAAAGAAACACAATCAACACCCCTCCTTGGAAGCCTAGGAGGGGTATATATAGCCACACACCAAACACTTAACTATACATTGTACCTAGTCTAGTCTAAGCGTGTGTGACTATGATAAATAATGGGAATTCTTAAATGTCGTCACATAAAGTGAATTTCCAACAATCTTCCCCCATGAGACGACGTGTAGAATTCCTTACAATTTTTTTCCTAACAAGTACAAGAGCTTTCATGAAGCGTCCAATGCTGATGATGTCTTCTGAGGCCTTTGACTTCAAAAAGACTCATCTTTAAAGTAACTTGTAGTAGAAATACTGTAACGGCACGAGCTGAGTAATCCATATACTTCTGGTTAAGGAGAAGCTTCTGAATTAACTTCCCCCTAATTCATGCCACATAAACTTGATGTAGAAGCTTTTAAATAGCTTCCCCCTAAACCGACAATCCTCGTAAGCAACTTTAAAGCTTTTAATAAAGCTTAGAATGATTAAGCGCACAACGGAATTTAACAAGCAAACCCCATCATATAACATGATAATGTTGCTATGAGGGATTGAAAGTAAGGGGCACACCAAGTAGATGAACAACTTCTCTTCTCACGCTACAATAATTCTTCTGAATTTTTTTTCCCCTGAGAGTTCAAGTTATGCATACTAGAAAGAATCAAGACATTTCTTCCCCCACATAGTTGAAGAAAGTAAATCAATCTCGAGTATGAAGCTCAAATACTAAAGTAGACACTTTATCCCATTCATGAAGTTGATATCATAACACCAGAGTCAATTAAGTCCCGGAAATGCACATATCTTCTTCCGGAGATGCACCAGAGTCAATTAAGTCTCGGGAATGCATATCTCTCCACATAGGATAATGATGATGAATAATTGCAACAACCAAACAATTAAACATCGAATCAGTAGTATACCGTTTAGAGATTGATAACGCCATGAGTTAAAACACTGATTTTCTCTACGACTATGACAAATGTCATCCCGAAATGTCTTCAAATCAAAAGAAGGTATGAAGTTCATCACGTGTACTCGTTGTGCGTTCAATGTGTCTTCTTCTTCCCCTTTGATGGTTTCGAAACTCGGAACCATCAATAAATCGTACGCACATGAACCTGAAAATCTCATGAGAATAATAAATAAGCAGAATTATATATTTTGTGAGAATCAGCTGCTGATCGAAAATCTCTACTCATAAACTCTCCATGGCTATCTTTACCAACCCACTTGAAAGCAATTTGAAGTGACTACTGATAGAATGAACCAGATACATCAAACGTGAACCTGAATAAGAATCCTTCGATCTTGTGACTTAAGCTTGCACTATTGTTCAATGGGGAACGGTGGAGAAATCTCTAAGTACCCAATGCATCACTGAAGAAGTCTATAAGCACAACACCTCTTGAAATTATCCACGTCGACTAAGCGCGTGGCACTGAGTACAACAATGTAACCCCTTTAAGTGATAGTTATCCGAGTCATCAACCAACCACCCCGAACCCGGTAACTAGATAATCAAGTCTCCATTCTAAGATTAAGTACGAGCAAGTTATCTGTGAAGATAAAATAAATACACGCCCTGTAAAAATCCGTCTTCAACTTCACATAATTAATACCCGATCAAACAAGTCCGTAGCCACTAAAAAATCGCCAAATTTTCTTGGACTCGTCAAATAATTCTTGTCACTTTATCTCATCTTGTTATCACGACACTAAGTCATATCACTTTTGTCTCATCACTTTATCTCGTCATTAATCACATATTTTAGTCACGTTAACCCCGACTATAACCATAAACCATTTCAAAAATTATAAAAACCATTTTGATTCAATGTTGTCATTCGAGCATGTGCCATTTGACAATATTAACAAGGTTAGTTTCAAATATGCATAATGTGTATAGTTGGCCCATTAAAAACTTAAAACTAGGAAAAAATCCAAAGCCAAAACGTTATTGGGCCCTTATAATATTATCATTTGAATGACTCTAATTTGCAGCCCATGTCATCAAAGCACACGGTCTAGGAAAGTGTAGAGAAACCTGGTCCAAGGAGGAAGTATATTAAACATATACATCCCTAATTCAACTCACGCTTAACCTAAACCTAAACATTTTCTCTCCAGTCGCTTTTTCCCCACACCTCCCATCTTCACTCAACCTCTTTCTTTCTTCAATCATACGCAACACCCTCTCCCCATCTATACATAGACACCATTCCAATTCTCATCAAGTGATCTCATAAATGAAATATATGAACACATCTCATCTCATCTCATCATTCTTGTCAACTAAATCAAACCATCTAGATAAATGAACATAAATCATTCGACTCATATGAAAGAGCCAAAACGTTTTTGTCTTCAAGATACTTCGAAGATCTCGGGTAGGTGAACATTTATTGAATGCATGTTGGTTAATTGTTGATCTTGTTCTAGATCGAAACAAATGATGAACTAAACATCATTGTTTATGTTCCATCATTTAAATTTTTGAATATTAAAGAGATGGAATAACATCTACATAGATCAATGATTATATTGATTTCATGAATAGATCTTAAAAGATCTCGAGTTGCATGTGCAAAACACGAAAGAAAAAAATTGAATCTGAGATCAATTACTTTTCTGTTTGAGTCCGAGTCTTAGATGAGATAGGGGATTAGGAGACGATGGGATAGGATTAGATCGAGTCGGTGTTGTGGTGATAAAAGGTTGGTGATATGTTGGTTATGGTCCAGTCTTTTAAGGTCTCGGAAAGGTTTTGTTTTAATCATCGCAATGATTTTGTTTAACAGCAACAAGAACCCATCGCAATGACTTAACCAAGCCATCGCAGTGTAAAACTTTGAGTCCATCGCAGTCTTAACTGTGAGTCCATCGCAGTCTTGATTTTTTTAACAATCGCAGTCAAAAACAGTATGGCCATCGCAGTCATGATGGACACCATCGCAATGGTTCCATCGCAATGGAGCCATCGTAGTGGTACCATCGTAGTGGTACCATCGCAGTCTACCCATCGCACTCAATGCGATGTACCATGAAGCTGAAATCTTATCCAAAAAAATGTCCTTTTTTCTGATTTATCAGGATCTGTGAATTCTGGATCTAATTTTTCTGGGCAAACCTAGGCACATCTCATCTTCATCTTCAAAAGATTACCATAAAAATCCCAGAAATACTGTTAAAAAATAGATATGAAAACTTTGACCATGAGAGATAAAAAAAAATAGTTAAGATCCGAACAAAATTATGCTTGGGGACACATTCGAGACCAGATAAACCACAAATGAAAAGGAATGTATGGACAACAGACTAGATAAACAGAGACCAGGAAACAATGTGAAATGTGAAACAAAGATATAAGGTTATGACAAAATGATGACCAATCGTGACAGAAAGTTAACAAATCAGACCATACAAAAAGTTATGAATATTGGACATAAACACAACCAGTGACAAAAATGATAGATTCGGACCCAAAAAAAATTTTAGACCACCTAAATCGAAAACAAGAACACGATCCAAGGATTGAACCGAGGCTCTGATACCAATTGTGGATTTGCTTTTATCTAATCCAGTGGTCTAACATGGTGGTAGATGGTAGTGTTAGCCATTGTTGAAGCTTAGAGAGAGAGTGGTTGTGTGTGTAAAGAGAAAGAAAGGAAAATGTAATAAAATGAAAAAGAAACACAATCAACACCCCTCCTTGGAAGCCTAGAAGGGGTATATATAGCCACACACCAAACACTTAACTATACATTGTACCTAGTCTAGTCTAAGCGTGTGTGACTATGATAACTAATGGAATTCTTAAATGTCGTCACATAAGTGAATTTCCAACAAACGAGACCATAACGTGTATTTTATGTCGTAAATGTCGGAATTATGCGTGGTTTGTGTTTTTGATGTGTTTTAGGATCAAAATAAGAAAAAGGAAGAAAACACGGGCTTTCACAGGCTTTTATCCAAGAAAAATACAAAAGACGAAGTCAAAATATCAAGAGTGCAAAAAGAACGGAAGTCAAAGGCCTATTTTAAATATTTATCAAATAAAAAGTCTAAAGACGGAAGTTTTAACGAAGTCGAAGAACCATGTCTTTTAAAAGAAGAAATTAGAAGACGATTTCATTTTATATCGACAAATCCCCAGACAACGTCAAAGAAGTCGAAGAAATTAGAAGACGAAAAGACAAAGTGAAAGAAGAAAGCATCAACACCTACCTTACTTTCCTCCTATATATACCTCCTAAGGCTTCATTTGGAAAGGAGTTAGTCATTTTTAGGAGTAGGAGTAGGAGTAGATTAGTTTTACATTCTTTCTCTAAAATTTTCCTTCAAGTTTGCTTAATCTTTATTCTTTAAATCTTGTAATCTTGAATCTTTAATCTTTATCTTAAATTTAAGCTTTTCATAATCAATCTTATTCTTCCTTTCTTGTTTTAATCTTGAGTTTGATTTGGTAAAAGTATGTAGTTTGTTTTAATCTTTATGCTTATTTGCTTATAGTGTTTATCTTTGTGTTCGTATCATTTTTAAGTAGTTTATGGTTTTACCTTATTGTGCTTTTTGCTTATTTCGTGTTTATCTTATTTTAATTTAAGTATTTTTAAAAGTTTTATCTTTTTCTTTTAGTTCAATTTATAAAATTTTGCTTATTTGGTGTCTTGAAAGTTTTTAAATTTGTGCTTATTTAGTTCTTCTTAATTTTGATTTGGTTAAGTTTTTGGTAATTGCTTATTATTAAAGTGCTTATTTGGTTATTGCTTATTTCATTTTTTGCATTCTATCGTAATGTACAAGGGTTTTAATGGTTCCGATCGGGTATTGTGATCGCATAAGCCTTAGGGTTTCTACTTGCGATCCAATACTGCGATCACTATTCACGATCCAGACTTTGATCTGTGGTTAAGATCTAGATTAAGATCGAAGACTAAGATCTAGGCTAAGCTCTAGACTAAGATCAAAGACTAATATCAAGACTAAGATCGAAGACTAAGATCTAGACTATGATCGAAGACTAAGATCTAGACTAATATCAAAGACTAAGATCTAGACTAAGATCGAAGACTAAGATCGAAGACTAAGATCTAGACTAAGATCGGAGACTAAGATCTAGACTAAGATCGAAGACTAAGATCTAGACTACGATCTAAGACTAAGATCTAGACTAAGATCGAAGACTAAGATCAAATACTAAGATCAAAGGCTAAGATCTAAGATACGATCCTGGTCATGATCCAGACTTCGATCGAGACTGCGATCCAAGTTACGATCGAAAGGCATTTTTCAGTTTTTATTTCCTGTTTTTATTTTTTTTAATTCAAATTTAACTTTTCTCGCCATTTTTACCTAGATTTATTTTAAACTTGTTTTGTCTTAGTTTTATTTTTAAGTTTGCAAATTTTACTTTTTGTCAAGCTTTAAGTTTTCGTCGTTTATTTTAATGTCTTAATTTTTAGTTTAATTTTTAAAGCTTTCGTCATTACTTTATTTTTACCTTTACTCAACGACATTTCATTTTTATTTAGAAATAGATAATCATTTTATTTCCTTTCCACCAAGAACAACTGTGTCACACTTCAAACTGTAATCAATTCGATTAGACGCCGTGAACAACGAACTTTTAACCTAGCAAAATCTGACTTTCGGGGTTTATAGGAAACTCACTATGTTGATTATCATTTATATCTAAGGATAATAAATCCAACTATGAAATAGGATTTCAAAGTTTACTACGGATTTATAAAGATATGACTCATGCATAATCGTAACATAGTTTTTCCATGATATGGAATGGAGGAATATAACAGAAAATGTAAAAACTCGTCTTATAGAACAAGGTTCTCTTTTTCATTTCATATATATTTTCCAAAAAGAAGTTTTTGATAGACAAAAGCCGAGAATAGAATATTTCTAGAAAACTTGGGAAGTTTCCTTATTCTTTCTTCAAACTTGCGGGTTATGTTCAACTTGATAATTATCATTATCGTAGAAGATAACGGAAATTCCAAAAATATATACTTTGTCAAGTATATGCTTTCTTCTTGAATTAACGCAATTTAATTCATAATCATTTGGGAGAAAGTCAAGAAGTAATATGAAACGACAAGATGAGAAACACAACTTTTATTTATTGACAACTTGCCTTGTTTTAAACTTACAAGGACAAGCTTCACTATTAACATAAAAGTAAAGACATAAAGTTGAGAGTATTTACAACTTAATAGTCTAATGTTTTCATCTCTCCCTCTTAAGTTCTTTGATGGCACCAAAAAGAATTCGTATGTGGGCTCGATGTCTAATTTGAATGTCCTCAATGACTAATTCAAGAGTAGAAATCTTTAGTCCAGCTTGAACAATTTCTTCATCGTGTATCATTTGTCTTCACATCTTAGCATTGATTTCTTCAAAATCTCCTTCTAACTTCTCAAAATCTCGTTGTATAATTCTTTGACCTTTACTAAGCCCTTTAACTTTATCTTCAAGATCTTCAATACGCTCGGGATGAAATTCTTTCATATAGGTTAGGACATCTATAAGTTGTTGTTCATAGGTATTTTTAGGTAAGGTTTCAGATATAGGTGATGGTATATTAATAAACTAAGGTGATGGAAAATCTTGGTGTCGATGTGTAAAATATACATCTTCATTATATGCTCACATAACTTGCATATAGGGGTCGTCATAAAAGGGTAAAACAGATTTTGGAATTTTCTGGTTTTTGGGTGTATTTTCTGAAGTATCATAAGGATTATTCATCGGGAGAGTGGAAATATACTTTGGGAAGTTATCAGGCACACTTGCAGAACGCTCTTCTTGAGAATCAGATAAGATGATAATAGGAGGGAGATAGGGATACATATTTCTAGAGACGTCGATAAATCCTAACTTATTACTTACTCATAAGTACTTACACATAAACATGGTATCTAAACATGAAATCTCTTATGCATAATATCAAATAAACTTAAACATAATCCTGGTGAATATCAGTACAATCATTCTTGTAGCAGCACTGGCTTTGGCACACGAGGACTTTCTTGAAATTATTTTAAAAGTAGTTATAGTCAAGATTTTAATTCTTGTTCTCTATAACCATGGCCCTCAGTACCAATCTGTAACACCCCCATTTTACCTTTACGCAGCAGAACATTGATCTGGGGTATTACTTCATAGAACACAAGTCATAATAATAAAAAACAACTCAGCAGAGTGATGAAATCAACTTTCTTTATATTTCATTGAAAAATCAGAGTTTTACAATATAAGGTTCCCAAAATCTAGAATAATTTCAGTCTTGTGCCTCTTCATGTCATCCTTCTGGTGCTCCATGCTATCAGTCACCATTTATCTAAGATATATGCTTAAAGTCAACATAAAGGTTGAGTGAATTCATAGGTTTGTAATAACGTATTTGAATACAAGTATATCGTCCGGGCTACGTTGCTATACACCCACATAAAATAGTCATCATACTGCACTATGCTCATGCACCGCTACTTGACATACAGAAACCAATAAATTGCCCTTATGCAGGCAGTTTTCAAACGCCTGAGTTAAGCAAAATAAAGTGTATCTGTTTAGCCTAGGTAGGAACCTTTGGCTTCTAGCAAGCACGACTTGCCCAGATAGGGGATGTCAACCCCCAAATAGTACTATTCACAATATTAGCGCTCATTTTCAAGAAATGATTAGCGGTTCACGATTACAAAGGTACTTAATGGCAGAAGTAAACATAGTGTAAATAATCATACCATACAGTTTTAAAAAGCACTTGTATTCCAGTTTTAGAATATATCCCCTCACGGGTTTTGAAATCATTTAGAAAGTATTTAAAAAGTGAGGCTATGAACTCACCTTATCTCCATTGAATCTGACCTATAATCATATATATTTCATTCACAGATAAACAGCTTGATCATACAAACCACAACTATGACTCATAAACAACAACTTGATCTCACACAAACCTGGATTAATACATTGTGTATAGTATCAAGTCTTAGATTTTTGGTTCAATATTGTTAAGTGTTGGTTATATATTCTTTCATTATTATTTGGTGGTAATTATAGCACCATTGTTCGGGCCATCATACTTAGAAGTCATTCTATAAACATTTAAGGAGCAAGGACAGTTTAAATCGTAAACCCAACCACTCAGTCAGAACGTAATATCGAGATGGAACATCTTTGTACAAAGCTCCCTACTAACATGATACTTTAGTTAGTTTCTCATATTCATGATTAATCTTCTTTAGTTTCAAAATTGGCAAAATTAGTCCTTTTGGTTACACTTTGGTATAATTACACTTTTAACCCCTTAAGTGTATAATTTTAGTATTTGCATTTTAAACCCTCAATATTTAAACTTAGGACCTCAATCTTTCCAAAATTTATTCTTATAGTTTTTACTTTCATAAAATGACACTTTTGGCCCAAAATGTTAAATAGTTTCAAAAATGACAGTTTTAGTCCCTACACTTTTAAACATCACATAACAAGCTCAAAAATGATCCAAATGATCTAGGATTCTAAAACAAAGTTGCTAATCATAATAAAAACATTTCTTCAGAATTATAGCTTTTGAAATGGGGTTTTGCTTATTATTTTATGTAGATTACAAAATTAGGGTCTTAAGACATCTTTAACTTATAACTTTCATTTAAAATGATGAAATGACTTAGTTTCTTTTAAATAATCTTTCTAACAAAATTTTGGCATTATAAAAACTCTAAGAAATTATTATAACAAGATGAAAGCATAGCTAACAAAGTGATTACCTAGGATGCTCCAAAATGGCTCCTAATGGCTTCTTATGAGCATATCTTTCTATCAAAGCCTCAAGAGCTTTAATGGCTAGCTTAGACCTGTTTCTAGTATTGGGACGTGCCACAGGACGTATATAGAAGTGGAAATATAATGGGTAATGGAGGTTAAGAGAAAACAGGGTGCAAGTTAAAATGAAGGCTATACGCCTCTATTTACAGTAATTCCAAGCCTTAGGCTCCAAGTTCTGGTTATGGACGTGTCATTTGAATAACTTAGTGACTAAGGGTGCCTAGGGAAGGTCAATACACGTTTGTAAAGTCTAAGATTAAGGTTATCTTTGGTTTGTGGCTAAAAATGTAGGCTATACGCCTCTATTTATAGCAATTCCAAGCCTTAGGATCCAAGTTTTGGTTATGGACGTGTAATATGAATAACTTAGTGACTATGGGTGCCTAGGGAAGGTCTATACACGTTTGTAGAGTCTAGGATTAAGCTTATCTTTGGTTTGTGGATAAAAATTTACACGGATGGTTATAGATAGGAATGAAGATGTGGAACATACAAGTAGCTTATGAACCTACTTTCTTGAAACTCCAAATATCTAGGGACATGTAAATATATGATTTTCAAAGTTGGAATGGGTTGGAAAGAGTTTAAAATGAGTTTTGGACGGAAAAACCAAATCCGGGTCTAAATTAAGGCTTCTAACTTTATACTTTATGATTTTGGTGATTAAAGTCTTAAGAATGTGATGAGTGATGGATTAGGGTTTAATTAAGGTATAGAAATTATATTTAAGAGATTTGGGTCCTTGGTTTGAAGTTTAACAAAGGTTTGATGTGAAAATGGGAAAAAAACTTAGGCGGGTTAGGGTTTCTAATGACTTAGGGTTTAATCTTAATAAATGTGATTATCCTTCAACTAGCTACTGATGTAAACTCAATTTATACATCCTACATTGTCCTCAATGTGTTCATGAAGTCCCTACATTGGTTTGATTAAGTTATTCTAAGTAAACATGTCTAAAGGGTGAAAATAATCATTTTGACCTAATTTACAAGCCATGCATTGAAATCTTTTACTTTGTGAATTAGGGTACTTGTACATTGTCTTAACATAATCTTATAACCTTAATGAAATCATATAAATATTTATAGACTTGTCCAAAAAGAACTAGGTAGTGATTCCATGTAGATTTCTTAATATAAGGGTTTTTAGGTCATTAATCCTAATGACTTTTTATCTTGGGTAACTAGTGTTTGTACCTTTATAAACACTTATTCTAGGGATTATATAATATTTTTATGACTTCTAGGGATTCTACATTTTTTGCTTAAGGGTTTGTATAGGTTAATCATATTCTAGGGATAATTATGGGAGCTTAAGAACCTATGCTTTGATAACTTGTACTTTATGCTTTACCAACTTGGAACTTGACTTGAAATCAATTTATATTCTTAATATGATATATAGTTGAGTTTTATAATTTATGGCAAAATATTAGACTCTAATTCAATGTGAAATGAATTTTATATGCTAATCTTGGTTACTAGGTCTTAACTTGTAATTAGCCTTGGATTAGTGAATATTAGCATTTTGTGATCAATTAATTTTCCTTTTTTTGATAGATTGTAATTAGTATAATTTTTTTGATAATATTATATGGATTTTATGAAGTTACATTGCTTGAAATATTGTTTATCAAGGGTTTCTAGGTGGTGATCAAGACTATTATATACAATTACTTGTACATAGCTTTGTATGGTCTGTTCTTGCCATTCTTAGGTATTATTAAGTCTTCAAAGTATAGTTTACAACTTGTTAATAATCCTTAGTGACTTATTCATATCTGTTTTCCATTCATAGCTTACCATCCTTGAGTTTACAACTCATTTATAGGGAATCTAGGGTTTCTAAGGGAATTTTGGGCATCATGGTTACATTTGAGATGTTCTTATTAGTATTTGAACTTATCAGATCACTTTAGATCTTAGACTTAATATATACATTTTATTGACAACCTATAGGAATATGTTGTAATGGCAGTTGTGACAATCCATCAATTTGGGGTCGTAATTTTATTCTCAAGTATTATTTATAATCATTATTTTATTGTTAGGTTATGAACTCACTCACTTTTGGGAAGAAATTAGGGTTTACGTCTTAAATTAGCATCGTCTACTTCTAAACCGGAAAGCTCTACATTACGTGTTTACGTTTACGTACTCCGTTTTTATGACAGTCTGACATTTTCAGGTAGTAAATTTATTGCCGTATATTATTTTAAAATTTTTATTTTTGTGATGGATCACAAATTTACAGGATGAAATTAGGGCTTACGTGCATAATTTCACGTCTTTTACGATTAAACCGGAAACCCTAGGTTTACGTATTTATGCTTTTGTGCTCCGTTTTTGAGGAGAAAATTTTTATTAGAATCGTTTTGTGCCGTAGATTCATAATTATAAAAATATTTTTCGTGAATCGACCCGAGGGCACGTAAATCGAGGAAACTAGAATCGTGGAGTACCCGTAAAATAATGGGGATGAAACAAGTTTACACTTGTCCCACCCCCCATACATGTGGCGGCAACATAAGCTCACAAGAGCTTGTTGTCAAAGTTTTAAGTATCCATGAGACACTTGTTCTCAAACACTTGACCAAACCATTTGCAAAAACTCAAAACCATCCAACTTTCTCACACACACAACACACACTCATGCAAACTTAATAAAATTTCTCTCAATCTCTCCTCCTCCTCTCTTTTGGCCGTCCATAACCACCACCATCCTACCATTTCCATCAAAGTTTAAACAATCAACATAATCTATATTCAACATATGCTGAAGACTACTTAAAAGGAGGTTGATTTGAGGTGATTCCTACTTATGAAAAGAAGTTTTCTTGGAGTTCTATGGCTAAGATTGGAGCTTAGATCAATGGGTTCATGCATGGCTAAATCTAGGATTGATCAATTAATATGAAGGTTCAATAAGGATGATCTAATTGGTGTAATCATCTCTTTGATTCTTCCCTAAGATTAAAGGTCTTCATCATTTGGTTGGTATAGAGATTGTTTTCTTCTATCATCCTACTATTTTTGTACATGTATTTATCTATTTTCTTCAAAATGTATATGTATGATGATGATGAATGATGATCAATATATTGTGTGGGGATTTTGTGTCACTAGATTAATAAAACAAGGCTAAAATCCACATATAAAAGTGTTAAAATATTGACTAATCATATAGGCTGTTTAATACAATAGGTTTCAATATTGTCACTTGATTAAATGGATTAGATCAATTGATATAAAGATATATAATTGATTTATACACAAGTGGTGAATTGGCCACTCACTCGAATGTTAAAAATGAGCAAGATATGGCCAAAACACTTTTGAAGTAGTAACCTGTCTAGTCTGTATTGGACGAATTATTACAAATACTTAGAGGCTGTTAGAGCAGGAACTACAGAAGAGTTATTTGCAGCACATATCATGTACTTTATACAGTAAACATTTGAGGTTCTAATTCATTTTAGAACTCAAGATATGATAAGAATGGTGGACTTGGCGTTTTTTCCAAATAAAAAATTAGATGGTTGGACTCGTCTAATGTAACATCTTTATAAATCATATACTGATATGTAAACACACTTGACAAGTAAAAATCGACAAAACCGAGCTTTGTAACATATGGACAATAATGGGCTAAATTAGCCTTGTTGGACCACTAGGCCCAACTAGTTTAGTTTAATATTATTGAACTTATTCATGGGCTTAACCCACTTGGGCCCAACATATGAGTATGGGCCTGGTCTTTAATGAATAAATAGACGAATATAATGTATTGGACTCTTAATGGGTCTATTGGGCCTTAACATATACATGGCTAAACTTAGTATGATTGACTAAGTTAACTAATACTTAACAACTAGTAATGTTGTATAAGGAAATAAAACCCCACTTGATCATCATCATGTTATGACATCATTACATATACATAACAACTTTTTATAAATATTATTCGACATAGTCTAAGATCGAGTATTATTTGTTTAGGTTTCCGTGATCGAGGCACGTACCGTACACCCTAATTGCCGATATGTTAATCCCATTTAATCCATACACAAGATTTAGAAGAGATATTAAGAGAGAGAAAGAGAAGAAAAGTAGAGAGAGAAACTAGAGAGATTTTGGAAGGTTAATGTTTACTAGAGAGAGAAAGTAAAATGAACCAACACCCTCTTCCACACATGGAAGAGGGTTTATATACCCTTGGCATATGGGCCGTGGGTTTAAGTGACTTGGGACGGGCTTTGCTTTGTCTTGGGCTTACGCCCCTAACTTATACAATATTAGCTTAAAGTCCAAGCCCGGTTTTCCCGACTAACCTATTACAATACAAGACCATTTACGACTAAGATGACCTATTACATTCTTGTTCGACTATATAAAATATAGGGCTAACAATCTCCCCCAATGTATCGGTCACCTTAAAAAGCTTAAAAAAGCATAAGATGATTGAGTGAATACATTCTTTTAGAGGAGATCTTCCTGCTTTGGTCTTGTATCTTGGTCTTGATCTTGTTTGTAACAGCTTTGTTCCTTCATGCCTTGTGATCTTTATCTTGAGCCTTTGTCTTTTGACTTAGAGTGCTTGAGATCTTTAGTCTATCCTTGATAGTGTTCATTTTGTGCTCTTGTGACAAGATAACCTATTACATTCTTACATTCTTAAGTATCTTGATTATCGCCATCTTGTGCTCTTGTGACTTCTGAATCGACATCGGTTACACAGCTACGCCACCTTCTTGATATGAAGCAACATATATAGACACGGATAAAATGGCTTTGAACATTGCATCCTAACTCGGTAGATTTTTACCTTTGGTCGGTGAAGACCGTTAAACGGTATTAAATACCGTACCTGTGATCAGGTAGATTCGATTAAGAACCTCCTTGAAAGGGTTTCCTGGCGGTAGTAGCCAGTTCTCTTTACTCGACCATCTCAAAGCAGACTGCGAACATAAAGAGTGAATCAAAAAGGATACGGTTATCCGTTTGATTAGAGTCGTCAATTCAGAATTCTTGGAACAAGTTTGATTCTATAAGAATCGCACCATTGTTGCTTTCCAGTTTGCCACAAGCTCGATTCATAAGAATCTTGCATGTTACCTACCGCAGTGCTGTTTGATGTTGACACTGGAAGGATTTCCATTCGTCACTGTGAACACTAAAGAGTGTCACTCTGAATGTTCTGGCAAGATCACACGGATTTTGCGAAGAAACCTGGAATCAAGTTTGAATCAATTAAGAATCCAAACATAGTTGCTTTCAAGTTATCACAAGTTTTATTCGTGTAGAATCACACAAGTTACCTACCATGAGCTTGTTTGATGCTGGCTCAAGCAGGATTTCCATCTTCATTGTGAATCGTATCACTCAGATGTTCTGGCAGTATCGCAAGGATAATGCGTAGGACTCGATTGTGTCCTAATGAGATGATAGATAGATCTCGTTTTGGCTCTAGACTCAATAAGTGCATTTTGGTAATCGGAGGTTGGAGAAGACTGCCACCTTTTCAATATTAACTAACTCGGAGTGAGAAAGTCAATAGATACGTGTTGATCTCCGTGACAATGAGACAAGTTTTTTTTGAGAGAAACTCGAATGGTTGGGGAAGGGTTGTGTATCGCATCACAGGGTCCATGACACTTGTCTTCAAAAGATGTGTTAACCCTGTTTCTGCCTAAGTTGTATAGAATATTCAACTCCTTCAATGCTTACCAATACGTCATCACTAGCACCTTGTTGTGATTGTTCCAGTGCCAACTTAAGTAATTGGCCCGCATTCAGCTTCATTCAACTCCATCTTTCCTATGGACAACTATTTCTAGCTATGGAATGTCCTTGGGTAGATCCCTCCGGTTCTGGTTGGATCATAGGACTTAGTTTCCTATCCTAAACCACCTTTTGACTCCATCGTTCCGTCGTGGATAGTAGGTTGTTTGGGGTAAAGATCGTAACCATAAAACCATTGAAAACCATTCAAAGTGCTTGATAAAAATCAAAACTTTTAACACTTTGAAAGTTTTATATTTTCGAAAATCTCCCCGTACACACATGCATCGATATAAGAAATAGTTTAGCATGTGAAGGAAAGAGTTGTACTTGAGTATTTAAGATCACATGTTGCGATATTTTACATTTTAATCACATTTTCTCCCTTATCTCTAATATAAAAACATAATATTAAAGATACCAATTGATTAAAATATGACATTTTCTAAAAAAAAATACCGATTGGGAGAGAAACATGTGTGCACGCATGAATCATGGAACATTTGTGGTCGGGTTGCTCCCCCTCAACAATATATGTGTGTCTTGAGACAAAATCTGACAAAATTTTAGAAAAACGACACTACAAAATATGTTGAGGTACGGAGTTGAGATGCCTTGTCCGATATAATTTATTACTTATGACAGTTTTAAACCATTTTCAGAATGTGTTGGATGCAAAAAATATGACAATTTCTTAGATGTACCCAACAGCATTAAAGGCTTGATTTTAAAACGCTGCCCATCAAAAATTGATCAAAATAACATATGACAATTTTGAGATATAAAAACCACATATGAGGAAGGGAGTGTTGAACACACAATTTTTAAATATTTAGAAAAACCTTTTGAGAAATTCTTGAAAATTTGTGTTCAACGGTTTTAAAATAATCAAGATAGAAGACTTCTCTTCTATTACTTAGGGAAAGCGCACTGAAACGTACACTTCCCTGTCGGGTCTGTTGTTTCATGAGCTCAAAACTTGGATTGTTTTATGACTAGCTCATGACCGAGAAAAATAAATTTCCCGTTGTGAAGGATAATTTATCATCCGTGATAAACTTTACTTAAGCTGAAGTTCGAGGTCTAAGCTGACATTTACTTAGAAATCGTTTTACATGGGCTTAAAAAATTTGAATGTTTTTATGAGAAGATCATGACCGAGAAATCTGAATTTCTCGTTGAAAAGGATAAGTTATCGTCCGAGATAAACGTTCCTTAGTTGAGCTCCAAGTCATAACCTGTGATGCGCTTAGAAGTCACTATGAGAGAATATCAAGCAGCTTCATTTGCTAAAACCTCCAAGTCTTCTAGAGTCATATACTTCATACCAAGACGGCCAACGAGATACTAAAACCTATTTTGAGATAGGGCTTTTGTAAACAAGTCATCTATCCGGTACTCAGTTCTGACAAAGTATAATTCCACGATACCACGTTCTACTTGTTCCTTGATGAAGTGATATCTGACTGCGATGTGCTTGGTACGTGAGTGTTGAACCAGATTGCAAGAGATGGCTATGGCCTACTTTGAGTCACAATACACAGGTATTTTATCAAAGTGGGAGCCATAATCCATGAGTTGAGTTCTCATCCAGAGGACTTGAGCACAACACGCGGATAGAGCCACATATTCTGCTTCAGCTGATGAGAGCGAAGTGCAATCCTGCTTCTTTGACGACCAGCTCACAAGTTTGTCTTCCCCTAGAAATTGTACGCTACCAGAAGTGATTTTGCGACTATCAAGGCAACCTGCGTGATTAGAATCTGAAAAAGCTGTTAGATGAAAATCGGTTTCCTTTGGATACTAGAGTCCCATGTGAATGGTATTCTTAAGGTACCGAAAGATCCGTTTAACCTCTTTGAGGTGCTTTTGAGTAGGTCTGGCTTGATATCATGCACAATAGCATGTGGCATGATGAATATCAGGTCTGCTGGCTGTAAGGTACATAAGTGACCCGATCATAATGCGATATCGCGTTTGATCTACAGGATATGAGTACAAGTCAGCGTCTAGGGATTTGGTCGACAATGGTGTACCAACGCGAGCACATGAGGTCAGGCCATGCTTTTTAAGTATCTCTTGAGCATACTTAGCTTGGTTAATGAAGATACCACGTGGGGATTGATGAATCTGGAGGCCTAAAAAGAATTTTAGCTCCCCCATCATTGACATTTCAAATCTGTTGTGTATTAACTTTTCAAAACGTTTTGAAAGTTTTGGGTTCGTAGAACCAAAAATAATGTCTTCAACATAAACTTGCACCAGCAGTATGTCATCCCCATATTTATTAGTAAAGAGAGTAGGATCAATAGAACCTTTGGAGAATCCTTTGGACACCAAGAAGTTTGAAAGTTCTTCGTACCATGCCCTTGGAGCTTGTTTAAGTCCATATACAGCCTTCTTGAGACGATAGACTTTGTCAGGATGATGAGGATCGATGAATCCTTCCGGCTGATTCACATACACTTCTTCCTTCAAATGACCGTTGAGAAAAGCAGTTTTAACGTCCATCTGAAAAACCGTGAAGCCCTTATAAGCAGCATAAGCAAGGAATATCCTGAATGCTTCCAAACGAGCAACTGGAGCGAATGATTCATCGTAGTCTATGCCTTCTTGTTGACGGTATCCCTTAACCACAAGACGAGATTTGTTTTTGATGATGGTTTGTTCTTCATCCAGTTTGTTTTTCCAGATCCATTTGAAATCTAAAATTGACATTCAATAGGGTCGATCAACAAGTTCCCAAACATTTGGGCGTTCAAACTGATGAATTTCATCTTGAATTGATTCAATCCACGAATGATCAATCATGGCTTGTTTGATGTTTGTAGGTACAGTTGAACTCACGGTGAGTGCATACATACACACTTCGCCATCGGTTTCGAGTTGTCTGCGTGTTCGAACCGGTTGTGAAGGATTTCCAATGACTTGCTCCAATGGATGATCACGTGTCCAATGGTGAGTGGATGGATATGGTTGGTAGAATGTATGCATGTTGGATGGATCAACATGTTGAGTAGAAGACTCTCCGACTTCGTGTACCGGTGTACCGAACGGATTGATAAATTCTTCATCATCAGGTTGTGCATCGACTGCTTGATTGTTGTTTCCTCCTTCAGCATTGACGGTTGGTGATGTTGGTTGTATGACTGTTTCTTGAGTTTGTTGAGTATCGACTGGAATTGTCTCTTGAGCAACGGTTGCTGAAGTAGATGAAGTTGTGTCTTGTTGACTTTGTTCGGGTGCATCAGCAGTATTGACAGCGGAAGGCTTTGACACAACTTGATTGTTTCCGTAGTAATATTCGTCAAACATCAGATCATATAAATCAACCAACTCATTCATTTGTGTTGTATCCGTCGAGTCTGCTGTAGGAGTACTTTCTTGACATTCTTGCACGGGACGTACACTGATTTGTGTAGGTACCATTGTTGGATATTGAGGAGCGGGACTTGAGCTGTTGTGATCTAGTACCATGTGTGGCAATTCGTCAAAGTTCACATGAATTATTTCGATAATAATCTTTGTTCCCTTGTTATAGACCCGATATCCTTTCGACAATGTCGCATACCTCACAAAAATACATGCATCACCTTTTTCTTTCATCTTGTCGAGATTCTCACCGTCTTAAGAAGGTAGCATAAAGATCCAAATACGTGAAAGAATTTGACAGTAGATTTCCTGCCATTAATGATGTGGTAAGGTGTCTTTTCATGTCAAGGGATGACGAGAGAACGATTCTGAGTATAACAGGCAGTTGCAATTGCTTCAGCCCAGAAGAATAGTGGTAATTTTGAAGTAGAAAGCATTGTTCGAGCAGCCTCAACCAATGTACGGTTCCGCCTTTCGACAACGCCGTTTTGTTCAGGAGTTCGAGCAATAGACGTTTGATGTTCGATGCCTTCTTCTTGAATGTAAGATTGTAAGTTCTTATTTAAAAATTCAGAACCCCTATCCGTTCTTACGGTTAAGACATGAGCTTTAAGATTGCGTTGTATCATCTTGAGAATGTTTTTGAGAACCTCTGGTTTTTCATCTTTGGACCTTAAGAAGAAATTCCATGTGTATCTAGAGTAATCATCAACAATCACGAGAATATACTTTTTCCCGTTAATACTCTCTACACGCATGGGACCACATAAATCCATGTGTAGAAGTTCCAATCGTCCTTTTGAGCTTGGGGTAGTCTTTGTTTTGAAATACTTCCGTTTTGCTTTCCCCAACTCACAAGAAGAACAAAGATGGTCTTTGACGAATTTTAACTTAGGAAGACCGGTCACAATATCATTCTTCGAAAGCAAGTTGATGATGTCAAAGTTGAGATGTGACAATCGTTGATGCCATAACCATGCCTGAGAGGATGAAGCTTTAGCCATTAAGCAAATTGGATTTGTTGAAGATGTGTCTTGAAGAGTTACTGTGTAGAGATCAGAACCACGAGAACCTGTAAGAAGGTCACTCCCATCGTAGTCTCTAACATAGCAAGTAGATTTCCGAAAATCAACTTCCAAAACCGCATCACAAAATTGACCAACCGAGAATAATTGTGATTCAGTCCCTCGACGTAATAAACCCGTTTGATAGTGAGATTTCCTTGAACCAAATCGCCATATCCAAGTATCGGTGCAAATTGATCATTTACAAACTGCACCGTACCCAGAAACTTCTCCAAGAAGTTAATGAGAAGCTTGAGATTGCCCGTCATGTGCTTTGTGCACCCGAAGTCCATTTTGAATAGGATGATTTCTACGAGCTGCAGAAGAATTAGAAGAAAATGTAGCATTTGACAAATGGGATCCCTTGATAGAAACGGGTTCCAAAATAGTAGTGGGCCTAGATGCAAAGTCTACAAGCAAGCTGATATTCCTAGACCCAATCACTAAAGTGGTTAACTTAGGTACCCATTTGTATCCGGGTGGTGTAAATCTCGAATACCCCCGTGTACATGTCCTAATCATGTTCTCATATAGCTTCTTTAATCTTTTTTGTTTACGTAGAGTAGTGGAGTCTAACGCACTTAGTTTCTTAAGCGGTTGATCAGTGGATTGGTTCAAAGTTCTTGTGGGTTCTCTAGTACTAGTGGGCACAAGAATAGGCTTCCTAGTTCTAGTATTCACGCCATTATGATTAAGAGCACAAGCATCATGATTGAAAGTACGAACACATTTTCCACATTCAACACAAACAACTTCAACATTCGAGGTCTTAGCATTTAAACTGTCATTACAAGAAGCTATAGACGTTTTATTCTTAGAAAACTTATAATTCCTACGGTGATCTTCTACTTCCTTCTTCTTCCCTTGACTATTGTTAGGCATGACTCTATCTTCAATTCTAGTGATCTTAAGATGTTGTCCGCTAACGATAGTAGTGGGAGTTACTCCTGTAGAAGAAGATACGCGTTGATTAGTTTTCCTAGTATTCTGAGGTAACCGCGTTGTTCCAGTTTGAGTGGACCTAGTGTTCATCTTATACATTCCAGGTGCTATTACATTTGTGCTCTTATCAGTTCCTAGCTTAGGCAAAGTCTGTGGGGGTTTGCTCAAAATAGATGATTTAGGGCATTTAACCGCATTCGGTTGACGAACAACGGATGGTTTACCCAAATCCGGCTTTCCTTTCATTTTCTCAATGAGTTTTTGTAACTTAATGATGGCTATGTCCCTTTCTTGTAGCTGAGCTTTCAAATCATTTATTTCGAAAACTTTTTCATTTAATTGTCGAAACGAAGAAGCTGCCATTTCTTGACGTTTTTTATGATTACAAGATTCATCACCTTTTTGTAAAGCAAGTTCAAGAGAAATGGAGTGTTTCTCAAGTTGGGAAAAACTTTTCGAAAGTTTGTTATATGACTGAATTTGTTTCGAAAGCTCTACTTCAAGATTGCGACATTTCTCGTCCGATTCTAACACTAGACATGCTACATGACAATATTGATCAAGATCGGTATACACACCAAGTATAGCATTCATATGGTCAGCATAAAAGTATTCCTTAGAAAGTCGATCAATTTCGTTAGAAAGTTGGTGTTCTTGTGTTTTTAATTTAGTTTGAAGAAAGTCAACTTCATCTTCAAGAGATTTAACATAACTTAAATCAGTTAACATTTCCTCAGTGAGAGCATTATAAAACATTTCCACATTTTTTGAAAGATCATCATTTGTTGGAATAATGCATTGTTGAATGACGACTTCTACTTGTGGGTTAGGTTTAATATTCCAAATGGTATCCATAGAAACCTTTTCATAGTCTACGACACCTTTGTACAAATTTAAAACCCCTTGTTTTATAAACTCAAATTGCTGAACACTTTTGATTTTCTCATCCCATTTACGTTTTTCATCTGAAATTTGTTTTTCTAACAAAATTGATTGCTTTTTGAAACTCCTTTTTAAAGAAACTTTATTTTGGGATTCATCACTTGGTGGTGGAACACTATTATACATCTTTTGTTCTTTAGAAACTTCTTTTTGAGGAACAAACTTAATATAATTATCAGAATCAGAAAGGTTTATTGAATCACTTAAGTTTGATCGACTTTCTTCTTGATGACGAATGATTTCGTAGAAGTCCGGTGAAAGCATAAGAGCAAGATTATCAACATAACAACCGATATCATAGAGAGCGGACTTGGTACTTTGAATTTTCTTGAGATATTCATGCTTGACAAAACTCGTTTTCATATTTCTATTGAGCATATTCATGGTTTGAATGGACTGACCCGTTTTGTAAACAATGTTGTTTAACGTTTCGACTCTCTTTTCCAAATCAAGAATTTTTTCAATATCCTTTTCTTCACGAGTTTTATAAAGCTCAGTTTGTTCTTTGTTAACCGACTCTAACTCGGTAATTTGGAGTTTATGTAGCAGCAGTTGTTCTTCAAGTTCTGATATCTTCTGTTTTGACATATGAATTTTGTGTGTTACCTCAGAACAATATTGTTCATTGAGCACCTTACGTTCATATACAAAACCATTAGCTATTTCAACTCGTCGATTAGCTTCTTTTACATAATCACACTCTTTAAGCTTGTCTATCTCCTCGGCTAAGGATGCGTTTGCTTGCTTCAAA
Organism: Glebionis coronaria; assembly: GCA_025667525.1. Classification (NCBI taxonomy): domain Eukaryota; kingdom Viridiplantae; phylum Streptophyta; class Magnoliopsida; order Asterales; family Asteraceae; genus Glebionis; species Glebionis coronaria. The sequence goes on along the minus strand of JANFOE010000792.1, from coordinate 621,433 downwards.
CGTTTATTAGCTTCTTTGTTTTCATCAATTTCACGTTTTAAAGAGTCAATAATAGACGCAAGCAAATCACGGTCCTCATCCGAGTCAGTATCCTGAACAGCTTTTCCGTCATCATTACACATATGTTGTGAATCCTTAGAGATATTGCTATCCTCCTTGTCCATTACATATGTGTCATTGATGCTTTCGGGTTGCTCAGGATGCCGTCGTTCATTAGCAAACACATTATAGTTATCATGTGATGGTACCTTTTCAAGTGGCTCAGAATCATAGATGTTTCCAGAAGTATCAGCAGTCTCTGGGATCACTTCTTGAATCTTTGCCATGTATACATAATGTGCCTCAAACTCTTGATCATCGGCTTCATCATCAGTGTCATCACGCCAGTCAACTTCATATGCTGTGAGTGGAATTCCTGCTTCTTCTTTCTTACACAACAACATCTTTTTCTTGTGATATCCCGAATTCTTACCCGTTTTGGGTTCTTACATTCCCTAGCCATGTGCCCAAATCCCTGGCAGTTGAAGCATTGAATCCCAGTCTTTTGCACAACCAGAGTGCCTACAATATCTCTAGCCCCAACTTGATTCGGCATTCTCTGATTATCATTCCTAGCATCACGATCATACCTAGGTGCATGATCAACTTCCTTATATCTGGCATTAGATGATGATCTGAGGTTGTTGTTGGTAGGTTTGTAGTTCTTCTTATAAGTTGTGGTGAGTAAAGACATGAGTTCTTCAATCTTCTTGTCCCTTGAAGTTTGTTCATCATCACTGTCTCCATCTGACTCGGTGTCATACATTGGAGGTGGATTGGGGACAAGTGCTTTTTCTTTGTTTCTAGCAGTAGCTAGAGTTTTGGTGGATGAGCTTGATGACCTTGAGGAATGTGTAGCTGGTTGCAGAAGGGGAACGGGTTTTGTTGAAGTAGCAGCCACAAAAGAAATAGAGTTCGCAGATCGTTCTGCCTTTTCAGCCCTAAGTTCATTCACTTCATTCTGATGTTGTTTCAATATATCATAAAGTTTGTGGTAAGATATAGTCTTGATATCCTCCCTTTGTTTGACCAAAGTCACAAACCTTTGCCATTCCGGTTTGAGTTGAAGTACAAATTGAACATTTGCATGATGATTTGAGATGGTGCACTGATTTCTGACAAGCTCATTCATCATTTTGTAGAATCTTGAGTAATATGAGTCAATGGATTCACCATCTTAGGATGTGAATTTTCCAAACTCCCAAAGCAGATTAGTCTCGAGATCTTGAACATTGATCGACTCACCTTGCTTCAGTCGATGAATTGCATTCCACATTTCCATTGCATTAGGATATGCATCAACCGTAGAATAGATATCGTTATCAATCCCAATGAGTATGTATTTGACGGAATCAGCTTCAGCTTGGAGGAGTTTCTTTTTCTCTGCAGGACATGTGTCGAAATTCTCCATAGCTCGTGTAGTTGATGAAGTACCATCCTCTGCTTGTGTGGTAAAGGGTCTGAATTCAAAAACTGGAGGTGGGTTCTCAAGGCAATGACGAAGAGCAGTTCGGTTCTCCTTAGTGTTGAGAAATCTAAGGATGCGAGATCTCCACTGTACGTAGCAACCGCCAGTGAGCACAGGTGGATTTCCATTGCCACCTTGTTCTAGACGAATTTGATTGGTCGTTGCATTGTTGTTGTTGTTATCTGACATGGTGATTACTTGTGAATGGATTACGGATCTTAGTGGATTTGTTGTGATGATGTGTGATTAAAATTGAAATTTCGAAAATTCAAAAAAAATTTCTCAGTCCGACAGTAAATTCCTCAGTCAGACAAAACGGTAAGCCGAAAAATTTTGTATCGCCAAATTTTGAATTTTAGTTAGAAATAGCCAAAAACTAGTAGGGAAAAAATTTGATTTTACTTGACCTAAAATTTTTTCTCAGTCCGACAATAAATTCCTCAGTCTGACAAAACGGTAAGCCGAATTTTTTTTTCTTTTTTTTAATCTTCGTGTAAACTATGTTCCGAAACTATTCTAGATAGTGGCTAAGTCTAAAAATTACTCAAACAAAAATCTATCGGAATGTCCATCAGAATACATGTCGGAATGTCCATCGGAATACCTGTCGGAATGTCCATCGGAATGTTCTATCAGAATACCCGTCAAAATATACTATCGGAATACCTGTCGGAATGTCTGTCGGAATGTTCTATCAGAATATGTGATCGCAATACCTATTGCAATGTTACCTGTCGGAATGTTGGATCGCAATACCTATCGCAATGTTCTCAAAATTTTGACAGAGTAACGTCGCAATATGCCTTAAATTCCGTCGGAATCCACGATCGCAATGTACGATCGCAATCCACGGTCGGAATAAGTGATCGGAATGTGTGATCGCAAAGTAAAACACTAAGGTTATTGCGATCGGAATACCTGTCTGAATATGCACCTATCTGAATGATGTATCGCAATGTAAAACCCCAATGATATTGCGATCAGAATATGCACCTATCTCAGACAAAACACAATTAATTCGACATTTTGAGCTAAAAAGTGATCCAAACACCCAAAAATTTTGCGTTTTTAACCAATGAAACAATATCAAATCACTACCAATAGTATGTAGATGATTTGTATTAAGAATAGACCATAAAAAACACAAAAAAAAAAAAAATTGGGACGTCAGATATAGATCAAAATAGCCACGAAAAATAAAGAACACAACACAAGAATCTTCAATCACATATCCACTATAGGCTCTTGATACCAAATGTTAATCCCATTTAATCTATAACACAAGATTTAGAATAGATATTTAGAGAGAGAAAGAGAAGAAAAGTAGAGAGAGAAACTAGAGAGATTTTGGAAGGTTAATGTTTACTAGAGAGAGAAAGTAAAATGAACCAACACCCTCACATGGAAGAGGGTTTATATACCCTTGACATATGGGTCGTGGGCCTAAGTGACTTGGGTCGGGCTTGGCTTTGTCTTGGGCTTACGCCCCTAACTTATACAATATTAGCTTAAAGTCCAAGCCCGGTTTTCCCGACTAACCTATTACAATACAAGACCATTTACGACTAAGATGACCTATTACATTCTTGTTCGACTATATAAAATATAGGGCTAACACGATAACCCGCCTTTCCCAACCAAAGTGAGTTCATGGCCTCGCACTCTTTTAAATGTTTTATGAAATGTTTTATAAACCCGCGAAGGAGATAACATGCTAGCTTTAATAAAACAGAACATAAGTTGTCCCGATATATGTTTATTGATATGGACCCGATCGATTTGATGACCCAATGAATGATTGCAATGAATTATTATTAGTTAGATTATGTCACTGTATGTCCCATTAGCATGAATTATGAACTACCGGGAATTGGTAGACGCTTATGCATATAATAGTACTATTTGAGGAAGATCACCCCAGTTCGCGCCTTGACGGTTGATCCCCTTCGTGCCACATTGATTGGTAAGCGAATTTATGTATGAGAGTGGTATATTTAGCGTGATTTTTGTGACGACACGCTGTTTAAATGGGCAAATGAAATCCGGGCTAGCTACCCGATATATAGTATAGAAAGGTAACAATGTCATGCGGATTATAATAATCCGATAATAGTAATGATAATGGTAACACTGAGGCTGCGGTCTCAGGAATAGTGTACGATATATGATTTGAATTATAATATATTGCCTGACTAGCAATATGGGGTCTTATTTATTATTATACCTGTGTTCTGGTTTTACATAACTGTTTCATATAACGGTTTTTATTTTACTGTAAACAACGTTATAAAACGTATTGGATGGTGATTTACGATAATGATTCGTATAAAATGTTTTTGGCCTAAGTATTGATTTACGACAATGATTCGTATCAAATGCTTAAGGCCTATGTTATGATTTATGATAATGATTCGTATAAAATGTTTTTGGCCTATGTTATGGCCTATGACAAAGAATTGTACAAATATGTTTTTCGGTGATGATTATATACCGGTTTTATGTAAATGGTTGTTATTAAACTCTATGGACTTGCTTAGCGTTTCGCTGAATTTTAACATGTTTTATCTCAGGTACTTGAAGGTAATTCTCGGGAAGACGACAAGAGTTTATGGCCCGCATTTAAATAAAAATTTCCATTCAAATATTTTGTAAATTTGTAAGACATAATTTGACCTGAGGACCTATGTAATTTGATATTTATGAATGGAAAATGCTTTGTTATTAAACGAAGCGATTTTTAAGCGTTGTCTATCATTTGAGTAATGTGATATCCCGTAACACCAACGACTCTTCCGCTGATTCGAAATGTGAATATTTAGGGGTGTTACAGTTTGGCATCTGAGCTCTCATAATAGAGAACGAAAGATTTTTAAAACCAAGGTTTTGAATAAAACATTTCAAAATCCTTTAACCATAAATATATTTAAATAAATATTTTGAGTAAAATGTTTAATAATCTTTTGACAATAACGGTGCTGAAGAAATCCTGAGTTACCGACAAGGCCAGACTGAGAAGTGTTATTTTAATTTATATATAACTTAGATTATATATATGTTTTAATTTGATTACATGATTGTTTAATGATTATTATAATACTTATACGAGATATTTATACGACGTAGATTGTCACAAGGAACCCTAACTCCCCTAGCAAATCAATCGAAGCTATTCTTGTAGGAAATCTAGCTATTCTAGATCTAAACCAAGTTGTGGATGTTTATGATCCCAACAAAATGGTTGATATTCGTAGAAATGTTGATATTAGTTGATTGTGATATTAAAGATGAATTTTCGAGAACAAATCTGATATCGATGTCATGACGATCTTTCCTTATAGAGCGGAGTTTGACAAAACCTCACCACCTAGAAATGTGTCATCTGATTCGGTGTCACCCAATTCTTAAATCTGAAATCGAAAAGGTAAATGTTGCACTTGAGGCTGTCATTGGAACCTTAACCCAAAGGCCTCATGCCACTTATACCTTTCCGAGAAGTCTAATTGAATGTGTGAGACATTTCATACTAGTGACTCATTTGATAATTATTGTTATAAGAGCAATAGAATTGGAAATTAAGTGTTGTTCATGTCTATCTTTTATTGCCTTCCAAAGCCGAAGAATAAGGTTGGAAGTATTGGAGAATGAGGTAGGATGTCTCATTGAGTATAAGTTGGTTGGAACTTGAATAAACTCAAATTTAACTCGTATGGAATACGTGATTGTTAAGAGGGAGTCGTTAAGTCTTGTGGTTGAATTATAAGGTTTCAAATGATTGTTGGTTCGTGTTAAGGGTTGTTCCTAGGCCATTGTCCAATGACGAGGATGCCAAGTGTCCAAGAAATAAATTGAAGAAATCTTCTTCTGAATTGGGACCGACAGATCTTCCGGGACACGTGGAACACCTAGTGACTATTGTAGATTAGTATTCATTATAGTATCTCTAAAATCACTAACTTAACTGAGACATCAGTTGGTAGGATGATTCCTTGGAATTGTATGACATGGCGACACGTAATGTGTGACGGTACAATTTTTGACTTGTTTATGAATAATGAAAAGACTATCTTTGATTGCTAAATTCTACATGTATCGTTGTTATCCATCTTTTCTTGCTTCTCCCTAATGTTCGCATTAGTGATGCAGCCATTAAATGAGTACTCATCTCAATTTAAGTTGCGCTGTGGATTATTATTTCGTATTCCCGAGTGTCATCGACGTCATGAACCTCATGATTATTTGACTAAGCTCATTTCCTATCATATTGTAATTAGTTCTTGGTGAACAACTCTTCATCACTACTTTTGTAGATCACTCATTGTTTTTATAAGTAATACAATACCATCTGGGGAAAAATATGAAATTCTTATTTTCATATGAGTTATTTAAATCGGTACTATTAAGTAATTACTATCGAAATAAAGTTTTTATTTAAAATCTTGTAAATGGAAATGCTTTCATAATGATAAACATTTCGGTAAAATCATTTTTATTTTTATTTCATAATTAAACATGAATGTGTATCTTAAACATGATGACAATTTTTTGACGAACTGAGTATTGCATCATTAATCCTAAGTTGTACATAGAAGCGCGCCTACGTACAATTCAGAAGGGACCATGCAAGGCTGATTAATAGTCACCATGAAATTGTTAATAAACACTACATTTTCTTTGTGAAAGATTAAATTTTTATGAGATCTGCAAGAAGTGCAAAATAGGTACATATGTGCCCGTACCATTTTTTTTGAATTGAATTTACTCATCTGTGGATATTGTCTTATTTGACAATTAACATCCCCTTCTTGTTCAATTCTTTCATGGCAAGATTATTTGGAAACTTTTCTAATTATCGAGTGTTGATACCCGACTGGGTCTATCAATGTTCTTATCATCTCTTTTGATTAGATTCCATTTGAGTGGCATGGGTAACGATCCGAGGTGATTTCGAATGCGTACTCAAATCATGAAAACATGGGATATATTCATATCCGTTGATGTTTTCGTCTTTATCTGATTTGAAATTCTCTTGCGTAAACCATGTGTTGACCTTACTCTTTTAATATTAGCTATGTCTCTAGATATCCTTGATTTGTGAAGGATTACGAGTTATTCTTGATTATGACATGATGTCATTGCCTTAATTGATGGGAACACGAGTAGAATTCCTATAAAAGATAAGATGTTGATCATCAAAAGTGATCTAAATAATTTCTGATGGATGACCGTATCCTGCATTAGGCTTGAAATTATACCATGAATGGTTGTGAACTAGTCATAGATCTTGTAAGTTAGAAAGAACCTAAAGTGAATTTATTAAAAGATGTTCTTGCTATCTGAGACTTTCTGAGGTATTTGCTGATGAATTACCTACACTTCCGCCAATAAGGCAAGCTGAATTTGGTATTGATTATATTCCCAGTGTTGCATATGTGGCATGTGCACCATACGTTAGCACCATCTGAATGAAAAGAGTTACCGTACAACTAAGAGAGTTGTCGGAGAAAGCTTTTATTCTACCGAGCTCGTCATCATGAAGAGCTATGATGTTATCATTCCTTATATTTATTGATTACCAATAAATTGACGATCAAATTGATATCCATTACCCAAGATGAAAGATTTGTTTGATCATTTACCAGGCTCTAGCGTATATTCTAAAATTTGATCTACGACATGGTTATCATCAATTTCGCGTCCGCAAAGAAGATTATCTATTCCAATCACTACATCTAGAACTCGTAATGAACATTATGAGTTTCATGTGATGTCGTTTAGATTGACCAATGCACATGTAGCATTCATGAATTTGATGAATCGCGTATGTAGGCTGTGTTTTGATAAATTCATGCTTGTGATCATTAAGGACCATTTGGTTATTTCCAAGAATAAGAAGGAGCTTAGTAATCATTTGTAGACTACCTTGATCTAGCTGAGGTGTGAAACATTGTGCGTTAAATATTTAAAGTGTGATGTTAGGCTGGATCCCTTACATTCTTTGACCATGTGATTAATGGTAGTGGAATATATGTTGACTCTTCAAAGATGGGAGCAATTAAGGCTTTGGGTTATACCAAAAAGGAAGTGCGAAGATGTTTGGGTTTGATTGATGTTTATCGAAGGATTATTAAGGAATTATTCCCTTATACCCAAATCATTTAACTAAACTCCCTTAGGAGTAGATGTTTGTGTGTACCTCAAGACAACCTAGGAGGAGTTGAGGAAATCATTTAAACCATGACTTGGAATTTGGAGCAGCAGTTTTTGCTCTTCAACTAAGAAAATTTTGACCAAAGTTTAAACAAAGATTTTTCGAACATTTACGGATCTTGTTAATTATTTTCGATAAATCAACAAAGATCGTGTTAACTAAATTCAAATTTATTTTGAACATTTTTCTATAATTAGACGAGCTGAGAAATTTAAAAATTTTAGGTTTACGTTTCATAAATTAAATATTTATTATTTAATTACTTGTAATATTATCAATGCTTTAAACTTCGAACTGGGCAAAACTAATAAAGAAAATAGTTGAGACGAAACTAAAACTTAGAAAATATAAAGAAAGAATTTCTGAGTGATTATGGTCATGATATCTATTTCGTCGGGGGAAGTGAATGTAGTTGCTGACGTGTTATGTAGAAATGATAAGGAACCAATTAGGATGTGTTCCTTAGTAATGACCGTGCATAATAATTTGCCCGAGCAATTTAGAAATAGCCGTTGCATTTAAGAAAGATAATATAGATGATAAAGGGTTTCGCGGCTAATGAGAACCATTAGAGATGGGAGCCGATGGTGACAAGTGTTTAAAAGGGTCATTTGTGGTGGCCTAAAAATGGAGGATTTTGAGATTTACTCATGTTGGAATCTCACAAGTTTAAGTATTCTATACATGCCATTTCTGATAAAATGTATCTTTGTCTGAAGAAGTTGTATTGATGGCCAAATGTTAAATCAAACATCGCCACATACGTTAGTAAATATCCAACTTTTGCGAAGGTGAAGGCTGAACACCAAAACGCATCAGGATTACTTTTACAGCTTATTATTCCTGTTTGGAAGTGGGATAGAATCACCATGGATTTTATCACAAATCTTCCAAGGTCATCATTTGTGACAATTTAACATTTTCAGGTAGTGAAATATTTTCTGGTATAATATTTTGAAACCTATTTTTGTGTTGGTTGACGAACTCACAATTTACGGATTTAAATTGGGCTTACGTGCATAATTTGGCGTCTTTTACGACTAAACCGGAAACCTTAGGATTACGTATTTACGTTTTTGAACTCTGTTTTTGATGAGACAATTTTTATTGGATTCGTTTTGTGACAGTGATTCATAATTTATAAAAACGTTTTTCGTAAAACGACCCGAGGGCACGCAAATCGAGAAAACTAGAATCGAGAAATACCCGTAAACTAGTGAGATGGGACAAAACACTTTGTCCCACTCCACTAGCTTATATGGGACGGCTAACTTGACACCACAACACATAGGTGGCATCAAGTTTAGCTAACTTACACCAAGTGTAATCTAGCTTACATCTTAAGCTTTACCATACCACTAAACTAGCTAAACTAGCAACTTGTATTCATTTCCATCTTTCTTACATGCAATCCACTCCAAAAACTCTCTCAACTCTCATCCTTGTGCCGTCCCAAATAAGCCAACAAACACCCTCTTTGATCTTTTCTAGCCATAAACCACATGTTTACTAGTTCTATTAAGGTGTTCTTTTGAAGCCTTGATCATTTGGTGGCCATATTAACAACTTTGGAGGTGATTTGCTTATGTCCTAGGGCTGATTTTCCAACCTATGTTCTTGATATTTGATGGTCTTGGAGATACTTGTTGTGTTCATCAAGTTCTTGTCTTCCTAAAACAAGAAATCCACTTGGATTCGTAAAGAAGATCATCCTCTCCATTTTTCTCTTGTTATTTTGTAAAGAACAAATGTATTTTCTTTCATTTTGTATATGTATATGATGTATATATGATGATAAAAATGTTGTGTGGAGATCAAGTGTTGATAAATATGCTTAAAAATGATGATAACTATAAGAAATGAAGCTAAAATCTTGACTATTTAGTTGGTTGTATAAAAACAGTAGATAACTAAAAGATGAACTGATAAAATTGCATGGTTTGATCTATTTACAGTAATTAGATGAAGTTATACACATGTGAGAGTTGGCAATGCAATGGAATCAAAATAATGAGTGAGATATGATCAAAACAAGTTAGGTGGTGTAATCTGAATAAGCAGTTTTGTAGGGACTGTTAAGGCAACTTAAACTCAAAATGGGCAGTAGCTATAACTAATTTATATGTAGCACATATTATGAAGAACATGTCATCCAAAAATGAGCTTCTAAGTCATTGTAGAACTCTAGATATGTTAAAAATGGTGAACATGAAGTTAAAAATCAGATTTTTGAAAATAATGTTTATTAATATTATATAAGCACTCACATTATAATGTATAAAATGTAAAAATATAAACCCACTAACTTATAAAACTTATTTATATAAATGTATAAAAGGTTAATTAAATGGGTAAATTATATAAATGGTGGTAAAATAATATTTATAAGTAATAAAAACTATAAACTTGATTTTTACGACTTTTTCGGCTATCGCCGTAAAATTAACGTTTTTCGCCAAATAAAACTTAGACGACCAAACCCGTCTAATGTAAAGTTTATAAAAGTTATATACTGATGTATAAGTAACTAAGACAAGTAAAAACCGATAAAAACCGAACTATAAGAAATACGGACATTTACGAGCTAAATAAACATATTGGACTAATAATTGGACTTAATAAGATAAAAACTTGTAAAAAGAACTTATTGGGCTTAACCCATTTGGGCCCAACATGAATAGTATATATACTGATAATATAGGTATAAAATGGGTAAAAACAAGTTAAAGAACTTATAAAAGACTTAAAGGACTTAAAATAGGTAAAATCGATAAAACTAGCGAACTAGTAAGACGTTACCAAAACGTAAACACTAAAATGAGTAAACAAGGATGTATAAACCCACTTGATCATCATCATATGTACAAAATCATCATATGTATATTGTTATTTTGATAAAAGTCATTGGACCGAGTCTAAGACCGATTATTATTTATATAGGTTTCCGTGACCGAAGCACGCCCGTAGCCGATAATCCGCCTTTCATTAACAACGTGAGTTCATAGCCTCGCACTCTTTTAAATGTTTTATAAAATGATTTGTAAACCCGCGAGGGAGATAACATGCTAGATTTTGATAAAAATAGAACACAAGTAGTCCCGATTGTATGCTAAATGATATGGACCCGAATGATGCTATGACCCTATATACGAGACTAAAAGGATTATTAGTAGTTAGGTTATGTCACTTGAAGTCCCATTAGCATGAATTGTGAACTACCGGGATTTGGTAGACGCTTATGCATTTGATAGTACTATTTGGGGACGATCACCCCAGTTCGCGCCTTGACGGTTGATCCCCGTCGTACCACATTGATTGGTAAGCGAATTTATGTATGAGATGATTCCATAGCGTGATTTTTGTGACGACACGCTAACTTAGATGGGCAAATTGTTTGTCGGGTTCGCGGCCCGCTGTTTTCATAGTAAGGTAATAATGTCATGCGGCTAATAATAATCCTACCATGTATCCTATACAATATAAAACATAAATACAAAACGATAACGACGCTATTACGATGAATATATTACCTATCATGGTAATATAGAGACTACGGTCTCATGGACAGTTTCAGATGTATGCTTGATTTATATATTGCCTGACTAGCAATATGTGGACTTACTTCCGATATTATACTTGTGTTCTGATTTTAAATGATTGTAAATGATTGTTTTTATATAACGGTTTTCATTAAACTCTATGAATTCACTCGGCATTCGCTGATATGATTTTTGCATGTTTTTATCTCAGGTGCTTGAAGGTAATCCGGATGGAGATCGACTCTGATGGCCCACATTTAATATTAAAAATGTTCATTCGATCTGTGTTTTGTAAACTTAATGACCTGTATAATTTGGGACCTGTTGTACGCTTTTGAAACTTTTTATCGAATGAATGTTTGTTAAAACTTGTACAACCATTTTTATGTGTTGTCTATGATTGGAGTTATTGTGCTATCCCGTAACACTCTGAAAGACCCTTCCGCTGTACCGATACGAAAAATGAGAGTGTTACAGTTTGGTACCAGAGCTCTCGTTATAGAGAACAAAGGATTTTAAAAACCAAGGTTTTGAACAAAATTTTTTCAAAATCTTTTGACAATGAACATTTGAGAAAATATTTGAAAAATCTTTTGACTATAACGGTGCCAGAGATCTCCGACGTTACCAACAAGCCCTATTGAGAAGATATATATTTTGATATATATAATTTAATTTATATATATGTATATATCGTGATTTCATTATGTAATTGTTTAACTAGTATGTTATCCTAATACGAGATATATATATAAATGTAGATTGTCATGGCTGACCCTAATATTCCTGTAGAAAACCATGCTATTCCCGAACCTAATATACAAGATGATCCTTATTTAGACTTAGTAGATTATGATATTGATGACGAGGAGGAACCATTTGAGGATCCCGAGCCCGAGTTAGGACTAGGAGATCAGATTGCCCCTCAGGTTGACTTAGTAGAGAATGATATTGAGAATGTGGAGATTGAGAATGTGGATATTGAGAATGTGGATATTGAGAATGTTGATATTGAGAACGATGATGAGATTGGATTAGATAATTTAGATGACGAGATTGACGACGAGGATGTCGAGGAGGATGTAGGTATAGATGTTGAGGTTGATGAGGATGAGGAAGCTGAGCTTATTTATCCGTATGATGTTCCAGAGGGCGAGCCTTTGCCCCCACCAGTTTGTTTGTCTGATTCTGAGGATGAGTTACCTAGGGATGAAATGTCTGAATCGTCTGAATCTGATTCTGAATCAGAGGAGGATGAGGATGACGATGCACCTGACGGTACTGATGGTATTGCTACTCGTAGATATGAGATAGGAGAGTCGTCTAGTACTCGAGAGGCTACTCATATTGATGGTCTTGCACCATGGGCCTTGAGACGTGATCTAGATGCTTCCCGTGTTAAGAATTGTATGACAGAGGTTGGATTAGGTGTTGTTCAGACTCAGGTTGCTTATTTGGAGTCAAAGACTAAGGTTGGCGAGAAAGAGCGGGAATTGCTTAGTTTGTATTTGAGTGAGGTAGAACGTGGTTTGAATGAGGCTTTTAGGAGGTTATCGGTGTTAGAAAGTGGTGAGTATGCTGCTATGAAGAGAAAGGTGAATTCTATGGAGATTCAGTTGAGTGTGGCTCGTGCGATGCGAGAGAAAGCTGAAAAGGAGCTGAATATATCCGTGGGATGGAACAGTAGATTTTATGCCGACATGGTTGAAAGAGGAGTGATCCGTAAGCGCCCAGCTGAAGATGTGTCTAGTGATCGTCCGACGAAGATTCAGAAGACGATGGATGATGGACCATCTGGCGGTTCTCAGTAGACCAGTCTGTGTTTAGTAGTGACCTTTATATCTTTTGTGTTTGTAGCTTTGACTGAACCGACTTGTTAGTAATATACTTGGCACGAATTTTGAGTGTATATAGTGCTAGAACTTTGATATGGATGTACTAAGACAATACTTTTGTTTCAAATCGAATGAAATATGTATCTTGTCTTGAATTCCATATTGTGCCTTATTTGTATCTTGATTATGAATTCGATCCATGTTATATGAATCCTTTGATGGATGAATGCTTAATACTTTGAAATTGTGGAATTATAGAACTATGCCGCCCAAGAAGGCTGTGACTGAGGATGATGTACGTAGGATTATTACGGAGCAAGTTACCGCATCTATGACTGAATTTATGGCAAATGCTAGAAATGAAGCTGGCGGTAGTAGAGCTGGCGGTAATGAAGCTGGCGGTAGTGGAGCTGGCGGTAGTGGAGCTGGCGGTAGTGGAGCTGGCGGTAGTGGAGCTGGCGGTAGTGGAGCTGGCGGTAGTGGAATTGGTGGTACTAATGTGAATGTGAATGCTAATAATGTGAATGCTAATGCTGGAGGAAATGTAGGAGGACTTGGAACGAATGCACCTGAAGTTGGTGGCTGTACTTATGTGACGTTCATGAAGTGTGAACCTCTACCTTTTAATGGAACTGAAGGTGCTGTAGGACTAAGCCAGTGGATTGAAAAGATTGAATCGGTGTTTAGGATTAGTAACTGTAAGGAGGAAGATAAGGTGACTTTTGCTATGGCTACTCTTAAAGGTCGTGCGTTGACTTGGTGGAACGGGAGAATTGCTTTCATGGGTCTTGATGCTGCTAATGCTACTCCTTGGGCTGAAATTAAGAAGTGGATGACTTTGGAGTTTTGTCCTCGTAGTGTGATCATTTGGTTAGAACAGGAGTTGATTCATTTGAGAATGAAAGGTGTGGACATTGATAGTTACACGAATCGATTCCATTAGTTGGCCTTGCTATGTCCTCGATTGGTTGAACCCGAAGAGATCCGAATTGAGCAATATGTGAAAGGGTTAACCAGGAATATCCGGGGGGACGTGACATCATCTAAACCACTGACCATTGATGATGTTGTTCGAATGGCTTACCAACTCATTGGACAGATAATTCAGGATAAGGAAGATGAAGCCCGTGTAGGTGAGAAAAGAAAGGGAGACGGTGATCGTGTAGATAGAGGTGATAATAGGAAGAATTTCAATCGCCGTCAGAACAAGAGAAAGGGGAATGCAAATGCTCTTACCAACAATGTACCGCGCAACGATGATAGATGTCCTAAGTGTGGCAACAAGAGGCATGCTGGCGACTGCTGGAAGTGCCGAAATTGTGGAAAGCTTGGACACAAGGTTGAAAGGTGTAAGAAGGGAACCATTTGCTTCAACTGTAATGAAGAAGGTCATAGGAAATCGGAATGCCCCAAGTTGAAAGCGATTGTACATGGAAGAAACCCCCAGGGTGGTATCTACCAACTTGGAACAATTGAGGTGAAGAAAGAGGATCCGAATGTCGTTACCGGTACATTTTTACTCAACAATCATTATGCTGTTGATTTATTCGATTCGGGTGCCGATAGGAGCTTTGTATCCACTAAATTTAGTGCCCTTATTGACATTGAACCTGTTGAGATAAGTACCAGTTACGAGGTGGAATTGGCTGATGGTAAATTAGTGAAAACTAATAAGCTATTAGAAGGATACTCTCTAAATCTCTTGAACCATTCCTTTCCGACTGATTTGATGTTGATAGAATTAGGTAGTTTTGATATTATCATTGGTATGGATTGGTTGTCGTTGAATAATGCTACTATTTTATGTGGAGAAAAGAAGGTTAAGATTCCTCTTAGGAATAGGACGTTAGTGATTGATGGTAGTCGAGGTGAATCCCGTTTGAAAATCGTTTCATGTATTAAAGTCCAAAAGTACATCAGGAACGGTTGTGAGTTATTCTTAGCTCAAGTGACCGGGAATGAGTCTAGGGAGAAACGATTGGAAGATGTACCTATTATTTGTGAATTTCCTGAGGTATTTCCTAAAGATTTACCCTGACTTCCACCGATAAGGCAAGTAGAGTTTCGAATCGATTTAATTCCTGGTGCTGCACCGGTGGCACGTGCGCCTTACCGATTAGCCCCTTCTGAATTAAAGGAGTTATCTGAGCAACTTAAGGAGTTGTCTGATAAAGGTTTTAATTGACCGAGCTCGTCGCCTTGGGGAGCTCCAGTCTTGTTCGTTAAGAAGAAGGATGGATCTTTTCGTATGTGCATTGATTATAGGGAACTGAATAAGTTGACAATTAAGAATCGATATCCTTTACCTAGGATTGATGATTTGTTTGATCAACTGCAAGGATCTAGTGTGTATTCTAAGATAGATTTGCGGTCAGGATATCACCAACTTCGCGTCCGTGAAGAAGATATTCCTATAACTGCATTTAGAACTCGTTATGGACACTATGAATTTCAAGTAATGCCATTTGGGTTAACTAACGCACCTACGGTTTTCATGGATTTAATGAATCGAGTGTGCAAGCCCTACTTCGATAAATTTGTGATTGTGTTTATTGACGATATTCTAATCTATTCTAAGAATGAAGATGAGCATAGAGAACATTTGAGGATTGTTTTGACTTTGTTGAAGGATGAAAGGTTGTATGCTAAGTTTTTGAAATGTGATTTCTGGTTTGATTATGTGCAATTTCTTGGTCATGTGATTAACAGAGATGGAATTCATGTTGATCCTGCAAAGGTTGAAGCTATTAAGAATTGGTTTGCACCGACAACGCCAACGGAAGTGCGACAGTTCTTAGGATTAGCTGGCTATTATAGGCGATTCATTAAAGAATTTTCTTTGATAGCTAAACCCTTGACTAAGCTTACTAAGAAGAATAAACCTTTCGTTTGGGGAAGTAATGAAGATGGAGCATTTCAGACATTGAAGCAAAAATTATGTAGTGCACCAATCTTATCATTACCCGACGGGAGTGAAGATTTTGTAGTATATTGTGATGCATCTCTTAGAGGTTACGGAGCTGTTTTGATGCAGAGAGAGAAAGTGATAGCTTATGCTTCTAGGCAATTAAGGAAGAATGAGGAGAATTATACTACTCATGATCTTGAGTTAGGAGCTGTGGTCTTTGCTCTTAGGTTGTGGAGACATTATCTATATGGCACCAAGTGTACGGTATTCACCGATCACAAAAGCCTACAGTATATTCTCTACCAGAAGGAATTGAACATGAGGCAACGAAGATGGATAGAGTTGTTAAGTGACTATGATTGTGATATAAAATATCACCCAGGAAAAGCCAATGTTGTTGCCGATGCGTTAAGTAGGAAAGATAGAGAGCCTATCAGGGTGCGTTCTCTAGTCTTGACCGTGCACAATAATTTTCCTGAGCAAATTAGAAATGCACAAATAGAAGCTTGTAAGAAGGAGAACTTTGTTAATGAAGGGTTCCGAGGAGAAGGAGATCCTTTAGAGGTTAGAGCTGATGGAGTGAAATGCTTAAGAGGTCGTATGTGGATACCTAAGTTTGGAGGCTTAAGAGATTTGATTATGTTAGAATCCCATAAATCTAAGTATTCCATTCATCCGGGATCTGATAAGATGTACCATGATTTGAAGAAGTTGTACTGGTGGCCGAATATGAAAGCTAACATAGCTATGTATGTTCTTCAATGCTTGACTTGTGCTAGAGTTAAAGCCGAACATCAAAAGCCATCAGGACTACTTCAACAGCCAAAGATTCCTGAATGGAAGTGGGAGCGAATTACGATGGACTTTATCACCAAGCTTCCTAGAACATCATCTAGAAACAATTCGATTTGGGTTATTGTCGATAGACTGACCAAATCAGCACACTTCATTCCGGTTAAGGAGCAGTTCTCACTGGAGAAGCTGACTCGAATATACCTTGAAAATGTTGTATGCAAGAATGGAGTGCCTGTATCGATCATTTCAGATCGAGATCCTAGATTCGCATCGAATTTTTGGAAATCTCTCCAAAGAGCTTTGGGAACGAATCTCGACATGAGCACTGCTTATCACCCCCAGACTGATGGGCAGAGTGAAAGGACGATACAAACACTGGAAGATATGTTTAGAGCTTGTGTGTTAGACTTTGGTAAGAATTGGGATAAACATTTGTCGTTAGCAGAGTTTTCGTATAACAATAGTTACTATTCTAGTATTAAGGCTGCACCGTTTGAAGCTTTGTATGGTAGGAATTGTAGATCTCCTGTATGTTGGAATGAAGTTGGGGATACCCAGCTCACGGGACCGGAATTGATCCGGGAGACTACGGAGATGATAGTTCAGATTAAGAAGAGGTTGTTGACTGCCCGTAGTAGACAGAAAAGTTACGCGGATGTGCGGCGGAAGCCAATGGAGTTTGAAGTGGGTGACCGAGTAATGTTGAAAGTATCACCATGGAAAGGCGTTATAAGATTTGGAAAACGAGGAAAATTGAATCCCCGTTATATTGGACCCTTTAAGATTTTATCTAGAGTAGGTCCGGTGGCTTACAAACTAGAGTTACCCCCAGAACTTCATGGTGTTCACAACACATTCCATGTATCTAATCTGAAGAATTGTCTAGCAGTGAGTGATGAGAAAATTTCGTTAGGTAAGGTTCGAATAGATGGGAAGGTTCATTTTATCGAAGAGCCCGTAGAAGTTATGGACCGTGAGGTAAAGCAACTGAAACAAAGTCGGATACCTATTGTCAAGATCCGATAGAATTCAAAGCATGGACCGGAGTATACTTGGGAACGAGAGGATGAAATGTGGAAGAAATATCCGCACCTCTTCGATTTCAATAAGAAACGGACATCCAAATGAAATGGATCACGAGGACGTTGATCCCTTTTAGGAGGAAAAGCTGTGACAATCTAACATTTTCAGGTAGTGAAATATTTTCACATATAATATTTTGAAACATATTTTTGTGTTGGTTGACGAACTCACAATTTACGGATTTAAATTTGGGCTTACGTGCATAATTTGGCGTCTTTTACGACTAAACCGGAAACCTTAGGATTACGTATTTACGTTTTTGAACTCCGTTTTTTATGAGACAATTTTTATTGGATTCGTTTTGTGACGGTGATTCATAATTTATAAAAACATTTTTCGTAAAACGACCGAGGGCACGCAAATCGAGAAAACTAGAATCGAGAAATACCCGTAAACTAGTGAGATGGGACAAAACACTTTGTCCCACCCCACTAGCTTATATGGGACGGCTAACTTGACACCACAACACATAGGTGGCATCAAGTTTAGCTAACTTACACCAAGTGTAAGCTAGCTTACATCTTAAGCTTTACCATACCACTAAACTAGCTAAACTAGCAACTTGTATTCATTTCCATCTTTCTTACATGCAATCCACTCCAAAAACTCTCTCAACTCTCATCCTTGTGCCATAAACACCCTCTTTGATCTTTTCTAGCCATAAACCACATGTTTACTAGTTCTATTAAGGTGTTCTCTTGAAGCCTTGATCATTTGGTGGCCATATTAACAACTTTGGAGGTGATTTGCTTATGTCCTAGGGCTGATTTTCCAACCTATGTTCTTGATATTTAATGGTCTTGGAGATACTTGTTGTGTTCATCAAGTTCTTGTCTTCCTAAAACAAGAAATCCACTTGGATTGGTAAAGAAGATCATCCTCTCCATTTTTCTCTTGTTATTTTGTAAAGAACAAATGTATTTTCTTTCATTTTTTATATGTATATGATGTATATATGATGATAAAAATGTTGTGTGGGGATCAAGTGTTGATAAATATGCTTAAAAATGATGATAACTATAAGAAATGAAGCTAAAATCTTGACTATTTAGTTGGCTGTATAAAAACAGTAGATAACTAAAAGATGAACTGATAAAATTGCATGGTTTAATCTATTTACAGTAATTAGATGAAGTTATACACATGTGAGAGTTGGCAATGCAATGGAATCAAAATAATGAGTGAGATATGATCAAAACAAGTTAGGTGGTGTAATCTGAATAAGCAGTTTTGTAGGGACTGTTAAGGCAACTTAAACTCAAAATGGGCAGTAGCTATAACTAAGTTATATGTAGCACATATTATGAAGAACATGTCATCCAAAAATGAGCTTCTAAGTCATAGTAGAACTCTAGATATGTTAAAATGGTGAACATGAAGTTAAAAATCAGATTTTTGGAAATAATGTTTATTAATATTATATAAGCACTCACATTATAATGTATAAAATGTAAAAATATAAACCCACTAACTTATAAAACTTATTTATATAAATATATAAAAGGTTAATTAAATGGGTAAATTATATAAATGGTGGTAAAATAATATTTATAAGTAATAAAAACTATAAACTTGATTTTTTCGACTTTTTCGGCTATCGCCGTAAAATTAACGTTTTTCGCCAAATAAAACATAGACGACCAAACCCGTCTAATGTAAAGTTTATAAAAGTTATATACTGATGTATAAGTAACTAAGACAAGTAAAAACTGATAAAACCCGAACTATAAGAAATACGGACATTTACAAGCTAAATAAACATATTGGACTAATAATTGGACTTAATAAGATAAAAACTTGTAAAAAGAACTTATTGGGCTTAACCCATTTGGTCCCAACATGAAAAGTATATATACTGATAATATAGGTATAAAATGGGTAAAAACAAGTTAAAGAACTTATAAAAGACTTAAAGGACTTAAAATAGGTAAAATCGGTAAAACTAGCGAACTAGTAAGACGCTACCAAAACGTAAACACTAAAATGAGTAAACAAGGATGTATAAACCCACTTGATCATCATCATATGTACAAAATCATCATATGTATATTGTTATTTTGATAAAAGTCATTGGACCGAGTCTAAGACCGATTATTATTTTTATAGGTTTCCGTGACCGAAGCACGCCCGTAGTCGATAATCCGCCTTTCATTAACAACGTGAGTTCATAGCCTCGCACTCTTTTAAATGTTTTATAAAATGATTTGTAAACCCGCAAGGGAGATAACATGCTAGATTTTGATAAAAATAGAACACAAGTAGTCCCGATTGTATGCTAAATGATATGGACCCGAATGATGCTATGACCCTATATACGAGACTAAAAGGATTATTAGTAGTTAGGTTATGTCACTTGAAGTCCCATTAGCATGATTTGTGAACTACCGGGATTTGGTAGACGCTTATGCATTTGATAGTACTATTTGGGGACGATCACCCTAGTTCGCGCCTTGACGGTTGATCCCGTCGTACCACATTGATTGGTAAGCGAATTTATGAATGAGAAGATTCCCTAGCGTGATTTTTGTGACGGCACGCTAACTTAGATGGGAAAATTGTTTGTCGGGTTCGCGGCCCGCTGTTTTCATAGTAAGGTAACAATGTCATGCGGCTAATAATAATCCTACCATGTATCCTATACAATATAAAACATAAATACAAAACGATAACGACGCTATTACGATGAATATATTACCTATCATGGTAATATAGAGACTACGGTCTCATGGACGGTTTCAGATGTATGCTTGATTTATATATTGCCTGACTAGCAATATGTGGACTTACTTCCGATATTATACTTGTGTTCTGATTTTAAATGATTGTAAATGATTGTTTTTATATAACGGTTTTGATTAAACTCTATGAATTCACTCGGCATTCGCTGATATGATTTTTGCATGTTTTTATCTCAGGTGCTTGAAGGTAATCCGGATGGAGATCGACTCTGATGGCCCACATTTAATATTAAAAATGTTCATTCGATCTGTGTTTTGTAAACTTAATGACCTGTATAATTTGGGACCTGTTGTACGCTTTTGAAACTTTTTATCGAATGAATGTTTGTTAAACCTTGTACAACCATTTTTAAGTGTTGTCTATGATTGGAGTTATTGTGCTATCCCGTAACACTCTGAAAGACCCTTCCGCTGTACCGATAAGAAAAATGAGAGTGTTACATCATCTCTATTTGATTCGATTTGGGTCATCGTCTACAGGCTGACCAAATCTACTCATATCATTCCAATTAATGATAGGTTCTCAATGGAGAAGTTGGCTCATTTTTATTTAAAGAAGTTGTGTAAGCATAATGTGCCTGTATCGATCATCTCTATCAAGGTCCTCGCTTCTCATCGAATTTCTGGAAATCCCCTCAGAAGTCATTGGGAACGAATCTTGATAAGAGTACTGCTTACCACCCCCAATCGGAGGGACAAGGTGAAGGAACGATACATACACTAGAAGTCTTGTTTTATGCTTGTATGATTGACCTTTGGTAATGAACAGGATAAGCACTCTCCTTTGGATAGGTTATCATTGATAATTATCGCATTAGGA